>JASVVY010000024.1:0-478939 GCA_032158085.1 Aspergillus hortae | reverse complement strand
CGAGGGTCAGACACCCGGGATGAGGGGGCTGCTGGGGGCCCCGGGCGGCGGCGGACGGGCGGGGTTGGCCAGTTGGCCGGCCGTTTTCCGATGCGGCGCGCCGCGATAATCCCTACTCTCTAGTAGATAATTGAACGTACCTACTACGCTGGATCCCTGCCCACGTGGACGTGGCAGGGAACGAGGCGGCGGACGAGGCGGCGGACGAGGCAGCGAAAGAGGCTGCGGCGCAGGGAGGCGGAGACAGCGACGTTCGTTTAAACTTGGTGGGTCCGTCGGCCCGATCGATTATCCGGCTCGCCGCCGCGGCGAAGCAGGCAATCCGGCCGCGTATCAAGGAACGCTGGCAGAAACAGTGGGACATGGAAAAGGGCTTGAAGCCGACACGGCGGCTAATCGCAGCCCCTCAGACGCGCAATATCGCGCTATACAAGGGCCTTTCCAAGCCGCGCACGTCGATTATCATCCAGATGCGTACAATGCGTATCGGCCTGCAGCATTTTCTCTACAAGATAAAGGCCTCGGACACGGACCGCTGCAGCTGCGGAGAGGGGTCCCAGACCCCCAGGCATGTCCTTCTGCAGTGTTCGTTGTATCGGGAGGCGCGTGGGATCATGCTGGACCAGCTGCAGGCCATTGAGGGCCTCCGGGGGAAACTCTCAGACTACGACTCACTCGTGTCTGACCCGCAGGCGATTCGCTACGTCGCCGAATTCATGCACAAAACAGGCCTGCTGCAGCAGTTCCGCCATGCCGACTTGGGGGATGCGGAGCAGGACCAGGAACAAGGAAGCCTCCTTCGAGGCTCTGGAATAGGTGTGGAAGACGATGGTTAAATGCACCAATCAGCTGCCTAGACAGGGTCTATCTAGGTGCGGCAACGTGTTAGGAGGAACAAATCTACATGGAATGGAGTAGGATAGGTGTTTGGCGCGCAGGATGGCGCGAGGAGACATCTCGCCAGGTGGCGGGCGAGGTTAGTGGTGTTTTTCTGCTTTTTGATGTGGCTATACGCCTGTTTCTTATGTCTTTCTCTGCTTTGTGGGTGTATATGGGCTTTTCAGGCGTCTGGGCACTAGATTCCTGCTTCATTTGGTGAAGCGCCTGCATAGCTAGTCGCTTCAATAGATAGGCTTCAACAGGTTAATAGAATCTTGATTGATTGATTGATTGATTGATATTTGTGGAAAGCGGATGGCGCTGCACGAGGACGCACCTGGTGGGATCGCCGTCACTATCCGTTATCTTCGAACTCGAACATTCTTCACTACAAACCAATCTATCATTATAGGTGTAACCGATGTAGACATTGGTTTGTTGCGAGGTCGTGCATAAGGACTGAGGAATGTGCTGTGTGTTTTAGTAAGCAGAAAAATTAACATGAATTTAAAAGATCTCTGAGTATGACAGACTATAGGCCACAGTAAGCAAAGCCAGGTCGAATTGAGGACATGCCAACTGATTTAGAGAGATGAACTTCTCGTTAACAAGTCAAGCATCCATCATCCCAACCGAGTCACTTAAGAACTATGTGGATCTAAGGTAGGTAGCTCGAACACGAATGATGAAATGGTTCTTTGCATAATAATCACCCTTAGTCTCAAACCATGCAGCCACGCAAGATTCAAGAACCGGCGATAGTTATATAGTGCTCACCCTTTCAACCCACTAGTACAGAGTACTCACTGGTGTATAGCACTGCTATTATGTCTAGTGTGGCATAATCAAACCGCTAAAATGAATCCAACCCTCACTAAACTTGGAGCGGTTCGGGTTCGGTTTTAAGCCTAGGGAATCGCACCAGTTTTGGTTTCCCTACCCCAAAACACGAACCCATTTGGTTAATCTGTTGGTTACGGTTTGGTTTTGATTTGGGTTAATTTCACGTCTAAATTCTAATGGATTTTGGAATTTAATTTCTCCTATCTTAGGCCTATCCTATAGGCCTATTAAACATGCTTTTATAAAATTGTAATTTTAATATGAAATATATAGTAATATATATGATAGCTTACTCTGATTGATTTTGACTCCAAAGAATGGAATATTGAAGCTATCAAATGGCTACAAATTATCTTTCCAGGCTAGATCACCGATATCGGCCACGTGCGGAGTTGGATTCAACCCAATGTCACTTTGTTATTGTTAGCAGTCATCTTGTACTTGTTAACAGCCGTAACTTATTGGTGGTCACCATATAACCAAAAACTATTCATGGTCATCCGGTAAATATTGGCCCTGCTGTGGTAAAAAGTCCAATTATAGTAAAATGGATCTGTGATAATTTGGTCCCCGTATGATAAATCCTGGTAAAACTAGGATGGGCATCGAACCCAAAATGAACGAAGACTAAATTGAGATTCGTCATATATTCTACAACTCTGCGGGTGACATACAAAATGGATGAGGGTATTCTCAATGTGGTACATACCCTTTATCGATTACTGTTCGCACCACCATCACTAATATCATGACACTGCGCATACTGACCCCGACATTATTACCATCTGTCGTGTTATATTCGATACATCATCCCATTCTCGATTGGTGCTATCATCATTTATCCTGCTTTGGACATGGCACACATCATTAGTATTTGTTGCTGGCAACGCGCAGATGCCAATCACGTGGTCACGCTCACGCTATAGACGCCACCCCGAATATTGGGCTTGGTATACGCCCGCGCACGCCGCCTTGGCCGATACACCTACTGAAATAACCTACCTGAAGGCCTTTAGACAAGTCTGTAGCGCAGATATTGGCCTTGGATACCATAACTTCTGTCTCCGAGACTCATGGCCGCGTGGCGTCCAGATGTAGTGCGCTGGCTTAACTGCTCGGTGCACCAGTCGAGAGTTATCCGTCGCGGTCCGCGCCAGATCTGTCTGTCACATCCAGGGTAGATGCGTTCCCTGCCTGTCAGATCAATGAATCAGGTATTGACTTGCCCATTACTATCTAGAAGATCCGATGATCAGGCTCCTCTTCATTCGGATCTATTGGCGTTCTGTTTGCCTTTGACATGATTGTAATCGTTGCTAAGAAAAAAGGGAAGCACCTTGGCGCTTGTAGGAGGGCATCTACTTCCGTTGGATCGATCCACATAGAACAAAAAAATCGTACGTTTGAGTTCAGTTTTCTCATAAGTGACCTCTTCAATCTTGACAACTTTCCTCATTCCCTGCCCTACTATCTTACGGACGGATCTTGTCCCCCATCATGTATATATTTCATTAAGTCCATAGATGATGAAGACTACCTCTTCTTAGGAGAGCCTTCAATCAGCAACAATGCTGGATAAGGTACGAAGCAGGGTGGGAAGGTCTTTCTTATCATTTAAAGTAGTAAAACTCTACTAACGTAATTACCAAGTGAGTCGGCCAACGGGGCTCAGCCGGCCATCTCTGTATTCCATATAAAATGGCACCCTTTAAGGCTTTGATATCCCAACCATGCTCGTATATGCTATTTATGTAAGTAAGATATTCAGGGTATATATGCATATATAGTTGAGAGCATATAAATATTCTTTTATAAGGCCGTAAAATACTATTTCTCTCTCTGAATATCTAGACCTATTTAACCACAAATACGGGTGCAAATTCGTAATCTAGCAATTTATATCAAGTAAGTTTTTAACGTCGCGAAGCCTTCTGTAACCTTTATAGAGGATTACCAAAGCTAGTGCTGATTCAAGATGTGAAGACTTCCTGGAATTCCATATTCTTGATGCTTCGTCGTGCAAAACGATTGCAGCCCATATTGCATTGCTTCAAGGATCGTCTGCACCTGGCCCTAGTGCACTCGCTGTTGTCTTGATAATGAGAGATGACCTCAATTGGGGGCATTTTCAGGAGATACAGGTAGATTGGGGTCAGTTATCGGGCCGTCATCGCCTGTGTGGTCTTTGGTGGCACATTCGTTGTACCACGTCTGCGCTGTGTTGTTGATGGAGTTCCAGATGCTATGCATGTCTGCACGGCCGTCGCCGTTCAGATCAGGGAAATAAGTGCATGAGCCTTCAACCGCGCCTCGGTACTTGGGACCCTGCGGACCCCATTCGTATCGCGATCCCTTGATATCCCGTCGGCCAAGGTTGTACCACACCGACCCGTCTCCCGAGAACTTGTCTGTCCAGATCATGTCGGCCTTTCCGTCGCCATTGACATCGGCCCAGTGCAAATTCGCCCTGTCCTTCTCCTCGGAGTACTTGAATTGATCAATGTACTCCCATCCGTCGTCCCCATTGACCCAGCCCCAGGTGCGGCCGTCCTTCTCAACGCACAGGTAATCGGCCTTGCCGTTGCCAGAAACATCAGCAAAATGGACAGGCCGGTCAAAGAAACCAAGGCCTCGGTGCTCGGGGCAGTAAAGCTCATCTGCAGCATTGATATTGTAGTCCCAGCCAAAACTCCCCGTATCTTTGATCTTGTTCCGCCAAACTTGGACCTTGTTCTGATTGTCGGGGTCGGTCCAAATTATATCGCAGGCTCCGTCGCCGTCCCAGTCTGCGAGGTGCAGATCGCGTCGGTCAAGTTTCATGCCAATCTGCTCCTGGGTTGGGTCGAAGATAATCTCATTCGCTCCCCAGAAGCTCGACCCGTCGGTGGGGACTTCAACCAAACCTCGATTCGGATAAAGACGCATATGGCCGGTTGAATGGATCCAAACATAGTCCATCATACCGTTGTCGTGGCCCATCATATTGCAATACCTGTCTCCGTCGGCTATAAAATTAGCAATCAACCTCTCTATAAGAACTTCCTTCCATACCTTTGATCTTAGCCCCTCCTGCCCCTTTGCTTTTCCACACATAAACGTAATACATCGGCCCAAGATTCTCGTCAGAGGTATCCTTCTTGATGAACACATAGTCCTGTCTCCCGAGCTCTCCAAAACCCGCCACCTCGCCATAGATTCGCGCAAAGTAGACCTGATCCCGTAATCCGAATGTCCCGAATATCCCTCCCATCCCGGGATGCGATGGGCCAGAGTTAGCATCCTGGTAGAACCCCTGGCGCCACACGACGTTCAACCCGTCACCAGACTCTCCTTTGATGCAGCTCCGGGAGTTGGTGTATGTTGTCGTAGCGCCATCGTCATCGACCCACATCCAGTCGTCGCGGCCGTCGCCGTTGATATCCTCGAATCGCACGCCGCGCAGGTCCCCCATGCCTTTTCCCGTGAAGCGCTTGCCCAGCGGCTGCCAGTATGCAGGGACGTCTTCGATCCATCCATTTCGCCAGCAGGTGACGTCGCCGTTGTCGGCCAAACCGCAGTAGTCGGCGCGGCCGTCGCCGTCAATATCAGCAAGGCGTACATGCGCCTGATCGTATCCTTCGGGACTCTTCCATAGTCCGATATCGGTGAAGGATGGAGGCTTGTTGCTCTCGGCGTCGCCGTCTCCATTGTTAATGCTTGCGTAGGCAGTCCCGTCCAAGGCGATGCAGATGTAATCGTCAAGTCCGTCACCTTTCATTTATCACACATAAATCAGTCCCAGATGGTTCCTCAGCAGACAGACACAGTGCTCACCGTTGACGTCGATAAAATGCACCCCCGCAGGGTTACAATTATTATGCGTCGAGAACGTTCCCCCCTTCGTAAACTGCTGCTCCTCAGCGTGGAAACTATTCGTGTAAGAGATAAACGTCACCGCGCTGGAGTCGCTATCTTTCTGGAAGACCATCATGTCATCATACGACCTAGTATAAAGCCTCCCGAAGAAAAAGTACAGCTCGTCGTCATCCCTGTATGGATCGGCTGCACCCTTCCCGGCGCGGACACTAAGCAACGCCCCGCTATACTCGCTGTCGTGTCGATAGATCCCGTCATCCTCCCCACTCCCTTGCTGCGTGAACCCACCCGCGTAGACTCCGCTGCCGTACTCTTTATCACAGTTCCCGTTGGACGAGATGTCAAGGTCTGCCGGCTTGACAATGAGCTCCGCCACCGCGGCGTTGTAGATCGCGTTATACCAGATGTCTGCCATCTGGGAGTACCCGTAGTCGTTGGGATGCTTGTTATCGGCGAAGTTATCGGGGTACGCGATCCAGTTGTTTCCGGGGCTGGGAGCCGGCGGATCCATATCGGCCAGGACGATGGAGACATTCTGCCCCTCGCGCATGTCAAGGACCAGCTCGCGGAACTGCGCGTTCACGGAGGGCCTGTTAGCTTCGAGGGTTGTGGAGCCAGAGGGGATTAGGGTCGACAGGACGATGAGCGTGTTGGCCATGTCCGGGGCGCCGATTAGGGTTTCAATCAGGGAGTGCATGCGCTCGCCGGCGTTCGCAGGGTCGACGTTGTAGTCGCAGTCATTGGTGCCGGCGTTGATCAGCACGACGTTCGGCTTGTAGGCGAGCGAGCTTGCGGCCGCGGTTTGCACTTGCGTTATCACGTCGCCGCTGTGGGCTTCTACATCCTTTTCCCGTGTGTATATGTCAATTAGTCTGTCTATCTGTTGGAGGGGTGGGTGGAGGAGAGATGCGTACATTGTCTACCATGTCACCGTTGGACTTACTGCCCACCATGTCGACTTCCCAGCCTTCAAAGCGGAGTTTGTCACGGAGAGGCTTGCGATATCCATTTCCGGTTGAGGATAGGTATCCCCAGGTGATTGATGCGCCAAGAGGGAGGATCCGTAAAGGGACTTTCGGGGCATCATCTCGCTTTGCTCTTGGACGCCATTCAGCAGCGTCAAAGTCTATATATCTCGAATCGTCTGTGGATCCCGAGACAGGGACAGCTGCTCCTGTGGCAGTAGATGATAGAAGAGCCAGTAGTAGATTCAACACCGTAAAGAAAAGTAGGGACGCCATTATCGATGCCGACTCTCTGCAGCTTTCACTCCTCTTCCATACTGCGAGTCGCTTTTATACTTTCACGGCGGCCCAGTCAGTTCATGTGTAAAATGCCTCGGCGTATGTACTGTTCTGAAACAAGTGTACTTCCATAAATCGCGAGCCCGAGTATGGTACCAGGATGAACCAGGATACTTAGGTATCAAAGCATGAGACCCCGGCATTTTCATGGCAATTTTGGGGGCCATAATCCCGTGGCAGAGGTACATATGCGGCGGTCGAGTCATGCAATGGGTTTATTTTGGCGAAGTTTACGGAGCAACCAATCACTAGCATGAATATGGTACCAGCATAAACCAGAATAGTACCAAAGGATGAGACCGGCATCCTTCATGGCCATAACTATTTGGGGGTCATAATCTGTGACAGGGAGATATGCAGTGATTGAGTGGTGCAACGGGCTTAATCGTAATCGGTGTTTGCTACTACGCGGAGTGCTAGGGAGGCGGCTGATTGGCGTGATAAGCAAAGACATGGCACTAGGTAGAGGCTAGGACCTGCGTAAGCATTCATTCCGATGCCCTATTGGATAATTTATTTACATTCTCCACATTAGGCCGCAATCCTTAATATAGAATACTAGTATAGAGCACTATGGACACTCCGCACGTTCATTTAATATCTCCACCCCATGTCATCCCTCTTTCTGCCTGTTATGTCTATCAAGTTGGCCCTTCTGGCATTGATCCTTGCATTAAAATTGACTCTACCAACACTTCCTAACTGGATAAGGATGTGCGTGCATTCGTCCCTTACACGTCTCCATCAGCACCCTTCCCCGAAATTCGAGTCTATACCTATTAAAGTATTCAGACTAATTCACCCAGAATCCTCATCATCCTAACCACAGCCTCTTTCTACCCGCACATCCGGTGCATCCAACTTCGAAACTCCACACACGGCATCGTAGCTGCCTACATCCTCTTCAACCTAATCAGCGCAACAGAACACTTCACCATCCTATTCACATTGCTGGTAAACAGCGGCGGAGATGTCCTCATCCATGAGTCCCCCACGACTGGCGACTGGTTGAACCTGTGCCAGCTTTTCGCAGTGTGGATGGGATGCTTAGTCCTCTTCCGCCAAGCAATCCACAGCCTCCACGCCAATCCACGCCGCAAACTCATCCTACTAACCATATACATTCAGTAGCTATGCATATCTATCTTACCCGAGGTCATCGACGCAATCACCACTCCCGAGGAAACGGGAAAGCAAAGGCCGCCAACGGGCGAGAGAAACTGGCTGGTCGGACTCTTTCTTTCCGCGTACGCGATGACCGTCCTGCCACTATCGGCCGTGCTCCGCATCGCGGGATTCATAGATCAGTCGCGACTGATCTTGCGCCGCAGACGGGAGCAGCCATCTGTCTTCAGCCTGTTCCTCGGATGCCGATGGGAAGACCTGTGGATTGGATGTATTGGGATTTTGTAATCGGGTGGCCCGTTGTCGACGATGCGGTTTATGCGCTAGCACAATGGGTTTTGTTTTGGTATGCGGTTTGTTGGCGTTATCGGAGAGATGTTAGGGATGAGGCAGTCCATGCTGGGGAGACTGATGGCCTGTTAGGAGATGATGAAGGGCATCGGTACGGTGGAACCGGGATTTCTTAGATTGCATGTATATCATTGTGCCACGATATCGCGCGTAACGTCAAGGTGTGGAGGGCACACTCATCGCCATGAACTTTTGGCAAGCTTGCTATAGTAGCTCTTGGTTAACACTTTTGCCTTGTTCTACTACTTTTATTCTGCCCTACGATCTTATTCAGAGCACAATCTGCAGGGGAAAGGGAACAGCTATACCGTCGCATGATTTAACCTTCCAAACTCTTATCATCAAACTGGTAATAGCACCGTGAATAGGATTGCCTAGGCTCTAGATGAAAGGGTTAGAACCTGGCTGCAAGCCCTAAACACCTTTCTAGTCCATGTTATAAGTTAGCAAGTCACCCGAGCTCTCACAAGCCTACCACTAGCTTATAGTCAATAAATTGTGGTACCTCCAGGGGCCTTCTAAGTTTTTACGGCTCATACAAAAAGTAACATGAGAAAACTCTACTCTTTTTACCTCATATACATCATCTATCGCCTAGGTCGGTAGCTCTAAGGGAGTTATACCTATCTGTTACTATAAGTCTTCCCGTGGTCGCACTTCAACCTAACGCAGGACTTTCTCGTGGCCGATTTATTACTAGACCTATTGGTTTTTGATTCTGGCTACATCCAGCCGCTATTACTTACAGCCACGGTGATCACAGTATTCGAATTACGATGTTGAACTCTGCCACGATTACTATCAGGTCCTTCTAGTTGAAGCTCTCTGCACCAGCGTTGAAGTATGATCCTGTAGACTCAAAACCCAATCCCAAGTCTGTTTATAATCAGAATTCTTATATTTTAAAAATCAAAATTTATATAGATATCTGCTAATCCACGCAGACTATATATAGAAAATCCGTAATCTGCGCGGACTATGTTAGTATAGATTTTAGGATCAGGCTGATAAGCTCCGCGGGGAGCGGAGCGGATGCGGAGCAGACATGACACCCTACCGGCGTCCAATACAAAGTCTATTAGTTACTAAAGCTTTCAGCTTTAGAACATAGTTTTGGGCTGTTACTATTACTTTATCTCCCATAGGAGACGAAGAAGGCCTGGCACGCTATAGATAAGAGGGTGCTACAGAATCTATTGAATACTATGCCTTATCGTGTGTAGGCCATACTATCTCCAGAGAGCTAGTATACAAAATACTAGAGGCGGCAAGGTCTAGCACGGTCTAGTACTAAATAGGAAAGCGATCATTTTAGCGCGAAAACAGGGTGTTAATATTTTTGAACCCCACTGTAGCTTCACGGATAGTAGTACCATATGCTGCATACTATGGTTATGTAGTTCCGCCACAGATAGAATGTATCATCATCTTTCCTCCTCCCATGGTTTTCCCAGGCACCCTACACGTGGCCGCGCTCAAAAAGTTGATTGACAGGCGTGCTGTAACAGCGACCTAACTGAGTGTAGTTTAGAGATATATATTTCACTATAGGGGGCTATACCGTGGTGAATTACGCTCACTTTTTGCTAAGAACTATAATAGCTACGATAGGAAGAATATAACTATAGATAAGATAGATCAGGTACACAGGTATTTGTAGAATCCTAAAAGGGGCCTTAAAGAACCGCCGCCCGGGCTTGTGGTAGGGACAACTGCGGCGGCTTGATTATGCCTTAAAAATGACGGGCTCTTCTGGGGTAGACTACTGCTATAGTGAACCAGGAAGGCGGATATCCTCGTCGCGCCGGCGGATCATGAGCTTCGTGGTGGGATGAATGCGCACGCTGAAAGAATGGCGGTAGTACTGCAACGGTTCGTTGGGGACCACCTTCCAGTCGTATCGTATGAGCAAGTAGGCTAACATCATCTTGATCTCCTTAGAGGCAAAGAACCGGCCGGGGCAAGCCCGTGGATGCCAACCGAAGCCAATGTGGTCCCCGTTGGTGTTCTCCAGTTGGGCACTGAACGCTTTAGCAGGGTCCTCTCGCAGGCGCATATACCGGTAAGGATCGTATTTTGCCGGCTCTGGCCAGACCCCAGGATTGCTCATGCGGTCGGCAGCTACCGCCACCAGCTCTCCTTTTGGGATAAAGGTTCCATTGGAGAAAGTCACATCCTGCAACGCATAGCTGCGCATGGTGGCACATTCGACGGGTTTGACTCGCTGTGACTCCTTGAGACAACTATCCAGCAGTTTGAGCTTGTACAGCGAGGCAGGTGTCCAACCCCCTTGACCGATGACCGTCCGGATCTCATCACGGAGGGGCTCAAGGAGATGGGGATGTCGGACGATGTCCACCAACCCACCGATCAGCAGGTCGGACGTTCCATAGATACCAGCAAAGTCCATGGCCAGTTGCGCCCCGGCTGCATCATACCATTTCCCCTTGGCAGTATCCTCGAACCACTGGATCGAGTCTACGTAGCGAGGCGGCTCAATACCCTTTGCCAGGCAGGCATCTCTTTCCGCACGTCGCTCCTGGATAATGGGATCGAGAAGTTGCCGGGCTCGTCGAACCTGCGCCCGGAGCTTTGCTCCCTGGGGCTCGAGCCAATGTACAAGGGGGCGCAGAATGACGGGCCAGAGGCGCAGCTGGCGCGCTTGAATTGCCATCGTCACCGCGTGGTGCTTGGCGATGTCAAGCCACTCCTCATTATGGGCTAACTTGCTCCCGACCATAATAAAAGTCACTGTTCGGGTCACTAAGTCAAGACACTGGTTATAGACCGGGACCGTGTGCCATTCTGAAAGCAAAGGCACATCCCTCTTCATCAGCTAATGGCCTAAAAAAAAAAAAAAAAAAAAAAAAAAAAAAAAAAAAAAAAAAAAAAAAAAAAAACTCATCACGATCACTTACCATTGCTCTCGCCAAAAATATCCGTGATAATCCCGCTGGCTTCATTGGCAAGAGGCTTGACGTACTTGGGAGCTTGGGTCTGGAACTGGTTCATGACCACCTTGGTGATGAGATGTGCATCCCTCGTGACTTCCTTGAATCCATCGAATCCGGGAAGATGAGAGTGAAAGTCCTGGCGAGAGCACGAATATCAGTAAGTCAAGTCCTCGCAGCGGAAGCAGTTGCAAAGAACGGTGGACTCCTTACCGTGCCCAAGAACTTGTACATACAGAGCTCTTTCATCTTGCGGAACTCGTCGGCCATCGAGGAGGGCAGAATGGTGCAGTACCCAGAGTCGACTATGAACCGAATGGGCTTATCATTTTGCGAGAACCAGCTCTCAATCCATGATGGTGCATTCGCATCAAAATCCCGCTTGGCCCTCATGGTCGTCAGTTCCCACCATGTTTTCGGATTGAACACCTGCAGCTCAGACTTCCGGCCACTCGAGCACAGGTAAATAAGAAGGCACAGTAGGCCCGCACTGGTAGTGACCAAGGGCGCAAACCACGAGCCACGTTGCTGCATGTCAATCCAAGCCAGCGACAGAAGGTGGTGCGGCTGTGTGAGCGCGTCGACAGTCATGGCTAGGAGACCAGGTATGATTGATGGATAAGATATGGAGAGTAATGCGAGCAAAAGATCCGGGAAAGATCGCGAAGGAAAGGGTGTCTCTATTACCAAGAATGACCGTTCCTATCATGCAATTACCGCTTGCTGTACGGTGGTGATGATGCTGGGATGGTGGTGGGTCCCCACCGAATAACGCCGGACAGTTGTTGAAGCCGAATGACGCCGGCAGGCCAAAAGAACCTAACCTTCACTCACTCAATCGGCGCTTCCCCTCCTATCACCAAATCGGATGTAAATGGACGCGCCTTAATAGCGACCGGCCGGGCCGGGAATCCCCAAACGTAGATAGATAGGCATATACCCGAAATCTTTGGCCCCGGCATACATGCGCACAGGAAGTTCCACGCGACGGCGCCTTTCCTGCCTCAGCTTCAATCCACGATCACGAGTTCTGTCGCCTCTATCAGCCGTGCAATTGTCCTATTGCAAGCAGCATGGCTCAATCCATGTATCCTAATGAGCCTATTGTCGTGGTCGGCAGTGGTTGTCGCTTCCCTGGTGACGCCAACACACCCTCCAAGCTCTGGGAGCTACTCCAGCATCCTCGCGATGTGCAGAGTCGAATCCCCAAAGAACGATTTGACGTCGACACATTTTATCACCCGGATGGGAAGCACCACGGGCGAACAAATGCACCCTACGCCTATGTTCTCCAAGACGATCTGGGCGCCTTCGATGCCGCCTTCTTCAATATCCAGGCTGGAGAGGCCGAGAGTATGGACCCCCAGCACCGGCTGTTGCTGGAGACGGTGTACGAGGCCGTAACGAATGCTGGAATGCGTATCCAGGATCTGCAAGGAACTTCGACTGCTGTTTACGTCGGGATGATGACGCACGACTATGAGACTGTCTCGACCCGCGACCTGGAGAGCATTCCCACCTACTCGGCGACGGGTGTCGCGGTCAGTGTTGCGTCCAACCGCATCTCGTATTTTTTTGACTGGCATGGACCAAGTGTAAGTCACCTAATATCGTATAGCGGTCCAATCATGCTCTAACGGACCGGGATGGTTGAAAGATGACGATCGATACGGCATGCAGCTCGTCGTTGGTTGCCGTTCATCTGGCGGTGCAACAGCTACGGACGGGTCAAAGCTCCATGGCAATTGCTGCGGGTGCGAATTTGATTCTGGGGCCCATGACATTCGTTCTTGAAAGCAAATTGAGCATGCTATCCCCATCGGGTCGATCCCGCATGTGGGACGCTGGAGCTGACGGCTATGCCAGAGGCGTGAGTGTTTCTTGAGCCCGTAGATGACAGTTCCCATCGCTGACCGTGATCAGGAAGCTGTTTGCTCTGTAGTGTTGAAGACATTGAGTCAAGCCTTGCGCGATGGGGACACGATTGAGTGTGTCATCCGAGAAACTGGGGTGAATCAAGATGGCCGAACGACCGGAATTACGATGCCGAACCATAGTGCTCAGGAGGCACTCATCAAGGCTACCTACGCCCAGGCTGGCCTCGACATCACCAAGGCTGAGGATAGGTGCCAATTCTTCGAGGCTCATGGTCAGTAAAGAGAACCTCTTCTGTTGGCGCCATGCAGCTGACATTCGTATGATAGGGACTGGTACCCCGGCCGGAGATCCCCAGGAGGCGGAGGCCATTGCAACAGCCTTCTTCGGCCACGAGCAGGTAGCACGCAGCGACGGAAACGAGAGGGTCCCTCTTTTCGTGGGCAGTGCGAAAACTGTTGTCGGTCATACCGAGGGCACGGCCGGTCTGGCTGGTCTCATGAAGGCGTCGTTCGCCGTCCGCCATGGGGTCATCCCACCCAACCTGCTGTTCGACAAAATCAGCCCGCGGGTCGCCCCATTCTATAAAAACCTCAAGATTGCCACAGAAGCAACCCAATGGCCAGCTCTCCCGCCCGGACAGCCCCGCCGCGCCAGTGTCAACTCCTTTGGTAAGCGAGGATTACCCGGAGGGACCCTGACAAGTACTCGAACCAATGCTAACTGAACCGCGCCCATGGACAGGATTTGGGGGAACCAATGCGCATGCCATTATTGAAGAATACAAGGAGTCAGAGCAAAACCAGCTGCGAGTCTCTAATGATGAGAACTGCCCTCCCATGACTGGTGTCCTGAGTTTACCCCTAGTCCTCTCGGCGAAGTCCCAGCGCTCCTTAAAGACAATGATGGAGGAGATGCTGCACTTCCTTGAGTCTCACCCCGATATACAATTGCACGACCTCACCTGGTCCTTACTGCGCAAGCGGTCAGTTCTACCCTTCCGCCGGGCTATTGTCGGCCATAGTCATGAAACCATCCGCCGGGCTTTGGAGGATGCCGTCGAGGATGGTATTTTTTCGAGCGACTTCACCACGGAGGTCAGAGGCCAGCCATCGGTGTTGGGAATTTTTACCGGGCAGGGGGCGCAGTGGCCGGGAATGCTAAAGAATCTGATAGAGGTATCGCCATATGTGCGGAGCATAGTGAGGGAGCTGGACGACTCCCTGCAGAGCTTGCCGGAAAAATACCGTCCCTCGTGGACGCTACTGAGCCAATTCATGTTAGATGGAGAGGCTTCCAACGTCCAATATGCTACTTTCTCCCAGCCACTATGTTGCGCGGTGCAAATTGTTCTGGTCCGTCTCCTCGAAGCCGCGAGAATCCGATTCACGGCGGTTGTTGGACATAGCTCCGGCGAAATTGCTTGCGCCTTTGCTGCCGGGCTCATCAGTGCCTCGCTAGCGATTCGGATTGCTTACTTGCGTGGAGTCGTTTCGGCAGGCTGCGCCAGTGGCACACCGGGGGCCATGTTGGCCGCCGGCATGTCCTTTGAGGAAGCACAAGAGATCTGCGAGTTGGATGCCTTTGAGGGCCGCATCTGCGTGGCTGCCAGCAATTCTCCAGACAGTGTAACTTTCTCTGGCGACGCGAACGCAATTGATCACCTGAAGGGCATGTTGGAGGATGAATCCACATTTGCGAGGCTGCTCAGGGTCGATACAGCGTACCACTCGCATCATATGCTTCCATGTGCAGACCCATATATGCAAGCCCTAGAAGAGTGTGGTTGTGCTGTTGCCGATGCAGTCTCCCCAGCCGGAAGTATACCCTGGTACTCGTCCGTGGACGCCGAGAACAGGGAAATGGCAGCAACGGACGTGACTGCCGAGTACTGGAAAGATAACCTAGTGTCTCCGGTGCTATTCTCCCAAGCAGTGCAGCGAGCAGTCGTCACGCACAAGGCGCTGGATATCGGGATCGAAGTGGGCTGTCACCCAGCTCTCAAGAGCCCATGTGTCGCCACCATCAAGGATGTCCTATCTGGGGTTGACCTGGCGTATACAGGTTGCTTGGAGCGAGGAAAGAACGATATCGATACATTCTCTCGAGCACTGGCTTATCTCTGGGAAAGGTTTGGTGCCTCCAGTTTTGATGCGGACGAGTTCATGCGTGCAGTCGCGCCTGATAGGCCCTGTATGAGTGTGTCAAAGCTCCTACCGGTCTATCCATGGGACCACTCTCGTCGCTACTGGGTGGAATCTCGAGCAACTCGCCACCATCTTCGAGGACCCAAGCCCCATCTTCTATTAGGAAAGCTCTCCGAATACAGCACTCCGCTAAGCTTCCAGTGGCTGAATTTTGTGCGCCCACGAGACATTGAATGGCTTGATGGACATGCATTGCAAGGCCAGACCGTCTTCCCTGCAGCCGGCTATATCGTCATGGCAATGGAAGCAGCCTTAATGATTGCTGGCACCCACGCAAAGCAGGTCCAGTTACTGGAGATCCTGGATATGAGCATTGACAAGGCAGTGATATTTGACGACGAAGACAGCTTGGTTGAGCTCAACCTGACAGCTGACGTGTCTCGCAACGCCAGCGAAGCAGGCTCAATGACCATAAGCTTCAAGATCGATTCCTGTCTATCGAAGGAGGGTAACCTATCCTTATCAGCCAAGGGCCAACTCGCCCTAACGATAGAAGATGTCAATCCCAGGACGACTTCCGCTAGCGACCAGCACCATCTTCCCCCCCCAGAAGAGGAACATCCTCATATGAACCGTGTCAACATCAATGCTTTCTATCACGAGCTGGGATTGATGGGTTACAATTACAGTAAGGACTTCCGGCGTCTCCATAACATGCGACGAGCGGATCTTCGAGCCAGCGGAACCATAGACTTCATTCCTCTGATGGACGAGGGTAATGGCTGTCCTCTCCTGCTGCATCCTGCTTCCTTGGACGTCGCCTTCCAGACAGTCATCGGCGCATACTCCTCCCCAGGTGATCGGCGTCTACGCTGTCTGTATGTACCCACTCACGTTGATCGCATCACACTTGTCCCGTCCCTTTGCCTGGCAACGGCTGAGTCCGAATGCGAGAAGGTTGCCTTCAATACTATCAATACTTACGACAAAGGAGACTACTTGAGCGGTGACATTGCGGTGTTTGACGCGGAGCAGACCACCCTGTTCCAGGTTGAAAATATTACTTTTAAGCCCTTTTCACCCCCGGATGCTTCAACTGACCATGCGATGTTTGCCCGATGGAGCTGGGGTCCGTTGACTCCGGACTTCGTGCTGGATAACCCGGAGTACTGGGCCACTGCGCAGGACGAGGAGGCGATTCCTATTATCGAACGCATCGTCTACTTCTATATCCGATCGTTCCTCAGTCAGCTTACGCTAGAGGAGCGTCAGCAGGCGGCCTTCCATTTGCAGAAGCAGATTGAGTGGCTTGAACAAGTCCTGGCCAGCGCCAAGGAGGGTCGTCACCTATGGTACGACCCCGGGTGGGAGAATGATACTGAGGCCCAGATTGAGCACCTTTGTACTGCTAACTCCTACCACCCTCATGTTCGCCTGGTTCAGCGAGTCGGCCAACACCTGCTCCCCACCGTACGATCGAACGGCAACCCATTCGACCTCCTGGACCACGATGGGCTCCTGACGGAGTTCTATACCAACACACTCAGCTTCGGACCCGCGCTGCACTACGCCCAGGAATTGGTGGCGCAGATCGCCCATCGTTATCAGTCAATGGATATTCTGGAGATTGGGGCAGGGACCGGCGGCGCTACCAAGTACGTGTTGGCCACGCCCCAGCTGGGGTTCAACAGCTACACATACACCGATATCTCCACCGGATTCTTCGAGCAAGCGCGGGAGCAATTTGCCCCATTCGAGGACCGGATGGTGTTTGAACCCCTCGATATCCGCCGCAGTCCCGCCGAGCAGGGCTTCGAGACGCATGCTTATGATCTGATCATTGCCTCCAATGTGCTACATGCGACACCCGACTTAGAGAAAACCATGACTCATGCCCGCTCTCTGCTCAAGCCTGGAGGCCAGATGGTTATTCTGGAGATTACCCACAAAGAACACACACGGCTCGGGTTTATCTTTGGTCTGTTCGCCGACTGGTGGGCCGGGGTGGATGATGGCCGCTGCAGTGAGCCGTTTGTCTCGTTCGACCGCTGGGATGCGATCCTAAAGCGTGTCGGGTTTTCCGGTGTGGACAGTCGCACCAAAGATCGGGACGCAAATCTGTTCCCGACCTCTGTGTTTAGTACCCATGCAGTTGACGCCTCCGTGGAATACTTAGACGCGCCGCTTGCCAGCAGCGGCACCGTCAAGGACTCTTACCCTCCCTTGGTGGTGGTAGGAGGGCAGACCCCCCAATCTCAGCGTCTCCTGAACGATATAAAAGCGATCATGCCTCCTCGCCCGCTCCAGACATACAAGCGCCTCGTGGATTTGCTAGACGCAGAGGAGCTGCCGATGAAGTCTACGTTTGTCATGCTCACGGAGCTGGACGAGGAGTTATTTGCCGGGCTCACTGAAGAGACCTTCGAGGCAACCAAGCTGCTGCTCATGTACGCCAGCAATACGGTCTGGCTGACAGAAAATGCCTGGGTCCAACATCCTCACCAGGCGAGCACGATCGGCATGCTACGCTCCATCCGCCGGGAGCATCCTGATTTGGGAGTTCATGTTCTGGACGTCGACGCCGTTGAAACCTTCGATGCAACCTTCCTGGTTGAACAGGTGCTTCGGCTTGAGGCGCATACGGATGAGCTGGCCACTTCAACTACATGGACTCAAGAACCCGAGGTCTCCTGGTGTAAAGGCCAGGCATGGATTCCTCGTCTGAAGCGTGATCTGGCTCGCAATAACCGAATGAACTCCTCGCGCCGTCCCATATACGAGATGATCGATTCGTCGCGGGCTCCGGTGGCATTACAGACGGCTCCGGATTCATCATCCTACTTCTTGGAGTCCGCTGAAACCTGGTTTGCGCCTGAGAGTGTTCAGCAAATGGAGACAAAGACGATTTATGTCCACTTTAGCTGCCCCCATGCGCTTAGAGTCGGACAGCTCGGGTTTTTCTATCTTGTGCAGGGTCACGTCCAGGAGGGCAATCGCAAAGTGCCCGTCGTGGCCTTAGCAGAGCGTAACGCATCCATTGTGCACGTTCGTCCCGATTATATATATACTGAGGCAGATAACAATCTATCCGAGGGTGGTGGTAGCCTTATTGTAACTGTCCTCGCCGCGGCAGTGTTGGCGGAGACGGTGATCAGTACCGCCAAGAGCCTGGGGGTAACTGACTCAATCCTCGTTCTGAACCCCCCCAGCATATGTGGGCAGATGTTGCTCCATGCTGGCGAAGAGATCGGTCTTCAAGTTCATCTGGCCACCACTTCTGGCAACAGGAGTTCGGTTTCTGCTGGAGACGCTAAGTCCTGGCTAACATTGCATGCCTGCGACACGGACTGGCACCTCCGACGGGTTCTGCCCCGGGGTATCCAGGCTTTCGTCGACTTATCAGCCGACCAGAGCTGTGAAGGTTTGACTAAGAGGATGATGAAGGTTCTGATGCCTGGCTGTGCCCATTACCATGCGGCAGACCTGTTCAGAGACACCGTTTCCACTGAATTACATGGCGGATCGCGGCATCAAGCTTCACTGCCCGCCGCATATTGGGAGCATTTGGTATCCTTAGCCCGCCAGGGACTCCCTAGTATCAGAAAGGGGTCGGAGGTGATTTCGTGCACTCAGTTTGCAACGCATGCCGACAAGACGCGTCCGGATTTCTCAACAATTATTTCCTGGCCCCGGGAGTCGGACGAGGCGACGCTTCCTACCAGGGTTCGGTCCATTGACGCTGAGACCCTTTTTGCAGTCGACAAAACATATCTCCTGGTCGGTCTGACTGGAGACCTTGGACGATCACTAGGTCGTTGGATGGTCCAGCGTGGGGCCTGCCACATTGTACTTACGAGCAGAAACCCGCAGGTCAACCCCAAGTGGCTGGCGCATGTTGAAGAACTGGGTGGTCGAGTCACCGTGCTTTCCATGTAAGAGGAGTCCTTCCTTCTGCAATTCCTTCTTATGATCGCGACTAACGCAGCTGGCTTCAGGGACGTGACAAGCCAAAACTCAGTGGATGCTGGCCTGGCTAAACTCAAGGATCTGCATCTGCCACCGGTGGGGGGCATTGCCTTTGGCCCTCTGGTTCTGCAGGATGTGATGCTAAAGAATATGGAACTACCAATGATGGAGATGGTGCTCAATCCCAAGGTCGAAGGCGTCCGCATCCTGCACGAGAAGTTCTCCGATCCGACCAGTAGAAATCCTCTCGACTTCTTCGTGATGTTCTCCTCGATTGTGGCCGTCATGGGCAACCCGGGTCAGGCTAACTACAGTGCGGCTAACTGCTACCTTCAAGCGCTGGCGCAGCAGCGAGTTGCATCCGGATTAGCAGTACGTTTTCACCCCATCCTTTGCTAACCATTCCTATGGGTCTTGACTAAACCGCGCAGGCGTCCACCATTGACATCGGTGCCGTGTACGGCGTTGGGTTCGTCACTCGGGCAGAGCTGGAGGAGGACTTTAATGCAATTCGGTTCATGTTCGATTCGGTTGAGGAACATGAGCTGCATACACTGTTTGCTGAGGCAGTGGTGGCCGGTCGACGAGCCATGCACCAGCAAGAGCAGCAGCGGAAGTTCGCGACAGTGCTCGACATGGCTGATGTGGAACTGACAACCGGAATTCCGCCCCTGGATCCAGCTCTCAAAGATCGGATCACGTTCTTTGACGACCCCCGCATAGGCAACTTGAAGATTCCGGAGTACCGAGGGGCCAAAGCAGGCGAAGGGGCAGCCGGCTCCAAGGGCTCGGTCAAAGAACAGCTCTTGCAGGCGACGAACCTGGACCAGGTCCGTCAGATCGTCATCGGTAAGTTGAGCGAATCCAGGGAATATTCTTCCCTTCCTCACTCAGCGGACTGGAGGTTAACCGCTTCTTTTCCTTTGGCAGATGGACTCTCCGCGAAGCTGCAGGTGACCCTGCAGATCCCCGATGGGGAAAGCGTGCATCCCACCATCCCACTGATCGACCAAGGGGTGGACTCCCTGGGCGCGGTCACCGTGGGAACCTGGTTCTCCAAGCAGCTGTACCTTGATTTGCCACTCCTGAAAGTGCTTGGAGGTGCTTCGGTCGCCGATCTCGCTGATGAGGCTGCTGCGCGACTGCCACCTAGCTCCATTCCCCTCGTCGCAGCCACTGACGGGGGTGCAGAGAGCACTGGCAATACTTCCGACAATGAAGTTTCGGGACGCGAGGATACTGACCTTAGTGCCACCGCCACCATCACTGAGCCCTCGTCTGCCGACGAAGACGATACGGAGCTGGGTGACGAGGACGTCCCGCGTTCCCACCATCCACTGTCTCTCGGCCAGGAATACTCCTGGAGGCTCCAGCAGGGAGCCGAAGACCCCACCGTCTTCAACAACACCATTGGTATGTTCATGAAGGGCTCTATTGACCTTAAACGCCTGTGCAAGGCGCTGAGGGCGGTCTTGCGCCGCCACGAGATCTTCCGCACGGGGTTTGCCAACGTGGATGAGAAGGGTGCGGCCCAGCTGGTCTTTGGTCAAACCAAGAACAAAGTCCAGACCATCCAAGTATCTGACCGAGCCGGCGCCGAAGAGGGCTACCGACAACTGGTGCAGACACGGTATAACACTGCCGCAGGAGACACCTTGCGGCTGGTGGACTTCTTCTGGGGCCAGGACGACCATCTGCTGGTTGTGGGTTACCACCGACTCGTCGGGGATGGGTCTACTACAGAGAACATATTCGTCGAAGCGGGCCAGCTCTACGACGGCACGTCACTGAGCCCCCATGTTCCTCAGTTTGCGGACCTGGCGGCACGGCAACGCGCAATGCTCGAGGATGGGAGAATGGAGGAGGATCTCGCGTACTGGAAGGAAATGCATCACCGACCGTCCTCAATTCCAGTGCTCCCACTGATGCGGCCCCTGGTAGGCAACAGTAGCGGGTCCAATACTCCCAATTTCCAGCACTGTGGATCCTGGCAGCAGCACGAAGCCGTGGCGCGACTTGATCCGATGGTGGCCTTCCGCATCAAGGAGCGCAGTCGCAAGCACAAGGCGACGCCGATGCAGTTCTATCTGGCGGCGTATCAGGTGCTGTTGGCGCGCCTCACCGACAGCACCGATCTTACCGTTGGCCTCGCCGACACCAACCGTGCGACTGTCGACGAGATGGCGGCCATGGGGTTCTTCGCCAACCTCCTTCCCCTGCGCTTCCGGGATTTCCGCCCCCATATCACGTTTGGCGAGCACCTTATCGCCACCCGTGACTTGGTGCGCGAGGCCCTGCAGCACGCCCGCGTGCCCTACGGCGTCCTCCTCGATCGGCTGGGGCTGGAGGTCCCGGTCCCGACCAGCAATCAACCTGCGCCTTTGTTCCAGGCCGTCTTCGATTACAAGCAGGGCCAGGCGGAAAGTGGAAGGATCGGGGGTGCCAAGATGACCGAGGTGATTGCCACGCGCGAGCGCACCCCTTACGATGTCGTGCTGGAGATGTCGGATGATCCCACCAAGGATCCGCTGCTCACGGTCAAGTTACAGAGCTCCCGCTACGAGACTCATCACCCTCAAGCCTTCCTGGAGAGCTACATGTCCCTTCTCTCCATGTTCTCGATGAATCCCGCCCTGAAGCTGGCATGATGGCGCAAACATAGAACATGATAGCGGAGCAGGGACTATGTAGATAGAGCTTTGCTTCTGCAGGTGTATCTATAATTATATAGTATATAAATATGGTGACCCGTACGAGGAGGGGAGAATGCGACAATTATGTATTGTTTACACCGTACACATGGAGAAGATGCCCAGAACATCATAAAAATATCACTCTAGTGAGACACCATTCGGAGAGACTATAAAATATACATCTACTCCAATGCCTGGACCGTCACACACAGCTTACGAAAACGATTAATCACCTCCAAGACGTCGCGCGGTCGATTGGGAAACTGATGCTGCCCAGCAAACTCCAATACCTGCGCCTCTCGGGGGGAGAAATGGCGCGCCACCAGCATCTTCGATCCTGCGAGCGCAAAATCATCGCGACCCTGCAGATGTAATGTCGGTATTCGAATGACCATTTCCTCCTGCCACTCGGTATCTTTGCTGTCGTTGTAGTCGTCATGGTTCTCCATCACTTCGTTCCTCATATACTGGCTTGCCTCGTCTTGATACCAGGGGCAGATCAACATCGCAACACTCATCCGGGGTAACCAGGCCAGGCGACCCATCTGCTGCTGCCATAGGAGCAAGGTCGTCACCAGGGCACCTTCGGAGAAACCGATAGCACCCACGATAGGGATGTGGGGGTGTTGAGACTGCCAGTCAACAATGGTGCGGCGGATGGGGTCGTGGACGGCGGCGAGGCGTTCGCCCACGGAGGGTCCATTATTATTGTTGTCGCTGCTGCTTTCAAACCAGGAGTAGTATGGCCCCAGGCCGGCGAAGACGGGGAGAATTCCAGGCCCTGCAGAGGAAGGGAATGGGGCTGTCACGTAGACGAATTCAAAGTCTTCGCGCAGCGCAGCCCGGAGCTTAGACAATTGCACGCGGAAGATGGCGGGAGAGCAGCCAGCTCCATGGATGCAAAGAAGCGCTCGAGGCGCCTTCACCAGTGCCGGGGATGCTTGGTAGCGCATGGAGGAGGGTACAATGGGACTATATCCTGGGTGCAAGACGGGAATGAGGGAGTGTCGAGTTTACACGTTCACCAGCGATGAACCGCTATTATGGCAACGGGATATCCTGTCCAACATTCTGCATCTACTCCAGGTGGACGGGAAAAGCTAGCGATGCAGATTACATCCATAGGAACAGCAGTTTGTTCGGAACTTCCGCTTCATCCCCTTAATATCGGGCTTTGGATGCCGGCGCCGAATAACGCCGCACAAACCCGAACGGGTCTGCAGGCGATCCCGAAGCCCTAATCCAAGGCGCGTCCGTGCTTCTGTCTATGTCCTTTCGCATATGTAGGCCGCAGGGTACCAGATACGTCACTCAACAGTTAACCAGAGCAGACGACTGTGACAGACTGCCATGGGCGATCAGCCATTCATCCCACCACCGCAGCAAACGGCGCTGACGGTGAATGACCATGATGAAGTCACCATCTGGAATGCCGCTCCCTGCCCCAGTCTGCCCCGCGACCAGGTATACGTGCGCGTCGAGGCGGTGGCGATCAATCCCAGTGACACGAAGATGCGCGGACAGTTTGCAACGCCCTGGGCGTTTCTCGGAACGGACTATGCCGGTACGGTTGTCGCAGTGGGGTCGGACGTGACTCATATCCAAGTGGGTGACCGGGTCTACGGGGCACAGAACGAGATGTGCCCACGCACCCCGGATCAGGGGGCATTCTCGCAGTACACGGTCACGCGAGGCCGTGTTTGGGCCAAGATCCCCAAGGGCTTGTCGTTCGAGCAGGCTGCCGCACTACCTGCAGGCATCAGTACCGCCGGGTTGGCCATGAAGTTGCTTGAGCTGCCTTTGCCATCGCCTTCGGCAGACCAGCCACCCGCCCACTCCAAACCGGTGTATGTATTGGTCTATGGGGGCAGTACGGCCACTGCCACTGTCACTATGCAAATGCTACGCCTGTAATACTTCCCTTGTCCTGGGTCTTTTCTCTCCGTTGGTCGTAGGCTGTACAAGCGATGGTTATACTAAGATCCGCTGGCAGGTCCGGATACATCCCAATTGCAACATGCTCCCCCCGCAATTTCGACCTGGCCAAATCGCGCGGCGCAGAGGAGGTCTTTGACTATCGGGCCCCGAATCTCGCGCAGACGATTGTCAGTGAACCCCCGCCACCCCTCCACCCGTCCCAGTCCACTTCTGCCTTACAGAACAGACCATTGATATTCTTCTAGCGTACCTACACCAAGAACAATCTCCGCTATGCCCTCGACTGTATCACCAACGTCGAGTCCACCACGCTCTGCTTCGCAGCCATCGGCCGCGCGGGGGGCCGCTACGTCTCCCTGAACCCGTTCCCCGAACACGCCGCCACGCGCAAGATGGTCACGACCGACTGGACCCTGGGGCCGACCATCTTTGGCGAGGGATCCACCTGGCCAGCCCCCTATGGACGTCCCGGCAGTGAGGAAGAGCGGCAGTTCGGCGAGGATCTGTGGCGCATCGCGGGGCAGCTCGTCGAAGATGGACGCCTCGCCCATCATCCGTTGCGCGTGGTGCAGGGCGGCTTCGATCAAATTAGGCAAGGCATGGAGCTCGTCCGGAAGGGAGAGCTGTCGGGGGAAAAACTCGTGGTTCGGCTTGAGGGGCCGTAAACTGGATTGCGCGTTACGTCTAGGGAGCAAGAAAGCTCCAATCTTTCTATCAATCAATCCGTAGACGCTAAAACATACATGGGATATTCCTGCGTAGATTGGCATAAATCACGAGTGGTACACAGGCTGGGGTTTCAAGAATACATTGAATACATACTCAGACAACTCTTTATGAACTTATTACACTGGTTGCTCTCTGGGAAGGTGCCTGTCCCCAGTATATCATAGCTTAAGAAAAAAAATTCATGGAATATAACTATAACTATCACTATATATATATATATATATATATATATATATATATATTAGCAAGCCCATTGTCTTCTACAGAACTTAGTAATCGAAATACGAATAGCCCATATCATCCCCGGCATGGCTGCTATGCGGATTTACCCTGCTGATACTGCGCATAGATGGCATGCTCGAATGTGCGTGTCAGATCACGACAGACCGGGTCATTCCAGGGTTCCAGTTGGAAGAAAGCAAGGGTGCACAGGCCCGCCTTGGGGTCGATTTGCTAATTACAATAGCACTTAGTAGGCTGGATCAACATCGAAGGTGACATAAACCAAGGGAAACTAGGAGCCGAACTTACCCACACAATGTTTGGACCACCCCCAAAGGTTAAGGAGCCTTTTCGGCGCCACTTCTTGCCGTCCAGATCCTCCAAGGCGATGATCCCACCCAGCCCAAAGCTGCGACGAAGGACCATGGGCATCGGCCCACCGTAGTTGATGTGCGGGCTGGCGTCCATGTGCTGGTTCATCTGCTCTTCGAGTCGCGGCTCGAGGGCAGGCTGAAACATCCAGTCTACGGTCTGTGGCTGCAGCAGGAGCCCGTCTCGCATCAACAGCGAGTGGAGCACCTTCATATAGGACCCAGGCCCCGAGAACACCCCCTGGCCGCCGAAGCACTCGTCGCCATCGGCCCGGAAGTAGACTGAGTCGTCGTAGCGCAGGCGCCCATCCGCTGGGTTGCGGTGCGTTTGGTCGGCCCGGCGCGCGAGCATATCCGGCCGTTGCTGCAGCTTAAAAGTCATGTCGGTGATGCCCAGCGGTGCACAGATATTCTCCTGCAGATACTGCTCCAGGTCGAGGCCAGTGGCCCGCTCGACGAGCTTACCCGCCCAGTCCAGGTTGGCGCCGTAGATCCATTCCGCCCCAGGGTCGTTGACGGCCGGCGGGGCCAGGCGACTCTGGATGCCAAACTTTTCCGCCGACTGGAGGTGGCCCTGGGCCATGTATTCCCGGAGCAACGGATGGAGGAAGACGTACGACAGTCCTGATGTATGCGTCAACAGGTGCCGCAGTGTGATCTTCCCCCGACGCTCTCGCAAACTTGCATTTCCCGCGTCGTCAAACCCCTCCAGCACAGGCATCGCGCTCAAATCCGGAAGCAGCCGATCCACCGTTTCATCCAAGTCCACGAGACCGCGCTCCATGCATTGTAGGGCCATGATCGTGGTCAGCAGCTTGGTCGCACTGGCGAGCCGGCAGGGGGTGTCGACCTGTAGCGGCGGCAGCTGATTGCACTCGTCCCGTCGCACCGTCCGAGCCCCGAAGCAGCGCGTATAATTTAAATTGCCTAGGTATGTCCCGCCGTCATTCGTCTCGGTGTGCTCGTAATTGTCACAAAGGGGGCCGATTGGGGTCTCTCACCACTGCAATCTCGAGCCATGATGACCGCCCCGGGGATCTGCCTGGATTTCACGGCCTTCCGGAATGCGGTTTCCATCAGAACAACCGGATCCGCTGCCGCTGCAGCATCATTGATGGATCCCATTCTGAATTTTTTATTTCCCCCCCCTTTTTACTAATAAATAAATAGATAAAAAAAAAGAGGAATGAAAATAAAACCAAAACAAAGAAATTCGGGCGCTTATTTTGTCTGCGGCCGGGGCCATAGAACTACCAAGGGCGATCATCGGATCGGCCCGGCGGATCGTTGCATCAGGCCGGTCCCCGAATAAGACCGACTCGGGGACTTTCGGTGTTACGCACGGCTAAGAACTGTATTGTCTTATACTCCGTATTGTGAAAGCTACCTCAACTAACTTAAAGTAGGTAGGTACTAGGTAGGTAGGTACCCTCCAGCTGTATCTTACGTACAGGTCCATGGTACGACCTTACCTACCTAAGTTACATGACAAGGCAGGTACATTTCTACGTAGGTATTTTATATTCGATTTGCACGAAATGGATGTCTCCCGCATGTTCTAAGATTACCAGATATACCGTTGTTCTAATTGCTCCGTATTCTGTACCGGAGATTGCGTCCTTTAAGCTGCCCCGAGAATCAATAACAGCGATCCCTTCATTTCTTGACTGTGGCACCCGCACTGCGATTGTGTTGCATATGGGCATTGACCAAGTGACCCGCCGCAAGAGCCGCGCAGGTACTTAACTCGCCAGCCAGCACGGCTGCGGCGACAATGCGGGCCAAGCGGCGCGCATTGGCGCCAGGCTCGGTGGCATGCGCGCCCCGGACACCCAGCAAGTCCAACATGGCCCCCTGGGCCTCAAGAATGGTACCTCCGCCAATCGTCCCGACCTCCATCGAGGGCATCGAGACAGCGATGTGCAGGTTCCCATCGATGCTAGAAACCCACCATTAGCAAACACACCCACGTGAATATATAACCGGGAGGAGAACATCAAAACGTAGAGAAGCTACCTACTTTTTCATGGTCGTAATGCAACTACTGCTCTCCACATTCTGCGCAGGATCCTGGCCAGTGGCCAGAAACACCGCCTGGACGAGGTTGGAGGCATGGGCGTTGAAGCCGCCCAGGCTGCCCGCCATGGCACTTCCGACCAGGTTCTTGGCCGTGTTGAGCTCGACCAGCGCATCGACGTCGGTCTTCAGGACCTGTCGGACAGTCTCCGCGGGGATCGTGGCTTCGGCGATGACGGACTTGCCGCGACCGCCGATCCAGTTAATGGCGGCAGATTTCTTGTCGGAACAGAAATTGCCCGATAAGGTAACGGTATGCATGTCGGGAAATCCACCCTGGGCGGCCATCGCCTCCAGGGCCTTTTCAACGCCTTTTGAAATCATATTCATGCCCATCGCGTCGCCCGTGGTGGTGCGGAACCGGATGTAGAGATAGATGCCCGCCTGGGCCACCGTCAGGGTTTGGAGCCGCGCAAACCGGCTGGTCGCGTTGAATGCGGCCGCCAGAACCTCGTGCCCGAGAGGAGACTCAACCCAGCGCTGGGCTTCAGCTGCGCGTTGGGCCGAGGGGAACCGCAGACAGGGACCACGCGTCATACCATCACCTTTGAGCATGGTAGTGGCACCGCCGCCAGCGTTGATCGCTTTGCATCCTCGACTGGCGCTCGCAACGAGCACGCCCTCCGTCGTGGCCATGGGAATGAAAAGTGGCTGTCCATCGATCACCATGGGTCCGGCCACTCCTAGGGGCAGAGGCAGGTACCCGACCACGTTCTCACAGCAGGCGCCATGCACGAGCTCGTAGTTATAGTCGCGATAAGGGAGCAATGACTCCGCAAGGCCGCTGCAGAGGTTCTGAGTGGAGGGCGTTTTCGACACAGCGGCACGGCGAATCCGCACGGCACGCGTAAATGAGTCCAGCCGGGTCACCGAGCGGGATGATCCCACTGCAATGCGCTCGAGAGTCTTCTCTAAACTGTACCCCGGGACCTTACCCCGGAGACAAAGTTCCACCAGTTCGTCGTCCGTCAGAGATTCTGCTTGGTTCGATCTGAGGAGGGCCTCTGTTTCTTCTGGGGGGCGAGTACAGACTTCAGGGGCGGTGGCAGAGCATGGCACCGACAAGGAGGAGCCATCAGGGACGGCGGACTCTCTCGCTTGGGGCGAGGCATGCCAGCGAGCTGCGTGGATCAGGTGGTTGTTGAGGACGAGGCTAACGACCAATGCGCCCATGAGACATAGGCGACCCAGCGGGCTTTCCAATCCATCGAGCACACCGTCAAATGTAGAACGTTTAGTGGTTGATATATCGAACCCAGCTGAATCCGAGACGTACTGCAGTGGCGGCAGAACGGTTACGCGCGTCTCAAATCCCTCGACGCGCGCCGTTAGGTAGATCTCGTTGAGTCCGTTGGCCACTTCTTTGAAAGGACTGACAGCAGTAGGGGGCAGAGTACCATTAGCCATATATTCTCCCATGACCCGATAGAAGAAGGGTGACAATTGGAGGATGTGACATAGAACGAAGCCGCCCACCGTCAATAGCTTCCACCAGGTGATGTTTGTCGACTTGACCTTGTGCCCAAAAATCCCCGAAGGATGCTTGGCATTAACATGACCAAGCCCTCCTGGGCTCCGGATTCGCGTGATCTCTAATTTCACGCAAAGAACGGTGGCATAGAAGGTAAAAAGTAGAATAGCATCAATCAGGAGTGTCCATGCCGCCAGGAAGCAAAAATGGCCAAGACTATCCTTGGGCCGAAGGATCGCCCCTAATGCCAACGCGCCGATTTCCAGGAGGTAAGATCGCACAATATACCACCCCTCTCGATCAACAGCGAGTTGGATGATGTTAGGAATCAATTGACTTTGCCGGCTATCATCACTGCTGGCGCCATTGGGAACTTGCCGCTGCCACCCACGCCGCAGTTCTTCCGACACGCAGAGAACAGCACGGGTAAGTTGGATCGGCTTCTCAAATCCCACAGTCAAAACGAAGTACGGGATTCCTTCGAAAAGAAGAAGCATGTCGACAGGCACGTCGCGTGTAGTCGCGATTCCAAGCCCGAGTACAAAAGCAAAGGCACCAGACAGCAGGACCGAGGCTGCCAACCAGAAGCGTGAGCCGAGGTGGCGCATCACCCGAAAGAGAGAGACCACGGTCATATTCATGGCTAGGTAACTGAGCCCTATAATCACCAAGTCGACTGTCTCCGCATGCTTAACACGATGAAGGAATGAGAGCCATGAGCTTCCGACCCAGTGTCCCAGTGACCTGGGACTTCCTTCTTCGCGAGGAGACCTCAGTCTCCGACTATCATCCTCTTTTTCCGAGGGTATAATTTCGACAGCCTTTAGAAAGCTATCTAGTTGGGAGTAGGGAACTCGAAACGCCAACGAGGAATGATCGGGCGATGGGGATGAATCGGGGGTGGGCGTGATCTGTTCCGCACCGAGGAACTCCGAGAGCGTGTTTGATAGGAAGGGGATACTGGCGTCGACAGACGCACCCGGTAGATCGAGGGTGACAAGAGCCCAGTGAAAGCCAGACTGATTGAGAGTAGCACAGGGATGGCCGGTCAGCACGCAGAATTTCTCGGACCAACGGAGCACAGGAGATCTATCCTACCTGGCCATCCTCCGACGCCTCAGGCCGTTCGTCTATCTGCCATCTCCATGCGCTCGCCTCTCCCAGGCGAAGAGTGCGGCTTCCCCAGAGAAATGACTGGACATTCAAGGGGGTTTCCTTGGCCCAGGGGGCCAGACCTCTGTGAGTAGCCTGATAGGTCCCTTCCAGCACATGAAGATGGGTGGTTGCCGCTGTCAGCGCCGTGACCAGCAGAGTGTGAATGGGATGTCGACACGCGTGTCCCACAATGGCACGCAATCCTTTGGTCACTCGATGCTGCACCCCGCCAGGGTCCGGCTTTCTAACCACCGGATCCATTGCGATGACTCTCTTGGTGCGCGGGAGAGGGGTGTGAGTGCTTGTGGATGATGAAAAGACAAGTACAATATTCGCAGAAAGGTCGAAGAGACTAAAAAGATTAAAATAAAAAATAAAAATAAAAATGACCCCCTAAAGAACAAGAAAAGAAGAGAGATAGAAAGAGAGAGAGAACCAAGCCTCAGGGAAGGAAGAAAATAAGCCTGGGCAACTCGCTTGGTGCGACCCAATGCCAGGAGGTCCATGAGACTCCGGTACTTCCTGGTAATATTGAGCCGAATATACTTATTCTAGGTAGGCGGTAGGAATTTTAATGCTTGTGCCTATGATACAATAATGGTACATGAAGGGGACTGCACAAACAATCTTACGCCGTTTGGCTCGCCGGCTAGAAGAGTAAGCACTAAACAAGGCCCGGCCACTGTCAGAGGTCCTTCGTACCTTAGGTACTACCTTACCGAGGTAAGGTACTTTTATCTGAACACGGAATTACACCCTCTTACCCGAATTTTCAAATCTTCCAATTTTGTAGCTTATGAAATATTGAATTTATTGACCTGCCCCCTTCGATTGGCTAGGTATTACACGTGGCCGTATCTCTGCTCCATAGGATGGTACCTAGTAGACTCTTTTGGATACTACAAAGGTGTCTTTTTCAGAAAATTTGGAAATATCCAGTGGGAAGAGGGTGTACGTACTCTGGTAGGTACCTCCTGGAGTCCTAGTAAGATTGTTTGTGTAATCAATCAATCTGCTTAGTACGCTAGAATTCTGTCACCCCTAGAAACATAAAAATATTTCCGTTATTCGGCCCCTACCCAAATTAGGTGTTCAAATGCAAGAAGTAGCCGTCTCTAGTAAGCAGCCCCACCCCTCCTTCGGGGGGTTGGTCTGCTTCACCTCAACGCAATTTTTCACCTCAACGCAATTTTTGAAGTCTTTTGACCTACTATCTACCACCACCATCATGAATTCCTATTCTGAAGTTGAGGATCGCATTTTGAAGGCCTGCGAAGCTGCTAAACGCGTCAAAAAACCGAATATTCGCGCGTTGTCGCGTGAATTTGACGTTCCATATTATCGGCTTCGGGCACGCCTACAAGGACGAGCAACTCGAACTTCACGTCCTGCTTTAACTAAAGCGCTTGATGACTTGCAAGAAAAGGCTCTAATTCGCTGGATTCAACAGTTAGATTCTCTTTATTCTCCTCCTACGCCTTCGATGATTGAAGTTGCTGCAAATCAAATTCTTCAGCGGAATGCAGATAGCGAGACACGTACAGTTGGCAACGCCTGGGTCTATCGCTTCATTAAGCGCCTTCCAAAAGACTTCCAACTAGTCAAACAGAAACCAAAAGACAAAAAGCGATTGAATGCAGAGGATTTAGGGCTTCTTCAGCATTGGTACGAGGTTTTAGAGCCCTATATCTCGCAGATTCCGCCCCGGAACATCTACAATTTCGACGAAACTGGCTTCCAATTAGGTCAAGGCAAAGCTCAAAAAGTCGTCACGACTAGACCTAATCGCGCCGTACAAGGCAGAGCGTCAAAAGAGATGGGAGAACTAGTTTCTGCAATAGAATGCATTGCTGCAGACGGTTCTATTCTACCGCCCTATTTTATCTTCAAAGGCGCTTTCCATATGGAGCGATGGTACGATTCAGACATTCCGGGCAACTACCGCGTGGCTTTATTATCTAAAGGCTATACTACCGATGCAATTGGCCTAGATTGGATTCATCATTTTGACCGCTATTCAAAACCTCGCCTCCAGCAGAAAAATGAGCCCCGATTACTACTGTTTGATGGCCACGGATCCCATTTGACGTACGAATTCCTGCAGTTCTGCAGTCAGAACCACATTATTCCGTACTGCTTTCCATCTCATACGACGCATCTTATTCAACCGCTTGATGGCCAGCCGTTTCAGGTGTATAAACACTACTATCGGAAGCGGAATAGCTATCTTGCTGGGCTAGGTGTGGAAACCGACGATAAAGCTGCTTTTTTAAGAGAAATTCCTGCAATACGCGAACAGGCCTTCAAAGCGCGTACAATTAGGAGTTCTTTTAGAAAGCGAGGTCTCTATCCATTCGATCCTGAAGAGGTTTTGGGTCCTCTACGCAAAGCAAAAAGCCCTACACCTGAGCTTCAGATATTCACAACTCCGCCGCCGCCATCAAGCAGTATATCGCCTCCTTCTACAATACGTGGACTTCGTCGAAGCATCGGAAAAGCGCAGGTTTATATTGATAGTACGCCTGAGCTTGATCAGAGCTTTACGCGACGTCTTGATCGCATTTTCCAAAGCACTGTGGAGACACAAGAACTAGTCGGTCAACTTTACGATGATTTACGGCTCCGTACGCAATATCAACGGCCGCAATTTACTAAAAAGTCATTAAAAAGGCTTCGAGAAAACGGCCCATTAGATGTGGAAGATGCAAATCGCCATGTTCAATATCGGAGCGAAGAGGAAAGACGTCAGGATCTTCGGCGGTTGAAGCGGGAGCGAGCTTTAAGACGCAATATCTCGCCCACCCAAGCAGATAAAGACATTCTGATTGAACCGGATGGTAGGCAGGATGGTAAAGATGATAATCAGTGCTTTTTTGTATGGGATTCGAAAGGCGTGGGTGTATAATAGATTGAATAGCTTCAAAAATTGCGTTGAGGTGAAAAATTGCGTTGAGGTGAAGCAGACCAACCCCCCGAAGGAGGGGTGGGGCTGCTTACTAGAGACGGCTACGTACCGTCATTATTTCTAGGTTGGCAGGAGGAATTTTGATGGTGTCACCCTTGGCGCATCATGCATGATTCATGAAACGGACTACACTAACCGTCTTACGCGCCTTAGCGCCGCGGCCGAACGAGTAAGCACTCAGCCAAGGCCCCCACCCCCTCCCGGCCCCACCCCCTGGCAGGGCTGTCAAAACGGGTCGAGTCTCATTGGGTTTTGCTTATCAAAATCGGTTGATAATCCGGGTAGTAGTAGCATCTGGATGTGAATTAATAGAAAGGCAGACTGTCGGGACCTTAAAAGGACAAAGAGGTACCCATGCCCGGGTTCTTCGGTCGTCAGAACTGCAATGTATCAAATGTCTGATGCTCATGAACCAGGACACAGCACAGTACAGGGGGGCAATGGCTGCAGATCAAGGCACATTCACGAACTCGGTCACTCTCTCGCCAGTGGAGGGTTCACGCACCGGTGGAATATTACCCCGCCGTGCATTCCGACGCTCTTGTGATCGGTGTCATGCACAAAAGATCAAATGTACTGGAAATAAGGAGGTTACTGCCCGTGCTCCCTGTCAACGTTGCCAGCAGGCTGGACTTCGATGCGTCTACAGTGAGCGATGCCCCAAGCGCAAGCTACGCCAATCCAGGGCAGCAGACCTCGTCTCTGCTGACCCAGATCCCTGCTTGCACATGTCCTCGCCCCCAGTGCCCTCACAGAGCTTGCCGCTAGACGTATCCGAGTCGCATTCCTCAAATACCTCCCAGCAATTCCTTGATCCACCGGATAGCTATGACTGGTCGTGGACCTCGATTGGCACCGACGAGGCTATTGACACTGACTGCTGGGGGTTGTCCCAATGTGATGGAGGCTTCAGCTGCCAGTTAGAGCCAACGCTGCCGGATCTACCTTCGCCCTTCGAGTCCACGGTTGAAAAAGCTCCGTTGCCACCGGTATCGAGCGACATTGCTCGTGCGGCCAGTGCGCAACGAGAGCTTTTCGATGACCTGTCGGCGGTGTCGCAGGAACTGGAGGCGATCCTTCTGGCCGTGACGGTAGAATGGCCGAAGCAGGAAATTTGGACCCGTGCGTCGCCGCATTCCCCAACTGCTTCCCCTGAGAGGATAGCACAGCGCCGACAAAACATGTGGGCAAGCTGGCTAACAGACTTGCATGTATTCTCACTAGATCCCATTGGAATGTTTTTCAACGCGTCCCGACGGCTTCTTACAGTCCTGCGCCAACAAGCCCACGCCGACTGCCATCAAGGCACACTAGACGAATGTTTACGGACCAAGAACCTCTTTACGGCAGTACATTGTTACATATTGAATGTGCGGATTTTGACCTCGATATCGGAGTTGCTCCTGTCGCAAATTAGGCGGACCCAGAACAGCCACATAAACCCATTGGAGGGGAGTCGATCTCAGTCGCCGAGCAGAGATGACACCAGCAGCAGCAGTGGCCAGAGCAGTGTTGACACCATACCCTTCTTTAGCGAGAATCTCCCTATTGGTGAGCTGTTCTCCTATGTTGACCCCTTGACACACGCCCTATTCTCGGCTTGCACTACGTTACATGTTGGGGTACAATTGCTGCGTGAGAATGAAATTACTCTGGGGGTACACTCTGCCCAGGGCATTGCAGCTTCCATCAGCATGAGCGGGGAACCAGGCGAGGATATAGCCAGGACAGGGGCGACCGATTCTACAAGGTGCGAGGAGCAGCCGAGCACTCCAGCTGCTCGGGTTTTGTTCATGTTCTTGAGTGATGAAGGGGCTTCCCAGGAGGCAAAGTCTGCTGGTTCCCGAGGTCGAACCATCGCAGCACTGCGACGATGCTATGAGGATATCTTTTCCCTCGCCCGCAAGCACAAACATGGTATGCTCAGAGACCTCAACAATATTCCTCCATGAATCAATCAGGCCTCCTGAAGTGTGTGCAACCACGGGGTAACGCCCTGTCATTCGGTGCTGGACAGAGTCTCTCAGTGGGGTGGGAAGATATAGGAAATCTGACATCGCCAACTCGACCCTTTGATTCATACCGGAATAGAATCATCATAATTGACTCTTAGGCCCACCTACCTCGAGATTTCACATTTTCCGTTTTTATGGCCTTAGGAATGTTGAAATCGTTGACCTTTCACCCTTGTCTGCGGGTACTATGTGTGGCAGTATCTCCCTCCCCTAGTTGGGAGGCTCTTTTCAATACTATATATAGAAGTGGCCCTTTCTTAGGAAGCTGGACATTCCTGGTGAGAGGCGTCGTCTGAGACTCGAGACACTTTCCACTATTGCAGCTACATGGAGATACCTGTTGACTAAATTGTACTCTGTGATTTGTTTGATAAACACTCAATAGGTTTGTAGCACGTTCTAGTTGTAGCTGAGCACTCAACTAGCTAACGGTGAGAACATTGAAGCGTCAGTTCTTTTTTCATGGAATACTTTCAACAGCTATGTGTGCTTATTTGGGACTGGGGAAGGAATTAAATCACGCAGGGCTGCTTCTTCATTCCCATGCGGCCTACTCACATTGTGTTCAAAAGTACGGACGTGTCTGGATCAATGACTCCGGCAGATGGCCAAGAAAACCAATGCATCTGCCAAGATAACAAATGCCTACGTACTAGTCGAGTAGGGCGCGGTCCTGCTTGCCGCCTCAGAAGGAAAACGGGCATTTACTAGATTTGTTTGTTGCAGGTACTTTGATAGTCCAGCCCAGGGATCAATTGACTTTGAGACAAGCAGCGGACCCCGGTGGCCAATCGGCTTTAAAGGCGGGTAGGGGTCGGGTGGTCTACCTACTGTATGCGGTTCCTCCCGATCACCACATTACGTATTACCTACCTAGTACATTGCATACCTACTAGGTAGATTTTATGGTACTGTATTTATACAAAGCACTGGTGAAAGTTAGAAAGAAAATGGAAAAATTAGTAAAGCAGAAAATTTACCGGTAAGAGAAGTGAATTTAGTTTTATTCGCAAGGCGTGGTGGTATGATAGGTGGTAGATTTATGAAAACTTGAACTCTCATGATAATACGGTACCAGTGACAGCTCAGGCGCCCCTTCATCCCCTTCATCCCCTTCGTACTCTCGCACTCCATAGAGAAAAGCTTGTATGTTTGGCTGGACCTGCTGCCACGAGTCGGCCTGATCCGTGTTACTACTTGTAGATCAGAGCCGCTTTGTACGGTTTTGGGATTCGATCTGGGGGTTATTCAGGGTACCTAGGAAAGCCTATGTAAACAATACCAGCTAAAGTACTACCTACCTAGGTACTAAGGTACCTAAGTACATCTTCATGTCAAAAACCAAGACAAAGGAGTTCTAAATTACGTTAGATTCCGCATTGCTGCAGCGACACACGTGATTTTAGGCTTCCCATCACCAGCAAGCTCACCTCCAGGAGGCCCCTTTCCCTTGGACCTGACTAAGGCATCGTCTTCGCCGGCAACCTTACCATAAGGTAGAATGACATCCCACCACGGTGAAACAGAGAAGCCACAGAGCAACACAGCTCAAATGCAGATCAATCATGTCACTGGTCTCAGACTAGTCCTGGTTGTGGTTTCAGTCACTCTGGTGGCGTTTCTGATGCTCTTAGATATGTCCATCATCGTCACGGTCAGCATGGCATCAGCCTGGAGATTGCTCCGAGCCTTGGAGACAACTGACTCTTCGCATTCACAGGCGATTCCTCATATTACCGCCCAGTTTCATTCGCTGGGCGATGTCGGATGGTACGGAAGTGCGTATCTTCTATCAAGGTGATTGATTTTCCAACCCATGCCCGCTTCCTTTTCTCCAGCCGGGTTTCTATTGACTCCACGACACGCTCTAGCTGTGCCCTCCAACCCTTGGCAGGCAAACTATACACTCTGTTGACCCTGAAATACACCTTCCTCGTTTTTCTTGGGTTGTTTGAGATTGGATCGGTTCTTTGCGGCACTGCTCGTTCGTCAACCATGTTGATTGTAGGGCGAGCAGTGGCCGGAATGGGAGGGTCGGGGCTCACCAATGGTGCAATCACCATTCTGTCGGCGGCAGCTCCAAAGAAACAGCAACCGCGTAAGTACTAATAGCCAACCCTATCTCAACTGTTGTTATGTTATGCTGACACGGATATATACACATAGTCTTGATTGGGATCATGATGGGCCGTCAGTTCGCCAACTCATTAGGGTCCCCGGAAATCATCGAGCATAGTTTCTGACTCCCTTCCTAGTAAGCCAAATCGCCATTGTATGTGGACCGTTGCTTGGGGGTGCTTTCACGCAGCACGCAAGTTGGCGGTGGTGTATGTATCCCCATTGGATTTATCGGTTCATTGCTTGCTTTCTCAAAGAACCTTGGCTACAACTCCGCCACGTCAAGATCTTTCGCTCATGGTGATTCTGTTCCAGGTTTTTACATTAACCTTCCCATCGGGGCGCTTGCCACATTTCTCCTTCTCGCCATCCAGATCCCCAACAGACTGCCATCCACGTCGGATTCAACCACAGATGACACAAACCCCCGGAGAAGGAGGGCTCGGGGCGTCTTGAACCAACTGGACTTCCTTGGATTCGTGCTTTTCGCCGGTTTTGCGATCATGATATCTCTTGCTTTGGAGTGGGGTGGGTCTGCTTATGCGTGGAATAGTTCCGTGATTATCGGCTTGTTCTGTGGGGCGGGCGTGTCGCTGGTGCTGTTCGGATGCTGGGAATGGTACGTCGGCTGTGCAGTGGCCATGATTCCCATTTCCGTGGCCAGTCGTCGCCAAGTCTGGTGCTCCTGCTTCTTCCTCGGCCTTTTTTCCGGGGCCCTACTTATTTTCTCCTACTACCTGCCTATCTACTTCCAGGCGGTCAAGAATGTTTCTCCCACCATGAGTGGAGTGTATATGCTGCCGGGCATTGGTGGACAGATCATCATGGCGATTGTGACGGGTGCAATCAGTTGAGTTGCCGCCATTCCACCACCTGTCTTCGCTTATAACCTATGGCGTTACTGACGACATGAGGGTGGCAGTCGGTAAAACAGGCTATTACGTTCCGTGGGCGCTCGCAAGCGGGATCCTTGTGTCCATATCCGCCGGACTGGTATCGACCTTCCAGCCGGAAACCTCGATTGCAGCATGGGTCATGTATCAGTTCCTGGGAGGCGTGGGTCGAGGATGCGGAATGCAAACCGTAGGTGACCTGGATCGTTCCCATCGGTTTGCGCCGCACTCTTATGCGAATGCTCATTGACTCGGTTGTCCCTCTTTTAGCCTGTCGTCGCCATTCAAAATGCGCTTCCTCCACAAACAAGCCCCATCGGCATTTCGCTAGCCATGTTCGGACAGACCTTCGGCGGCTCGCTTTTTCTCACCTTGACCGAATTGGTTTTTAGCAATGGGTTGGACTCTGGTCTGCGCCAATATGCGCCAACCCTCGATGCACAGGAGGTAACAGCCGCAGGGGCCACCGGCTTCCGCCAAGTGGTCCCGGCTCCTCTCATCTCTCGGGTCCTCTTAGAGCATACAGTAAAGGCGTGGACCATGCATTCTACGTTGCGGTCGGTGCGTCTGGAGCTACCTTCATATTCGCCTGGGGCATGGGCCGGCTTGCCTGGAGAGGCTGGCGGATGCAGGAGAAAGGACAGAGCGAATGAATTTAATCCCTAGCGCGGGAACGCCAAATAATATTAATATTTCTATGTATTTCTATGGAGATAATTATGTACCGTTTGTCAACTCATACGCTCTACCTACTCTTCTCAAACCAAACGAACCATTATTATGACAGAGAGAGCAACAATTAATCACGAACCGGTTATGAGGACAGACCGGTCCAAGTGCGGCCTTTTTTTTTTTTTTTTTTTTTTTTGGCGCTTTATGGATAAACACTTCAGTGTTGATGAGATTCCTAGCTCGACCTGAGCAGACCTAAACCTGCATTAGTCATGGAAATGTGCATTCGAATTCCCGACAGGTTCTGACGAATCCACGGCATCGGTATATTCAATGGACATGGCCTCCCAGTATCTGCTTCTCTTAAAGAAACTCCCATGGTTTCATGGTTAGCTGACGGCTTCCAGTAGGGAAGTTGTGCTCCTCGTACCTTGTACACATTCACCATCACGGGTTATTTGAGCAAGACAGTCGAGCAGATCAACATTGAGATTCGGTCTGAAGCACTGATACCACACAGAACTGGCGGGTATGAAGCAGTCCGTCTTGGTAGTGTGGCAGAGAAATCGTGACGTGTAGCACCTACGCTTCAGAGCAACTATCGCAACCCTCAGACCGGCAGACCAACTGGAGTACCGGACTCGGCGTTTTGGTCGGCGTTATCAACCGGGGTTATTGTGCACCGCCAACCCGTCCAGCTACCTAGCTCACTGTGGAGAATGGATAATGCTAGGCTTCGGTCGGACGATGTCATTCTATTGCTGATGACGTTCCTGAGCACCGTTTTCTCTACCATCCTGGCGAGGTCGAATCAGCCCGCGTCCGTCATACTCCAGGTGTGCGCAGTGAGGAAGTCACATCCATCAAACATCGAACTAGAAGACATTGGCCACGATGACACCATTAGATGCGCCCGGTGCGCCTGCTACCATAGCTATGGTTGGCATGGGCTGCAGGTTTGGCGGAGGCGCAACAGATCCCCAGAAACTGTGGAAATTGCTGGAGGAAGGAGGGAGCGCCTGGTCTAAGATTCCTCCTTCACGATTCAATGTCGGCGGGGTCTACCACCCCAATGGCCAGCGAGTAGGATCGGTGAGTATGAAGGATCCTGGGTTGAGCATTTTTGAGACCCATGTCTTCCTGCTCAGAGCGACAGGCGTTGACTGCGAGCAGATGCACGTTCGCGGTGGCCACTTTCTCGACGAAGACCCGGCTCTTTTCGATGCCTCATTTTTCAATATGAGCAGTGAGGTCGCCAGTGTACGTCCCGCGATCGGTTTCCAGTTGTGTATGGATCGGAAGCGGAAGAAACCCATGCTAAGACCGCCGAACAGTGTATGGACCCCCAGTACCGACTCATACTTGAAGTCGTTTATGAGGCGCTCGAAGCTGGTATGTATTATATTCCTTGGTTTCCCACATGGGTATTAACTTCCGATGGCTCCGCAGCGGGAATCCCTCTCGAACAGGTCTCTGGCTCGAAGACTGGGGTCTTCGCAGGAACCATGTATCACGACTACCAAGCCTCCTTCCAGCGCCAACCAGAAGCGCTTCCACGGTATTTCATAACAGGGAATGCTGGCACCATGCTCGCGAATCGCGTCTCCCACTTTTATGACCTTCGTGGGCCCAGTGTCTCCATCGACACTGCCTGTTCTACAACTTTAACAGCCTTGCATCTTGCCATTCAGAGCTTGCGAGCTGGTGAATCTGATATGGCGATTGTCGCTGGCGCCAACCTGCTACTTAATCCTGACGTCTTTACTACTATGTCCAACCTTGGGTGAGTCTGGTGTTTCATTCCAATCCATCTAGTCACCAGCATTCTTGTTGCACAGACAATATGTGATGTTAACTGTGATGTGCTGCGACAAGCTTCCTTTCGCCCGATGGGATTTCCTACTCATTTGACTCGAGAGCGGATGGTTATGGTCGCGGAGAAGGAGTGGCTGCGATCGTCTTGAAGACTCTGCCCCATGCGGTGCGAGACGGAGACCCGATCCGCCTCATAGTGCGCGAAACGGCGATCAACCAAGACGGCCGGACCCCGGCCATCAGCACGCCGAGCGGCGAGGCCCAGGAGCGCCTGATCCGAGATTGCTATCAGAAGGCCCGGTTGAACCCAAAACAGACCTCGTACGTGGAGGCCCATGGGACGGGAACTAGAGCAGGAGATCCGCTGGAGCTTGCAGTCATCTCGGCCGCGTTTCCTGGACAGCAGATACAGGTGGGCTCCGTGAAAGCGAATATCGGGCATACAGAGGCTGTCAGTGGTCTTGCGAGTGTGATAAAGGTGGCTCTGGCCATTGAGAAGGGGGTTATCCCGCCTAATGCAAGGTTCCTCCAGCCGAACAAGAAGTTGCTCGAGGACACTCAAATCCAGGTAGCATTATCTTCACGCTTCTTTGTCTCTCATTCTATTCAATCGATTCCAGCTCCTCGCTAATTTACAAACAGGTTCCACTGTCTAGCCAATCATGGATACCAACGGATGGTGTCTGTCGCGCATCAATAAACAACTTCGGTTTCGGAGGCGCAAATGCGCATGCAATTGTGGAGCGATATGCCCCGTTTGCAAAAACATCGATGTGCTCACCTAATGGCTACCCTCGCAACTACGATGGCCATGTAGAAACGGATCGAGCGCATATATATGTCTTGAGTGCGAAGGATGAGAACAGTTGCATGCGAATGGTTTCAAGGCTGTGCGATTACGCTACCCACGCCAGACCAGCCGACGATTGGCAATTGCTCGCGAATATGGCATACACGCTTGGTTCACGTCGCTCGAACTTCCGATGGAAGGCAGTATGTACGGCACACAACCTCACGAGTCTTGCCGGAAATTTGGCTGGCGATGGAATGCGGCCAAGCAAGTCAGCCGAGCAAGTAAGACTGGGATGGGTGTTCACAGGCCAGGGAGCGCAATGGTTTGCAATGGGTCGTGAGTTGATTGAGATGTATCCTGTCTTTAAAGAGGCCCTGCTGGAATGCGATGGATATATCAAGGAAATGGGGTCAACCTGGTCCATTATAGGTAAAGATCCGCAACAAGTCCCCGGCAAAGGCGCTCACTCATGTCATCATTGCAGAGGAACTCAGTCGCCCTGAAACGGAAAGTCGCGTTGATCAGGCAGAATTCAGTCTGCCATTGTCTACGGCTCTTCAAATTGCGCTTGTTCGTCTGCTCTGGTCGTGGAACATCCAACCAGTAGCCGTCACTAGTCACTCCAGCGGAGAGGCAGCTGCAGCGTATGCTATTGGGGTACTAACAGCCCGCTCGGCCATTGGAATAAGCTATATACGCGGTGCATTGACAGCAAGAGACCACCTAGCATCGGCACATAACGGGGGCATGTTGGCTGTCGGATTGAGCCGCAGTGAAGTGGGTATATACATCAGACAGGTTCCGTTACAGAGTGAGGAATGCTTGGTGGTGGGGTGTGTCAACAGCCCGTCGAGTGTGACCGTTTCGGGGGATTTGTCCACGATTGCCAAGTTGGAGGAACGGCTCCATGCTGACCGTATATTTGCGAGACGGCTCAAAGTCACCCAAGCCTTTCACTCCAGCCACATGAACTCGATGACAGATGCTTTCCGAGCCGGTCTTACAGAACTCTTCGAAGCAGACCCCAGTGATGCAGCAAATGCCAGTAAGGATGTGATCTACGCTTCTCCCAGAACCGGGGACCGCCTGCACGACTTGAATCGTCTTCGGGATCCTATACACTGGGTCGAATGCATGCTTTACCCGGTTGAGTTCGAATCAGCATTCCGTCGAATGTGCCTGGACGAAACCAATCACGTGCCAAAGGTCGATAGGATCATTGAGATTGGACCTCACGGGGCGCTTGGAGGCCCGATCAGGCAGATCATGCAGCTTCCAGAGCTTGCCACGTGTGACATTCCTTATCTGTCCTGTCTTTCTCGTGGGAAGAGCGCTCTGAGAACCCTTCGCCTTCTCGCATCAGAACTTATCCGGGCCGGATTTCCTGTTGACTTGAATGCGATCAACTTTCCCCGCGGATGTGAAGCAGCTCGGGTCCAAGTGTTGTCTGATCTACCGCCCTATCCATGGAACCACGAGACCGGATACTGGAAAGAGCCGCGCATCAGCCAATCTGCCCGGCAGCGAAAGGGCCCAGTCCACGATCTGATCGGATTGCAAGAACCGTTGAACCTGCCGTTGGCGCGGTCATGGCACAATGTGCTTCGTGTGTCGGATTTGCCTTGGCTACGCGACCACGTCGTCGGCTCGCATATTGTTTTCCCGGGGGCTGGGTTCGCGTGTATGGCAGTGATGGGAATCAGCACTTTCTGCTCATCCGACCATGAATCTGCCGACTTCAGTTACATCCTACGCGACGTGAACTTTGCCCAGGCGCTGATTATACCCGCGGACGGGGAAGAAGGAATAGATCTGCGCCTCACGATTTGTGCTCCCGATCAGAGTCTGGGTTCGCAGGACTGGCAACGATTCTTAGTCCATTCGATCACTGCTGACAAGAATGACTGGACGGAACACTGTACGGGTCTTGTTCGAGTAGATATGGACCAGCCTGCCTCCACTTTGTCAAACTCACAACGGGCAGACCCACGGCCATGGAGCCGTAAAACAGCGCCGCAGGACCTGTGGGACTCACTACATCGAGTGGGGATTTGTCATGGACCCCTTTTTCGAAATATTACGCGCATCGAAAGTGATGGGCGAGGGTCATGGTGTACATTTGCCATCGCGGACACGGCCTCCGCAATGCCACACGCCTACGAATCCCAGCACATTGTTCACCCAACCACGCTAGACTCTGCCATTCAGGCAGCCTATACTACTCTTCCATTCGCTGGGAGCCGGATCAAATCTGCCATGGTCCCCGCTCGCGTCGGCTGCATAAAGATTTCCTCCCGACTTGCAGATTTGGAGGCCAGGGACATGCTGCGCGCACAAGCGAAGATGCACAGCAAAAGTCTTTCCGCGCTGGTAACCGATGTTGCAGTTTTTGACGAGGCGGATCCGGTTGGAGGGCCTGTTATGGAGCTCGAAGGGCTGGTCTTTCAGTCTCTGGGGGCAAGTCTGGGCACTTCTGGCCGGGACTCCACCGACCCCGGGAATACCTCCAGCTCCTGGCATTGGGCTCCCGACATCAGCCTAGTTAACCCCGGCTGGCTTGAGAAAACCCTGAGCACAGGTATCCAGGAGCACGAGATCGGCCTCATACTGGAGCTTCGACGGTGTTCGGTGCACTTCATTCAAGAGGCCATGGAAAGTTTGAGCGTACGCGATGTCGAGAGGCTGAGTGGTCACCTCGCCAAATTCTATGCGTGGATGCAGGCACAACTAACACGTGCCCAAAATGGCGAGCTCGGGCCAGAGAGCTCCAGCTGGATTCGAGATAGCGAGCACGCAAGATGCAGCCTCCGCTCTAGAGTGGTTGCTGGTAGCACCAACGGGGAAATGATCTGTCGCCTGGGCTCCGTGCTCCCCGCTATCCTACGTCGGGAAGTTGATCCGTTGGAGGTGATGATGGATGGCCACCTGTTGTCCCGCTACTATGTCGATGCTCTCAAGTGGAATCGGTCCAACGCGCAAGCCAGCGAGCTCGTACGCCTCTGCTGCCACAAAAACCCGCGCGCTCGCATACTTGAAATCGGCGGAGGCACTGGAGGTTGCACCCAGGTGGTCGTCGACTCCTTGGGCCCAAATCCGCCGGTAGGCCGCTATGACTTTACTGACGTCTCCGCCGGCTTTTTTGAAGCAGCCCGCAAGCGGTTCGCGGGATGGCAGAATGTGATGGATTTTCGGAAGTTGGACATTGAGGACGATCCAGAAGCGCAGGGGTTTATGTGCGGATCCTACGACGTGGTGTTGGCTTGTCAGGTTCTGCATGCCACTTCTAACATGCAGCGCACATTGACTAATGTGCGCAAGCTGTTGAAGCCAGGAGGCAAACTCATTCTTGTCGAAACCACCAGAGACGAGCTTGACTTGTTCTTCACTTTCGGGCTTCTGCCCGGCTGGTGGCTCAGCGAAGAACCAGAAAGACAGTCGACTCCGTCACTAAGCCCTACGATGTGGCGCAGCATGCTGCACGCTACTGGATTCAATGGTGTGGAAGTTGAGGCTCATGACAGCGATAGCGACGAGTTCTATATGATTAGCACCATGATGTCCACGGCCGTACAGGCGACTCCGATGTCATGCTCGGACAAATTGCCTGAAGTGCGCTTGGTCTATGTTGACTCATCTACGCCCATGTCTTGGATATTAGATTTGCAGGGAGCGATTCGCGGCAGGAATTGTTCCGTCACTTCGCTACAGGCACTTCGTCAAGTTCCTCCTACCGAGCGTCAAATGTGCGTATTCCTCGGAGAGGTGAAACACTCCATGCTCGGTTCAGTCACCAACGACGACTTCACACTTTTGACCTCAATGCTACAGCTGGCGGGGGGAACTTTATGGGTTACCCAAGGTGCGACAATGAAGTCCGATGATCCCCTGAAGGCTCTACACCTCGGATTACTACGTACCATGCGTAATGAAAGCCATGGCAAGCGATTTGTCTCACTTGACCTCGACCCTTCGCGTAATCCATGGACAGGCGATTCGCGCGATGCCATTGTCAGTGTTCTGGATTTAGTCAGCATGTCAGATGAAAAGGAATTTGACTACGCAGAGCGGGGTGGAGTTATCCATGTTCCTCGAGCATTTGGTGACTCCATCAATGGAGGCGAGGAAGACCGGTATGCCTTGGAGCCATTCCAGGACAGCCAGCGTCTCCTGCGACTAGATATACGGACTCCCGGGCTCCTCGATTCCCTGCACTTCAGAAAGCTCAGTGTGGACCCATATCAACCAGATAAATTACCGGACGACTGGGTAGAGATTGAACCGAGGGCGTTTGGTCTTAACTTTCGTGACATCATGGTCGCGATGGGTCAATTGGAATCAAACGTCATGGGCTTCGAATGCGCCGGCGTGGTTACAAGGCTCAGCGAGACAGCAAGAACAATTGCACCCGGCCTTGCGGTCGGAGATCGGGTTTGCGCCCTCATGAACGGACACTGGGCGTCGAGGGTGACCACAAGCCGGACCAACGTGGTGCGCATTCCAGAGACTCTTAGTTTCCCGCATGCTGCTTCCATCCCTCTGGCCTTCACAACAGCCTACATTTCACTTTACACCGTTGCCCGCATTCTGCCAGGTGAGACGGTGTTGATACATGCAGGGGCAGGAGGCGTAGGCCAGGCGGCCATTATTCTCGCCCAATTAACCGGTGCTGAAGTCTTTACAACTGCTGGCAGTGAGGCCAAGCGCAACCTTTTGATCGATAGATTCCACCTCGACCCTGATCATGTCTTCTCGAGCAGGGACTCCAGCTTCGTCGAAGGTATCAAGACCCGCACGAGTGGCAAGGGGGTGGACGTGGTTTTAAACTCGCTAGCTGGGCCTCTCCTTCAGAAGAGCTTTGACTGTCTGGCTAGGTTTGGTCGGTTTGTGGAAATCGGCAAGAAGGATCTTGAGCAGAATAGCCGACTCGACATGTCGACCTTTGTCCGCAATGTCTCCTTCTCCTCCGTGGATATTCTCTACTGGCAGCAAGCGAAGTCCGCTGAAATCTTCCAGGCGTTGTCCGAGGTCATCTTGCTGTGGGGGCGAACGGCAATCGACCTGATTCATCCAATATCAGAGTATCCTATGTCGGCCCTGGAGAAGGCCTTTCGCACTATGCAAAGCGGCCAGCACGTTGGGAAGATTGTTGTGACAGTAGCCGCCGATGATGCGGTCCTCGTTCGTCAGGAACGAATGCCACTATTTCTGAAGCCTAACGTGTCGTATCTTGTTGCTGGGGGCCTGGGTGGTATCGGACGGCGGATCTGCGAGTGGCTGGTCGATCGCGGGGCGCGATATCTCATCATTCTGTCTCGAACTGCTCGCGTGGACCCTGTCATGACGAGTCTCCAAGAGCGGGGTTGCACCGTTTCTGTACAGGCCTGTGATGTGGCCGATGAAAGCCAGCTTGAAGCGGCTCTCCAACAGTGTCGGGAAGACAACCTGCCACCGATTCGGGGCGTCATCCAAGGGGCGATGGTTCTCAAGGACACCCTCGTCTCGCAAATGACGGCGGACGGGTTCCATGCCGCCCTACGGCCTAAGGTGCAGGGAAGTTGGAATCTGCACCAAATTGCATCGGACGTGGATTTCTTCGTGATGCTCTCATCCTTGGTGGGTGTCATGGGAGGCGCAGGACAAGCCAACTACGCGGCTGCCGGTGCGTTTCAGGACGCGCTCGCAGAGCACCGCAGGGCTCACAACCAGCCAGCGGTCACCATCGACCTCGGAATGGTCCAGTCAATTGGGTATGTGGCAGAGACAGATTCTGCTGTCGCGGAGCGACTCCAACGGATCGGCTTTCAACCCCTGCACGAAGAGGAGGTACTGGCCGTCCTCGAGCAGGCTATATCTCCTGTGTGTTCCTATGCCGCACCCACACGGCCTGCTGTCATCGTCACTGGCATCAACACCCGCCCAGGCCCTCACTGGGCACACGCCGACTGGATGCAAGAGGCTCGCTTTGCGGGGATCAAGTATCGTGATCCTTTGAGGGACAATCATGGAGCTTTGTCTCTGATCCAGGCCCAAGATGACAATATTCACGCCAGGCTGAACCGTGCAATCAGCCAACAGGAGTCCATCGCCGTGATCATGGAGGCGATGAGCCGCAAGCTCATTTCAATGTTCGGCCTGACGGATAGCGAGATGTCCGCCACTCAGACATTGGCGGGGATCGGCGTGGACTCCCTGGTCGCCATTGAGCTCCGGAACTGGATCACAGCTCAGTTCAATGTTGATATATCGGTTTTCGAGTTGATGGAGGGCCGAACGATCGCCAAAGTTGCGGGGGTGGTGCTGCAGCGATACAAGCATTAGCAAGGCAGTATATATATCTATATAGCTATATATGATTCTTCGATAGCGTCTGACCCCTCTCTTACAGCGACGTGTCCAGGGATGCAGATTCCTTTCTTCCCTAGCGTGAATATGTCACTCATTGTGTGACAACGAATAAATCAGAGCCATAGACCAGAAAATAATTTTATTATCTTAGTTCCCTATCAGTAAGATCCTTAGGTGGATCCGCAGGGTGTACGGTGCCATCCCCACGTACATACATACTCCGTACATTTATGGATACATATATTCTGACCAACTTATCCCCCTTCACTCTATACCTTATCATTTTAGCAGATAAGAATCCGGAGGCAACATGGCTTTAGAATCCCTCCATCGCCGTACCTCCAATCGATATCACCACCACCACCGCAACGGCCCTCTCCCCTACACCCCTCGTGCCAACCCTCGGAGCCCGCCCTCATCGAAGAGGACAAACTTCTGACCCATAGACGCACCTTCGAAGTCTCACATCCCCACGTCCGGCCGGCGTCGCCGCACGAGCCCTCCAACTCGCCGAGGCGGGTTTCTCTCCCCACGACGAGGGAGATACTACATACAATTCTGACTCGGGGGATTCGACGCTGTATCCAGACACCGACGCAGACAAAGAGTTACTCGACTGGTATGCGGCGTTTTGTTGGGCGTTTTGCGGGACATCTACAGTATCTACGTCACCACAGGATGGGGTATATCCCATAAATCGGGCACCTATTACCGATATATATACTTGCAACGTAACTCTACCGCTAATAAGTTAGCAGTGTTATTTTTGATTGATTCTGGGTTGCAAAGCTAGACACATACAAGAACCCCAAGGCACTCTCTAAACGGGCCTATCTAGTAGTCTCTCATATCGAATTATGTCCTCCATAATAAGATCAAACTCGCTTTGGCTAGTCATGTCAATGCCAAGTGGAAAGTCGGGGAGGTCAAGGCATTGGCCAGCATCATTGCTCAGCAAATCCTGGGTTGCATCCTCAGAAGGAGTCGCAATTGTACCATCCATTGGTATCTCTCTCGGGTTGAAGTATATGTCCCAGACCTGGCCGTCTCCGGGTACACCGAGCGGACCAATATTCAAGTTATATGAAGAGCCGGTGTTAGTTGTGCTGGTGGACGCCTTGGCGGCATCGTAATCCATGTAGGTGTGCTCGTTCCATGAGGGTGTTGGACTTCGTGATATGGTTGTCGGAATAAAACGCCTCTCCCTTAGATTCTGGAGGAGGAGGGCAATATCGCTACAGCGACTGGCCACTTGGCTGAATTTGTACGAGATAGACTCAGATGATCTATTAGATGCCAAGCGGTTCGTGTATATAGCGAAGAAAGTGAGTATCTCCATGTCCTGTGAATGGATCGGCTGGTCGTCCTCCACAATGTGGACATAGATTTCCATGAATGAGATCAAAGAATAGTTCAGGACAATGCTATGAAGTATATCCCCAGGTTAGGATGCTGTGAAGAGGGTCGCACGGAAGGCTTACCTGTCGAAATTGCTGAAGCCAGATTTACACCCATCGCACAATTGCTTGAACAGCATCAGACAATTCCGAGCGTGTTGTAGGCAGACTGTGCCCCTTTCCTGGCTCCAAATGCGTTTGTGCAGAAGTACCCAACAGCTCGAGAGTGCAAATCTCAACTGCATTGCACAGATATACTCTTCGAGAGGCCTATTCGGATCTCCGGTACGCAGTACATGCTCATGTTGCACGTGCCACTGGCTAAGCTTTCGAGCAATTCTGCGGATACGGCGGCGGACGCGACCCTGTTCCATCCTGCTGGATTTTGCTGAGTATAAGCCCTGATATATCTCCTCAAGAATGAATGCCAAGCGTATGCGTGCCGGAAAAGCATCGGATAGTGGCGCAGCGGAGTCATATGGAGGCAATGGTACGCTGCAGTCATACGAGGGCAATAGGCAGGCCTTGCCCCCAATGATGGATACGTGCTTCTAAATCAAATAGTAAGCGAAATGCTCAGAAAACAAAGCAAGTTTCTGACGAACATCGACGAGGAAGATGCTCCAGAACAAGTCTCTTGGCTGGTCGCCCGCAGCCCCATCTTCTGTTGGTGGGCTCGTTGTCATCAAATGGAGTCCAATGAGCCTGGACAACTCGCAGACTTGAGCAAAGATAGTCTGAAAAATTGCGAAATCAAAATACTCCATTGCCACAAGTGCCTTAGGATAATAAAGTCAGGCCACGTTCCAAAGGTAGGGTTGTAGGACGCACCAAACAAAAGAGGGCCCGTATATTCGATAGCCGGGGTTTAACAAGAGTTTCCAATCGATTATAGCACTGCCTGATATTACGCCGCAGGCTTATGATCATATAATCTATTGGGATGTCTTCTCCTGTGCCTCCCACGACTTTGTTCGCAATTGATGTTTGAGTAAGGGCCTGAAGCACAATGCAGTTGAGAGAGGTAATCCAAACCAGGTCCGGAGGCCCAGTTCTGATTGTGTACTGAGATTCCACTGCGTCCATAATAGTCTGTCGACTAAATATAGGGAGTCGTGGATTCAGCTTCTTGAAATATTCGTTGATAGACGGCTCCACTAGAGCGCGGGGTGGAAGAGACGGGAGAAAGGTATCGTTTTCGGATGCCGATAGCGTTGGGATATCCTCAATAATCTGTTGAAGCGTTTCATTTGCCTCAGTCACCTTCGAGCGCACAGCTGTCACAGCTTGGCGGCGAAATGCGACCATCTCTGCGACTTGGTGACTGTTCATATCGACCGGTAACCAAGAGGTTAGGTTGGTGTTAGCAGCCTGTGCCTCCATGACGAGTGAAACAAAAGAGCCATAACCGTGGAGAGGCCAGAATCCATCTTCATCGGTGGGTAAAGTGTGTTCGCCTGAGTACAAGTTTGCTTCACACTCTTCTGAACTGGTTGAGCTTGTATACCCGCTTTCTTGTGACTGTGGCCTTGATAGATCACGAAAGCCCTGATGGGCATTAATAACGGACAGGCATCGTTGTAGGGCATGTTCAATATCTCCAACCCGACTCCCGAGCTTCTCAACGTCGCGTGCCCTGAGTGACTGAGAGTCAGAAAGACAGGTATTTGACTCAAATATAGACCATCTTATCACGTACAATTTTGCTGTTTGGTTGACCCGTGTAACTTTGTTGGAGAATTCGCAGGGTAGGTTATATCGGAGGCAATGGGAGCACTTTGGACCCTCCTTGCTGCATCGCACCTTGCGGATCCGGCACTCATCACATGCGGGAAATGCCTGCCGCTTCGACGGCAGCTCTGCACTCTCCATCATTCAACTCTATGTGAGATAGAACATGAGTGAACGATGAGGGAAGGCCCTGGGACTCAGATATGTCCTTGATGTCTGTGTATACCACTGTGCAAGACGAAGACTGGTTTGAAGTAAGACCCACGGCTGAAGTGGCATGATAAGTTCAGCTGTTGGTTTAATATACCTTATTTGTTGATGAAAGCCTGACCTTGGCCAAAGAAAGAAGCAGCTGGGTATCCGACATATTTGATAAGGACCAGAGGCAAGCTTGGGATCTGCTGCATACTCGGATTACGCGAAAAGGTAGTCGGAGTACGTGAAAAGGTACTCGGAGTACGCGAAAAGGTTAGATTAAGCGCTACGGACGCCGGCAGTCCCTATATGAAACTTTGCGGGGCCCACTTGCCGCTGATGGTGGCATGATGAACCTTCTGGCCCCTACTCTACTATAGCACAAGGTACTCGAATAACAAAGCTTGTCGCCATCGTGGCGTCGCCAGAATGGGAGGCTCTGCACTTGCTGTAGTATACGGAAAATTTAGTCGGGGGCCAGAGGAGATGGATGGGGCCAAATCTATACTATATGTTATTTGCCGATTTACGGACGGAATGGGAAAGATCTTGTATGCGTCCGCAGGCCGAAAAGGGCCGAATTACAGAACTGCCACAGTTATGTGCATCCCGATGATGCCTCAAGCGCAGCATTCAACAGGGGCAATATATCGTCACAGGTCAGATTTATTACTGCATCGGGAAGTCTTCGGAAATTGATTCCGAGGCATAGAGTGCCTTGGACTAGCGACGCCAAATTTCTACTATCAGGAAAAGTGCTAGTTCCAGGTTGGAACTAGTCAATAAGTAGCCAACGGTAAGCTTAACAATTAATTTCTAAATATTAGATGGATCAATGCGTAGTTCAGAGACGCCATGCACGTTGTCCAATACTATGAGGATTCAACAAGACAAAGTGGAGCACACGCCACCTGGTAAAAGTGAACACCGTCTGCTGCAAAAGCACATGGAGTTTTATCTTGATTACTAGAAAGAACACCATCCCCTCCTTCTCCCGGAATATTGCAAATCAGGGGCCATTGAAGAAGTAAGCTGGGCCGCTAATGCGTGCTAAGAACAGGGAGTCCACCAGAGTGAGGTAGATCCCTTCGTATTTCAATTGTGGCAGGACAGCGATCTGCGGAGCTCCGACGGCTAGCCGTATGGCATTGACAGTGAAGGACATCGGAACCTCTACTCCAGGTACATTCCGAAAGGCCATTATTATTCGGGTGTACGGAATACGGAGGAATGATAAGCGCTAGACGTATGGTGGATCCTACTAGAATTCGGATCCTTTAGCTTGTGCTAACGTGTCAAGCTGGGGCATCCTGTAGCCCGTGCTACTCCTATAAATTTACTGCCTATATAAATCTGGTGGAGTCAGCGGCCCCTGCACCTCTTCAGGACACGCGGCCCCTTCAAGAAAGTCAAAATAGCAGCCAAGAGCAGTGAAAGAGACCCATGCCGTCTCATAGAAAAGCAAGGAACCTCGATATCCACATGAGATCGATCCACATGGTTCTACTTCAAGTGGGCCATTAATTGCTGTCACCTGAGACATGAGATACTTAGTAGCTAAGGTATGATACATGCTGTTGATCAAACAATATGAGTGTCATGTTGGGGTGAATACTAAGGAACAGTTCTACCAACAGTCTCGCGGCGAATAGAAAACTAACCTTCAAATTCCAGCACGGCGAACGAACAGCATCCATGTTTCAGTTTGGGTGCGTCAAGAACTTGTAGACCTTCTCGTAGCTGGGCGCTCTGTTAGTGTACAATAATACCATGCCTTTAGATCACTTGTAAACTTACACGGGGAACATGATGGCCGAGGTAAGGGAAAGTCTCCCTGTTCGAAACCAGACACCGGACCAGAACACGCCAATGCCTTCACTGCGCAGGAGTGTTTTCACGCAGTTGAAGGTATTTCCGTACAATTGTCTAGCCTGAAGAGATTGCATTCTAATAACCCGGAGTCGGATCTAAATCAGCATATACTTATTTGGGCGGGTTACTGTCGATCTGAGCAGCACCTACCGCGTCTTGATCACGTCCAGTGGCTGTGTCGACCAGGCGCAGCAAACTCCAGTAACAGAACCGACCAAGGTGCTTGCCAGAGGGTGCACGTCTTCGCCATTATTCGAGTATCTTCGGGCCAGCCCAATAAGCTCGTTATAAACAGTGAACTTCACTGCCGCATTGGACGACTGCCGCAAAATTGTAGGACCAACCGCAGAGAAGAATCCAAGCGGTCCCCGATCTCGAAGGATTCCAGCTATCGCGCCGAAAGTCGTACTTAACTCTGCATTTCCAACCTTCCTTGCATCAATGCTAAGAGAACGAATTAAGAACTGGTCGGATAACGGGTGAGATGTTGCAACTTACATTTTCGTCTTGATCGCCTCCGCTGGGGTTACGGCTAAGACAGCCTCGGTCACGCCAGCCCCAAACCCAGCCAGGATGGAAGCTCCAGTTGAAAGCTCTCCATTTGGGCCCGAAAGGGCCGAGCGATAGATATTGAACGAGGCAAATTCTGTTTGTTATTGCAAACGGTCATTCCTTTTTGCTCCACGCGGGCTTATAAGGGGGATCGCTACATACGAACGGAGGCTTTCACTGTGGTTCCTACCAAGGTGGCTCCATACCCAGCATACCAGCCTCGGATTCCTGGTTTTATAGCTGCCACATCATGGTTTCGACGCTTAAGCTGGGCTCGAGTTTTAGCCGCTACCAGCGGAAGCGATAGATTGTCAGTTGGCGGCCATGGTAAAGCAGAACGCTTAAACACTGGATAAGCTCACATTCGAAAGGGTAGGTGATGGAGATCTCAACAGCCCCAGCACAAGCACCCGCAACCAATGCAGGAATGCCTTTCGTCTATACATATATTAAGAAAAGACATTGTCAGTGTCATGGCCCACGCGCGACCAAGAAGGAACACATACACGCTTCCCACGAGCCTTTTGGGTAAGGGGCGCCTTTGGTAATGGAACATTTGTCTGGACTTTAGAGTCCATGACGGGGATGTGCTGAGTCCAAACAAAGCTTTTCTTCACAGAGATAGGGCTGCAGACGTTATATCCAGTCTGCTTCCCTGTGTTCAGTATCAGGTCTTATATTGTATTATCTCAATGCTTATGGCTCTAAGTCGAATGCATTGGATATCAGTTTGTCACGGAGTCGGCACCCGATGGCTATCGTAATTGTCCCTGGTGGGTCTTGAAATCGTATGTCACATTTATTTCGGATGAAACACATTCCGGAGCGCGCGTCGATATTGCTAAACAGTATAGACCCAAATGGTCTGCAGAATGCCCTAAATAGTAGGTCTCATTAGCCAGCATTTAGTTGTGATTGCAGATCATTGTCAGCCTAACATCAGTGTAGGTTACGGTGTGATATTTACCTGCATAGAAGGTTCCAGACCACACGGTTCTAGATCCCTTGACAGCAGTATGAATGGATTCCCCTCTAGGTGCCGGGCGCCGACGTGTGCGTTGCTCCGGGATTTGTAGGACGGAGCTCGGATACCTAGCCGTTATGAACATCGGAAGTGTAGCAGCGTACACACTTGGATAGTTAAATAATCAGATGTACACCCACTGTTGGAAATGACGGGGTCCTAAAACACGAGATTATCTGATCCAATTTCCGTTCTTTGGCATTCTATCATTCGCAGCAAAAATCGTCCTCTTAAATTGACCATGACCAAGCAATCTGCGGACAGCAACGCAAAGTCAGGAGTTACGGCCGAAATATGTCATTGGGCATCCAACCTGGCCACTGACGAAATCCCTTCGGACGTATTAGAAAGAGCAAAATACCTTATTCTCGATGGTATTGCATGTGCCTGGGTTGGTGCAAGAGTGCCTTGGTCAGAGAAATATGTGCAGGCAACAATGAGCTTTGAGCCACCAGGAGCCTGCAGGGTGATTGGATATGGGCAGGTAAGTTTTATTCAATTTAGACAGTCTACAAGTATACTGACGAACCTCCGTATAGAAACTGGGGCCTGTTGCAGCAGCCATGACCAATTCCGCTTTCATACAGGCTACGGAGCTTGACGACTACCACAGCGAAGCCCCCCTACACTCTGCAAGCATTGTTCTTCCAGCAGTCTTTGCAGCAAGTGAGGTCTTAACCGAGCAGGGCAAAATGATTTCTGGTATAGATGTCATTCTAGCCTCCATTGTGGGGTTCGAATCTGGCCCGCGGATCGGCAAAGCAATCTACGGATCGGACCTCTTGAACAACGGGTGGCATTGTGGAGCCGTGTATGGTGCTCCAGCCGGTGCGCTGGCCACGGGAAAGCTCCTCGGTTTAACTCCAGACTCCATGGAAGATGCTCTCGGAATCGCGTGCACGCAAGCCTGTGGTTTAATGTCGGCGCAATACGGAGGCATGGTAAAGCGCGTGCAACATGGCTTCGCAGCGCGTAATGGTCTTCTTGGGGGACTGTTGGCCCATGGTGGGTACGAGGCAATGAAGGGTGTCCTGGAGAGATCTTACGGTGGTTTCCTCAAAATGTTCACCAAGGGCAATGGCAGAGAGCCTCCCTACAAAGAGGAGGAAGTGGTGGCTGGTCTCGGTTCATTCTGGCATACCTTTACTATTCGCATCAAGCTCTATGCCTGCTGCGGACTCGTCCATGGTCCAGTCGAAGCTATCGAAAACCTTCAGAGGAGATACCCCGAGCTCTTGAATAGAGCAAACCTCAGCAACATTCGCCATGTTCATGTACAACTTTCAACAGCCTCGAACAGTCACTGTGGATGGATACCAGAGGAGAGACCCATCAGTTCAATCGCAGGGCAGATGAGTGTCGCATACATTCTCGCCGTCCAGCTGGTCGACCAGCAATGTCTTCTGGCCCAGTTTTCCGAGTTTGATGACAACTTGGAGAGGCCAGAAGTGTGGGATCTGGCAAGGAAGGTTACTCCATCTCATAGCGAAGAGTTTGATCAAGACGGCAACTGTCTCAGTGCGGGTCGCGTGAGGATTGAGTTCAACGATGGCTCTTCTGTTATGGAAACTGTCGAGAAGCCTCTTGGAGTCAAAGAGCCCATGCCGAACGAACGGATCCTCCACAAATACCGGACCCTTGCTGGTAGCGTGACGGACGAATCCCGGGTGAAAGAGATTGAGGATCTTGTCCTCGGCCTGGACAGCCTCAACGACATTAGCCCGTTGCTGGAGCTGCTTAATTGTCCCGTGAAATCGCCACTGGTATAAATGCGAGCGATTTCATGTCACGGGTACAAATCCTAGCGCATATCGTACTTGGATAGTGGAACCACCGGCTGTTTAGCAGATAGAAGATAGATTCCTTCTGCTCCGCGCTGCGTCTTGAATTTAGTTCCTTCACTTGCTTGAGAACTTAGAATGCAATACAGTCTCTTATTCCATATTTAAACCACGTAGCCCCACATTCGGCGACTGGAGGATAGGGAAGCAGTGTTGGTGGTGCTCCCTCTAATGGATATGATTTTGCTGACTGGACTATTCTATGACCTTCCCCTCCAACGGAGATCCTATCTCGACACTTTAGATGTTGACGCTGTCTTGAGGAACTAGTTTTGCGCTGCAAAGGCTATGAGCAGTGGAGCTGCACCCTTTCGGTTAGATATCCATTCTGCATAGCTACAAGGCAGGGTTTCGTAAGAATAGTTCACGTTCACTGTATGTCCATGCAAGCGGAACGGCCGCTTAAACAAGTCTATACAGTAAAACCTGCTTATAAGCAACCGCCTATATAAGGAATCCCGCGATATTAGCAACGAAAATTCGCGTCTGAATTGATTTTCTATATAAGTAAGCAATAACCTGATTGACAAAGCCCTCTATCCTATACAAAGTTACCTTAATTAGAAAATATAGGTTTGACTAGCTAAAAATCTAAAAATTCTATATTATTATGTAGGAAATATATATCTTAAAGAGATTACCCCTTAATAAAAATATATATTTGTATAGACCTGGCTGTAAGCCATCTCTTATTATAAGTATTTTTTCTGGTGAGCTGAATTCGTTGCTTATAGCCAGGTTTTGCTGGTAATCGGTAAAAGATGCCAATTCTCCATAATCTGTCCCGCATCCGATGAATTGTTGACGACCCACACCATAAACTGCATCATGATCTACATTTTCCTCATTGGTATCTATTGGGTAGGCATGTTGAAAGCCCTTTCTGCCCATCTTTGCATATTTATCCCCCACCTTGCGATGGCTGCCGTGATCAATCCAGCTATAGTCGAAGCAACCACACCTGCAACAACTGTGAGCATGTACATTGAGAGGTAAGAAGAAAGGTACCATACATAGCGTGAACGTCCATCCAACTCCGAGGGCGTCTATCACGGGAACAACGAGCGCACTACTCCCTGCAGAAAAGGAGTATTGAATCATATACTTCCCTGCAATGACTGCAGACCGGTTCCGTGGCAAGGCTTCTACTTGCGGTTAGAGACAACATTATTATGTGCATGTAAACAAAGGGAATAAAATAATGAGGGTGTGGAACAAACCAGCCACATAAGTGTTCAGGCAGTTAAAACTGCCCATGAGCCCCCAGCCCGCGAAAAACGCCGCGATTATGGGCACTACCATACCACCCTTATCCTCTTGGAGTGTCCACCCGTAAATGAGCGTGCCCGCAGGCAGCACGGCAAACAATGTGATGAGCCCGCTGTGGAGTCGATCCTGAGGGAGACGGAATCCGCGCTTTACTATGTAGCTCCGAACGGTGCGATCCGAAAGTTTACCGCCGACGAGACTGCCTATCAGGAACCCGGCACCTGGAGCGAGGTAGAAGAGACCTGATACTAGGGCAGTCGTTAAATGAAACCGTGAGTTGAATATGGCACGAGCTGAAGTCAGGATCGAATATTGCGTAATCGCCAGGAGGCCACAGCATAAGTCCTTTAATTTGCGGAATGAGCATTTCATTTTCCAGTAGATGCAGAGGGTATATGTCCCAGACACTTACGGCAAGAAAGACATTTGGATACACCCACTGCTTGAGCACATCCGTTGGGGAGAATTTTGATATGATTGTAACAAGTGTGGTCGGTTTAAACGCCGTTGAGACCTTCTCCGAATTCCCTTCGATTTTCGGGAAAAATAGCAGAGAAAGCACGAGCCCCAGTCCGCTCATACCTAGTTGAAGCCAGAAAATAACACGCCAACTTGCGAAAGTGACGATGACCCCTCCCACGCAGGGCCCTAATTAAACAATTAGTTCCTGTTCGGAGTTCTAGTACCGGCAGCGGAGTATGTACCTATTGCAGGGCCAGAAAGAGTCCCGGCCATGAAGAAACCTACGGCGGTCCCACGGTAAACCTGCGCACGAACGGATTAGCTTCCCAAATTGGAGAGATGAGGGCGTTTTATGCGTACAGGCTCGAAGATATCTGCAAGAACAGTTTGGCCTGAGACCATGAACGAGGTTCCGGTTAAACCGCTCAACACTCTGAACGCTATGAACATTTCCTCGTTTATCGCCGCTGCCGTTCCAGCGGAGCACGCACAAAGCATTGAAATGGCCAGATTGTATGATGTCCGCCTGCCGACTAACTTGTTCATGGGACCCCATATGAGGGATGAATATCCCATAGCAACCAAGACACCAGCATTGGAGATATTGATAGTCTCGACAGTCATATCAAATTCATTCGCGATTTCAGGGGCGGCAGGAAGAAGACAAGTACTGGAGAAAGTAACGACTAGAGTCATCCAACTAACAACAAACGTAATGACACATTTTCTCCATAATGGAATATCACGGCCCTTTTTCTCTGGTTCGTTTTGTCCGCTATCTTCCGTAGTCGTCGCTGGGTTCGGGGACTCAGTGTCACCGTGGCCCATTTCTGCAATGGATGGCCTTCTCGTCACTGGGCGGACTCTTCAAAAGAAAATATAGAACGTGGTCACCCAAAACATGGATGTCCCTGATCGTCGGTTTATGTATACTCCATCATCGGCCTGCCACACATTTCGCCGAGACTACGTTGATAGTGTATTGGAGCGCCGCTAGACCTTCGGCCTTGCTGGCCGAGACGGGTACCTAATAAGGAAGATTGTGTCTTTCCGCAAAGGTATTCTTGTGGATTGGTCTAGCACGGCTGCAAGGCCCACTGACTTGACTAATGCAAGCCAGCGCCAGGATATATAAAATCCAACGATACGACGCCATCTGCAACCTCAAAATCCAATGAGGGATCGACATCGGGATCGACATCGGGAACGGCACCCGGGATCCACACGGACCGGATCCGAAAAGTACAGCCGGGCGAAAGGGGACCGATAGAAGGTGCATAGGCATAGACCTTCACTGCACAGTACTCTGTGGACAATGATATTGGCCGCCATCTCACCCGTCCGATAATCCATGTTTATGATGACTGTATTTCAAAATAGATTGGAAATCTGAGAATGATGAAGACTAGAGTATCCTCTCTTCTGTATGAGGGATTTTGTTGGTTCAACAGGGTTTATTGGTTTGTCACTATCTGGCCTTCGCCGTACAGGAATGCACCGCATATGTTTGTACTCTCTGTGACTCCCTCGAGACTAAGGACATATGGCACATATATTGGCTAACCACCATAATTCAAGAAGCGGTGGCCGAGCGAGTACCTTAATAAGGCTTGTATGCCCTCTTAGTAGTTGTCGGATAATTTCTCCAATAATAGGATGGATACAGGTGTAGCGGCGGAACGGAAAGAACTCCCGTGGCCCGCGGCCCACCACCTGGCTGGAATCTCTTGAATTCCCTTTTTGATACCGGAAAGCGTGATAAGGAGGGGAAATTCATCATCTTAACTGCCCATCTTATATCTGCTTGACGAATGCAGATTACCGAGTGCGCTCACCGCGGCCCTAGCAAAGGGGCTAGAGTGGGCCTGGGTTACATAACGACAGTGCAACTCCCTCTTCATGTAAAGATCTCGCCTTATTCACTTTCCAAATTTTGAACATCCCCAACTGCGGCGTACCCAGTCTTGTGAAGCCGATAAAATGGCTAAATTCGCAGTAAAATGCCTCGATCATTTGGTCCTGACTGTGCGGTCTATTCCAAGAACGACTGCATTTTATACCAAGCATCTTGGTATGCGACATGAGATGTTCACCTCGCCACTTAATCGAACTATCCAGAGGTACTCGCGCGGAAGTTGTGATATAGATTGTCGCGATTCTGCTTACTGAACAGTCAAACTAGGCATGCGCTCATCTTTGGTTCTCAGAAGATCAACCTCCATGAGCATACTAAGGAATTTGAACCAAAAGCACATAATGTGCAACCAGGGAGTGCAGATCTGTGTTTCTTAACAGATACAGACGTCTGCCAAGTGCTCAAGGCATTTAGAGACGCCAAGATCGAGGTATGTGTAGCAAATGCTTCTAAAAGTGCAAGCACTGAAGGCTAGGTGCAGGTACTAGAAGATTCCAAAGTTGTGGATAGAACAGGGGCACAAGGGAAGATACGGAGTGTTTATGTGCGGGACCCTGATGGAAATCTAATTGAGTAAGTGTTCTTGATCTTAAACAGATATCCTTTGCTTCTAACACCTGTATTAAGAGTATCCAATTATGTCTCATCTAGCCGGGCTGGCGGTCAGTAAGTTTTACAAGGTTATATGACTTAAGTTGTAATTGAGCTGCGCCTGTATTGTGATTAGAGACTACATTCATTATGACATGTTGGCCTTGTTCTGTCATCAGTTGGTTACATACTGGCTTATAGGCAACATTTTACGTAGGCTATTTATTCGCTCCGCACTTCCGCTTGTAATCAAAGAAAACCGAGTTCTGGAGAATCTGTTTTATTTCAGGGCGAGGACAGCAATGGCTGGGGTTCTGATGGGATATGCAGGATTTAGTCTCCACATAGTCCACGTCTCAATGGCGTATTGGATAATATTGATGGAGGTCTTAGTTGCTAGTCCATCCTATACCTCAAGTAGTCTTCCGAGCTATATAATGTTCGACATAACTATACCACTCCAGTGATGGAAATCCATAAGTTATGATACTTCCGAATGAACGTGTGTCTTTCGTGTAGATAAGCCCAGTTCATAAAATCCAATATACCTCAATAAAAGCTTCGTAAATCATTCTTGCATCAGATCCTCCCCTTTGTACCGCCAAACCTTACCAGCATACTCATGTAATCTACAACTCCTTTGTCCGCTCCTCACTCTCTGCAATCCAACGTCTCAAACTGGCCTCATCCCTCGGCTTAAAACCAACCTTGAATGGCTTCGGTTCCGTTGTCATCGATGTCGGAGTAGCGTTGCACTCAATAGCATCAAGCACTGGCATATCGGCCGGGTTCTGAGCTGGCTCTATGGTAAACGCCACGATAAACCGAAGAAAGACCGTGTATAGCTCACGGCTCGCGAGGTGAGAGGCGGCGCACATGCGCGTCCCGGCGCCGAAGCTGTAGTGTGGGGTGCCGAAGCCTTCGGTCGGCTCGAGGTATCTCTCAGGGAGAAAGCGGTTGGGCATGTCGAAATGATCTTCGTCGTAGTTTGCTGCCCACGCATTCTGACAGATCAATTAGTCCAAGAATGACGGGATAGCACGCCGGGGTTGGGGGTTAGGGGGTTTGATTTTACCATGAAAAAGGTCGTTCCAGCAGGGATCCTCGCGCCATTATAGACGACCTCCTTGATATTCACACGCGGAATGCAGATAGGCATAACAGTCCAGAAGCGCAGGGTCTCTTTCACAAGTGCAGTGATATAGGGCACTTTTTCCTCCACAAGACACCGCTCCCAGGCGTCGCCATTCGGGTACACGGACATAATTTCTTCGTAAGCCTTCTGCTGAATGCGTTGGCCGTCTTCCGAAGACAGGTACGCGATGCCCATGATCAAGTTGCCAGGAACGGTATCAAGACCCGCAGACACCATGGTGAGACAGATAGACTTGATTTCCGCTGAGAAAGGTTAGTATATGTAATAACAAATCATATAATGGTACATCACTCGTGATAGACATACCATCTGTAAGCTTCGTCTCAGGATTCTTCAGAATATTCCCCGTAATGCACGGCTTATCTGTCCCCTTGGCCATGCGATCCTTCAAGATATCAAACAAAAAGGCCATGTATTTATCTCTCCGCGCACGGAGATGCTTCGCCTGATTGCTTCTGTCCGAAAACAACCTGAGCAGAGGAACATAATCCTGCCAGTTGTTGCTGGTTGACCGGAGATTCGCCACACCGCGCTGCACCTCGCAGATCTCCCTAAGAAGCTGGTCGTTCACATTGCCCTCGATGCGGTATCCATAGTTCAGAGTCAAGCTGGTGTTGAGCGCGAATAGGGTTGATATCTATCTTCCCGCCCTGTGAATCTTTCAGCAACTCCTTAATACTGGCCATACTCTCCAGGTCGATTATGGGCATATAAGACTGCACTGCGACACGGTTGAGCGCTGTCGCAGCCGCCTTACGGCGCCGTTTACATGACTCATCCCAAGGGGACGTCCCGATCGTAAAGCCCTGCGAGCTAGAGACAACACCGTGAAATGTGTGGAATGTAGGGCGCGATATCATCGAAGACTGCTCCTTAATCCACAGTTGGCGGGTGGACTCGAAGGTATTGGCGAAGATGACGCGCCTATTGCCCAGACGCGCCTGGAACACAGGCCCGAATTTCTTTGACCATTTGCGAGCGACTGTGGCGTGTTTGACGCCCAGTTGTATCAGATTGCCGAAGATGGGCACGCCAGGGATCTCGGGGATCCCCTTAATCTTAGGGATATCGGTGCGGTTGAAGTAGCGGGTGAGGAAGTAGATAACCGCGGTAGCGGCGATGACGATGATTTGGAGAGTCATAGTGGCGAGACGCGAATGGTATTGAAGAATAGACAGATAATTCTGGCTCAGGTTGGCATGGATTGTGGCCCGGGCTTTATACTCCAACCCTCTATCGACATAAACGATAAATTCCTTCAAGATCGGGATATTCCCTCATAGTAATGGCGATAATGACGCGGCCGCGTTCTGTCAGCCCGCGATCAGCTCTGTCATATGGCCAATGTTCTGATCTACATTGGTTTCAGACTGATAGTCTGGCTCGAATAGAAGCTTCAAAGGGCTCTCACAACGCTGCGTTTCCGATTATCGGTCCTATCTTGGCGCCTACGGACACGGCGGCCGGCGACGATCGAGCGGACGGCCGGCACCCGGCGATGGATCTGATCTGCCGCACATCTTAATGAGAGGTGTTATGGACGGTTGATCTAACCTTATAAGCTATAACAGTTATGGAGCGACGAATGCGGAGTTGAAAGAGGCGTTGGAAGACAAGCACTGTAGTATGGCCGCCCTTAACTAGTTCACTGACAAGGGTGCTGTAACAGGCCTGGACTGTTAGGGCGGATCAACCCGACCTAAGCCGACCCAACACCAAGTCTACGGGGTACTTTCTATAAAGAGGCTGGAGAACGCGACGTCCCAATTATCCCAATCTGTTTCCACCTCTTCCTTATATATGTAAGTTGTCTTTCTTCGGTTAGCTTGCTCTTAATGTTACATATTGTCATTAATAGGCATTCCGATTTTGATTTGGCTATTGACTATTGACAGCACCTCCTATTAATTTCGCCCTTCAGTTGCCGTCAGTGGTTGAATACAGCTGTCGGGCCGACTACTTATTGCCGCCGGTGATTGAATGCTACCTATATATATCCAGGTCTTTTTGTCGGCTTTGATATCACGCAAATGCGGCCTGATTTAGCCGGCAGACCCTCTTACCCTGTCCCCAAAGCGGGGGAATACCTACGTCAAGATCTTCGGGGGCGAAATTTCCCCGCATCCAGCTCCCTACCTATACTACCTACACAGTTACCAACAATTGGCAATGAATAGACAAAGATAACGGGAAAAAAAAAGGCAGCTAGACCGGTTATTACCGGGTAAAAGGGTTTGTAATTTAGACATACTAGCTCTATTCAGAGATACTTAAGGATTGTCTGTTGGAGCAGCCAAATGAGAAAGAGGTGCTGCTATAGCTTCAGAAGCGCGTTTCTCAATCCCTAGTCAATGCGCCTTTCAAGTCGGAGCTACATGCTTCTTGAAGGCTTTATCAGGCCCAACTTCGATCTGCCCGTTGCAAGAACCAAGAAACCTTTCCACCAACAAGGTGAAACTTGACCATGAAGCCCGCAATCCTTATGAAATACTGGCTCTTCGTCTCAACTGTGAGCGCGTCAACCCTGAACGGCAAGCTCACATTGAGCGAGACAATGGTGACAGGTGCCGTTCAGCTGGCTTCCACCAATAGTCCACCGGACATCTATATCGACCCCGATGATTCGGTCTCAGTGGTTCGCGCAGCTCACGATCTGGCCTTGGACTTTGGGCGCGTCTTTGGTAGAAATGCCACAGTTCGCTTTACTAACGAGACTCATCCAACATCGATGGCCATCATCGCTGGTACCATAGATAAGTCGGCTCTCCTTCAGAGGTTGATAGCGGATCATAGGATCGACATTACCAGCATCCATGGCCAATGGGAATCCTATTCATCAGCACTGGTGTTGGGCCCAGCCAAAGGAATCCAGAATGCGCTAGTCATAGCTGGTAGCGACCGTCGTGGGGCCATCTATGGCTTATATGATATATCTGAACAGATTGGCGTCTCGCCGTTGTTCTGGTGGACGGATGTTACCCCTACTAAACTTGATGCCATCTACGCGCTAGATGTTCAGAAAGTCCAGGGTCCACCATCAGTGAAGTATCGTGGAATTTTTATCAACGACGAAGCGCCCGCCTTGCATAACTGGATTCTGGCAAATTATGGCCAGGTTGAGGACGGGGACCCTGCCTTCGTCTCACGTTTCTACGCCCATGTCTTCGAGCTGATCCTGCGCCTGAAAGGGAATTACCTCTGGCCAGCGATGTGGTCAAATATGTTTTATGTTGATGACACCAACAATGGCCCACTAGCGGACTACTACGGAGTGGTAATGGGAACTAGCCATACCGGTATTATGATTGGGACTCCCTGCTTGAAAGCTCATGCTGACTACGGAAAAGAACCGATGGCTCGAGCCACAAACGAGCAGTCCCAGTTTCTGAACGGGACGTGGGACTCGATTAGCAACGAGGACAATGTTAAATCATTTATGAGAGAGGGTGTAATTAGGAGCCAACACTGGGAGACCGCATACACAATGGGCATGCGGGGACTAGGCGATGCTGCGTCGCCGACACTTAACGCAACAGTGGAAGAAAGCATTGTTAGCTGGCAAGAATCCGTGTTATCGGACATCCTGAATGCAACCAACCTGTTGAATGTCGCTCAGCCCTTTGTGCTATTCGATGTAAGCATCCATTCACCCTCAGATATATCGTTTGCTGACTGCTAGGTCTATAACACAGGAACTGGGAACTTACTATGAGAGCGGCATGACCGTACCAGACCAGGTCACATTGATATATCCTGATGACAATGCAGGCAATATGCTGCGTCTCCCATTGCAGAATGAAACCGGGCGATCTGGGGGCGCAGGAATTTACTATCATTTTGACATGAACGCACCGCCGCGCTGTTACAAGTGGATCAACACAGCTCAACTGATCAGGACCTGGGATCAACTGCGCGCGGCATACAGCCATGGTGCTCAGACAGTATGGGTTGCCAATATTGGGGATATAAAGCCACTGGTAATACGCACCGAACTTTCTATCTTGAATGCAGCTTGTCTAACGAGAAACAGGAAATCCCCATGAGTTTCTTCTTTGACATGGCGTACGATATCAATGGATTTAGCGACCCAGACAGCACTTACAAGTGGCTCAAGTGGTGGGGCACTAAGCAATTCGGTGCCAACGTCGCTTCGCAAACTGCCTCGATTATGACCGAGTACGGCCAATTGATCATCCGTGCCAAATACGAAGAGCTCAGCAAAACCCCATATTTCTTCAGCGTCACTGACTATGGAGAGGCTCAGAGTAACCTGCAGCTGTGGGAGGATCTAGAAGCTCGCGCACGGGCTGCCTACAGTCATGTCCGCCCTGAGCGTCAAGATGCGTTCTTCGAGTTGATTCTCCATCCAGTGCTAGCAGGCGGCAACGTGGAAAGGCTCTATGAACGTCTGGCTGAAAATACATTGAGTGCAAAGCAGTTACGTGCTAGTACCAATGACCGGGCGAACGAGGTCTTGGCCGCTTTCCAAACGGATAAGGACATCGAGACTCGCTGGAACAATCTCCAAGGAGGGAAATGGAATCATCTCATGGACCAGCCACACATTGGCTACACGGATTGGAGTGATCCACCGAGTAACATCGTTCCAAACGTCACATTCATCACGGGTTCCACCGTCGACAAATCACCCTGCGGTGTGGGAGTGGCCGTAGAAGGCGGCGCCTGGACCATCACCAATTCATCCAAGGTCGTCGCTATGCCTGTGAATCCATACCTACCTCCCTCAGAACGTCGGTACCTAGATTTATATGCCACTCGCAACGGTTCTTTTGGGTATTCGGTTTCTTCCAATGTACCATACGTCAAGGTCAGCGCAAGCACTGGCAGACTCTCATCTCCTGGAACCTCCGATGTGCGCACCAACATCACTGTGGACTGGCACAACGCCCCTCCTGGGTTAACCTACGCGGCTTTAAGCGTCAAGTGCGTTGGCAACGAAGTGCAGACGCTAGAGGTCGTGTTGCCAGTGAATCATACCGCCGTCCCATCGGGATTCAAGGGTTTTGTGGAGTCCAACGGTGCAGTCTCCATCGAAGCGGAGCACTTCACCTCCGCTACTCAAAGCTCATCAGCCTCGTATGAGGTACTCCCCGGTTATGGAAGGACTTTGTCCGGTGTGACCCTGACTCCCAACACCTGCCCCTCGCAGACCATTCATGATGGTCCCGTTCTGAATTATGATTTGTACACCTTCACGTCTAGTCCCAACGCCACGGTCAACCTATATCTCGGACCATCGTTGAACATCAACCGCCTACGCCCACTTTTGTTGGCCGTCAGTGTTGATGACTCAAATCCGGTGATGTTGCAACCTGTGGCAGATTATGTTCTGGGGCCCCCGGAGGGTGGTGAAAATGCCATTGAGGGGATCTGGATGCGGTCAGTAGCTGTTGGGCCAATATCTCCAGGTCGCCATACCTTGAGGTATTGGGCACTGGAGCCTGGTCTTATCGTTGAGAAGCTTGTGTTGAATCTTGGTGGTGTGCGGCAGAGCTTCCTCGGTCCACCAGAGAGCCTGAGGCTCTGAAACTGTGACTGTCTTTACCGGGGCTGTCACTCTGTTCACGCGCAAGGTAGTACCCAAATATGTCTACGGGATCATATTTGATTGGGTCATTGTGGATGACTTTCTAGAGCAGATCCCATGGAAATTCAAAACAGATATTGATTCTTTATGCAATGAGGCTGGAATTAAAGAAGAAACAAAGAGTTAAAGAGCAGAAACGTTTTTGGTGTAGAAGGAGATAATGCCATTGACTACTTATGTTAAATGTTAGTAAACCATTACTATGTTTCTGACATGTTAGGACCTCCTCTTAGTGACGGAAACTCTCAACTCCAACAAGAGCTGATCCGTTAAATGGGTGACGGATTTGTAAAAATTCATAGCTGTAGCCCTGAAATGACCGGTTAGCCGACGGCGTTTGAGCTGTAACAAGAGAAAGTCTAATATAAAGCACGCCCTTGAATTTACTGTATGGACACACGTCTGCTCTCCGCCGACCAGATGGCCGTCCGGGACGACTGTTCGATTCTTCCCATGGGGTTCCGTAGTGCTAAAATGTGGAAGCCCAGACTCAGAGCTAAAGGACCATTTCGGCTATTTTGGTGCCAGTATGAACTTTGGATGTTTTGATAGACCTAATGCCATAGCCGGGCAACCAATACCTCTTGCTTGAGCACAGGGAGAATGAGAAACCTAAGAGCGATCAATAAGGATATTGGCTAAAGTGAAAAGGGTTTTGAGGCTGGCGGCTGGAGTGGAAAACCTATACATGCCATAAGTCTAAACAGGTGCATCCATGGATACTCTTGCAATAGATTGGGCTATACCTTTTTAAAATGCCCCAACAGTTAGATAAGGTTACCCGATTTCCAAGCAGATCTCAACCACATCTCATTATTATTTCTATATATACCGCTGAGGTAGGAAAATCACCATCTCATTTCCCTGAGCTAGCACTATCCTCTGAACCCTACTTGTTTTCAAGGTGAAAACAGCTCCGTGATACCATAATTCACATGACATCATAGAACACAATTTAGATTGCCTGGCCCCAGACGACTACATAGGCTGACCGTTGAGGAAATTGCCCTCAAAGCCCACACAGATTCGGCCTAAGACTTGCGAAGTCTATTCACGACGCTCTGCACTATGACTGGATACCCGTATGGAAAGCCGACACTCGTCAAGCAATATTGGAGCGGGGGATGGGGGCGTGGGGGTGGGGACGGGGTTGGGGGGAACCTTAACCAGGCGTTCAAAACTGACTAGCTAGGGTAGAATCAATGCGTTTGAATTGCGGGCGTCACTAGCGTGACCTGGGGGCATGGAGGCGTATTTTCCGGCTACTGAACCAGTTGCCGACGATGCGCTTCAGGGCAGAGTCAAAACTTACGGCTAGACACAAAATTCTCACGCTGTGAACATGATGCCAGACCACGAGATGAGGGTACACTAGAGCTGAATGTCGTTTCCATCGCGGACGGATAAATCTGAAGTATGGAAGGATACCATTACTTGAATCATATCATCATAGTGATTTTGTTGTCGCTCATTTCCTTGCCTCCACTTCGTTAAGTACCCGATTACCCGACACTGCTGTTGCGATTTCAATCGCGCTTCTCTGAAATAAATTAGTCTTAGCATAAATTTCCTTAAATCAGGCTAAATAGCAGTATCACCGCAATTGTTCCGGACCTGAATGCCAGGCATACAATGGTACAAAATGTTTAAAAGGGTTTGTTGCAACTGTGAGAGTTCCCTCAAGACTTCCGCTTTTCAAGATGGGCCATAGTGGCAGATATTGCTCCATCATGCTGCGCACCATTATCTTCATCGCTCTCCTGGGCGTCGTGTCGGCGGAGAATGGATCTGCTGGCTGGTTGCGTTATTCAAGATTACCCAGCTCTGTTGTCCACAAGTTCGACCCTCCCTCCCGAATTGTCACTCTGAACGCATCTAGCTCCAGCCCTGTCTACAGTGCTGGAAAAGAGCTGGAGAATGGCTTCAAAGGTCTCTTTGGCAAAGATTTAACGCACATACCAAACGGTTGCGACCGCTCGTCTTCCATCATCGTTGGCACTCTTGACTCGTTGACTGCTGCCTGTGGACCGCTTCGCAAAGAAGTAGTCCTTGAGGTCGATGGTTTTTGGCTGAGCACCGAGGGCCACAGCGTACATATCATTGGGCAAAATGAGAGAGGGGCCCTCTATGGCACTTTCGAGTATCTCTCCATGCTGGCCAGGGGAAACTTCTCAAGCGTTTCCTACGTGTCTAATCCGAGCGCTCCCGTCCGATGGACCAACGAGTGGGATAATATGGATGGAACTATCGAGCGCGGTTATGGAGGGCTCTCTTTCTTCTTCGCCAACGGATCCATTCTGCCAGACTTGACACGTGCTGCGGAGTACGCTCGTCTGTTAGCATCAGTCAAGATCAACGGCGTTATTCTCACCAACGTGAACGCGGATCCGGCTACTTTGAAGCCAGAAAATATCAAAGGATTGGGGAGAATTGGCGACGCCATGAGGCCATACGGCGTCCAGATTGGTATTGCCCTCAATTTTGCTTCCCCTCAAACGCTCGGCGGACTTCCCACATTCGATCCGCTCGATGAAGATGTCATCTCATGGTGGCACAATGTCACGGCCGAGATCTATGGCGCTGTTCCGGACTTTGGGGGATTTCTCGTCAAAGCAAACTCAGAGGGCCAGCCAGGACCACTCACATATAATCGAACGCTGGCGCAAGGAGCCAATCTGTTTGCAGATGCCGTCAAGCCGTACGGCGGCATCGTCATGTTTCGCGCGTTCGTGTACAGCCTCTTGAACATCAGCGACTGGAGGGCCGACCGTGCGAGTGCTGCATACGAAGCGTTCCAGGGCCTCGATGGCGCGTTCAAAGATAATGTCATCGTGCAAATCAAGGCCGGTCCTCTCGACTTTCAAGTACGAGAACCTGCGTCGCCGCTTTTCGGCTACCTGCGCAACACCAGCGTTGCCATCGAACTACCTGTCACCCAAGAGTATCTAGGCCAACAGAGCCACACAGTTTACCTGCCCCCTCTTTGGAAATCGGTCCTCGACATGGATTTGCGCGTGGATAATGAATCTTCTCGTGTTAGCGAGATAGTCACCGGGAGGCGCTTTAAGCGTAAGCTCGGAGGCTTTGCAGGCGTGGCCAATGCCGGCAACAACGTCACCTGGATGGGAAGTCATTTATCCATGTCCAATCTGTACGCCTATGGGCGCCTGGCGTGGAACCCGGACGAGGACTCAGAGACCATCGTTCAGGATTGGAGCCACCTTACCTTCGGCCTCAACCCCAAGGTGACGGATGTTATCACCCGCATCCACATGGATTCTTGGCCTGCATATCTGAACTATAGCAGCGGAAACACTGGTCTGCCGACGCTGACGGATGTGACGAACAATCACTTCGGTCCTAATGTACGTGCGCAAGACGACAATGGTTATGGCATCTGGACACGATCCGACTCCTTTTCTATTGGAATGGACCGCACTGTCCAGAATGGCACAGGATTCTCCGGCCAGTACCCGCCCGAACTTGCTGTCCGGTATGAACATATCGATACGACGCCAACGGAGCTTTTGCTGTGGTTCCATCATGTCAATTATACCCACACTCTTCCAACTGGGGAGACCGTCATCCAATATATGTACGACACGCACTATTCCGGCGCGGAGGTTGCTCAGACATTTCCAAGCATGTGGAAGGGCTTGGAGAAGAAAATAGATCAGCAGCGGTTCAGGGAAGTCTTGCACCAGCTGACCTTCCAAGCCGGCCATGCGATTGCGTGGAGAGACTCGATAGTGGACTACTACCATAACCTTACTCAAATTCCAGATGAGAAAGGACGGGTGGGGAAACACGAGTGGCGTATCGAGGCCGAATCGATGACCTTGAATGGTTACAAGGTGGTCAGCCCCGACCCGCCAGAATCAGCGTCGAACTTTTCACTTGTAACGACAGTCACAAACACCACCCGTGCTACAGCGAAGACAACGTTGCAGGTAAAATCCGGGCTTTACGACATTGTAGTCGTCTACTTTGATATCGCTGGTGGAGTCGCAAAGTGGGAGGCTCACCTGGACAATCGGTTACTCGGGAAATGGCAAGGGGATAACGAGTACACACTGAGTCATGCGGCCACGCAGGAACCGGACGGTGCTTCGAAGGCTAGGATTACTTTCAATGACGTGCATGTCAAGAAGGGCGATACACTCGAAATTGTCGGTGGTGGAGATGGCCTGGACACAGCTCCCCTTGATTACGTGGCTGTTTCCCCACGCGGTACAATGGACTAGACGTATTCACCTGCTGTGGGTGTCTACTGTCATATTCCATGGAATAAACAATATCTGCTCGCTAGTAGCCGTTCAGAAACCTCAACTCCCACATCGTTTACCATGGCACCCCAACCGATTATCTAACTATGCTTATTGTGTATTCTCACCACACCTACCTACTAAGACTGGTAGGAAATCAACTGTTGCAACTAATCCCTTTCCACCACACGTATAAGCGTGGAATTTGGCACAAAGCTAATTCGGTTCCAAACGGTCAGCCTATGGAGGGCGCTGACCGTGACCAATTGGCAACAGAATTAGCCTAGGAACTTTGGCATGGCGTTAAGCCTAAGCGTCCAAAAACTGGTAACTTCAGCTAGATTGTTTTTCATTTCTCAGCTAGCATTCAGTGGATGAATGGTTGAAGTCCCTTGCGTCGGAGACATTCACGTAGCAGAAAGAATTCCTCAGGCTAGTAACTGTGGAAGGCAACCTCCCAGGCTCACCCCTTAGAATAAGCCTTTAGGACCAGATTAATAATGTTTCCAAACATTCAGGTTTGTTTCTAATCTTATGGAGTTGTTTTGGTTCTTACACGGCGCCTTTCCTCTATCTGTTTGACACGGAATAGACCTGTGTCCTGATAAACAGCCCACTACATAACTATGTAATGTGATTCCTGCCTGAGTAAGCCACCCGGCTGTGCGGGCCACCCAAAACATCATACAAAATGAAATATTTTATCACTCTATATTCCAACAGCGAAAACATATCTGACTTCATTATCGGTATTCAATAATCTCTTAGTATTGAAAATATTTCAATTTAACTGACGGCTTCACAAACTAAGTATTTACGTGGTTACCAAACTTTATTCCTCAAGTAGTATGTCTACACTATCCTGCCCCCAAAAGTGGCTTGAGCTAGAGCCTAGTGTAATATATCTACCATAGCTATATATTAGCCCTAACAGTTGAGATATAAAATTACGAAATATTTCATGGTTTATGGCGTTTTTAGTGGCCCGCACGGCTGGGATCCTAACAACTGTCTTAGGTGCTACCTAACGCACTAGACTCTCACCTAACTATCCAGTCGCAAAAGTTGCCCTGTTTATCGGGCGTCAAGGGCTTCCAGTCTTCTGACTTTTTTATTTGACTGCGGAGTGACTCGGCCTACCTGCGTAGTATTATCGTGACGATCTCTCTTCCGAAGGCTGACCTGAAAACGATCACATGCTCGACCCACTGCAAGCCGAAACCGCGCCCACGCTTCGGCAACCACGGCACCATGTTGTTCGCAAACGTGGGTTACCAGGTCCGTCGGGGAGTTCTGAAGTTGGCGGCCCTTGATTGGGTGCACAATGTTGCTGTTCGAGCTGCGTTGACAATGGCCATTCTCACTCACTGACCCCTGCACGCTCGGACTTGGTAATATATATGCGGGGAGAAAGTGGCGTCCAACTACCGACATGTCAATATGCACTGCCGTACATTTGGGCTTCATTGATCATCAGCCGCATACTACATAATTCAATCGCTACGAAATTCAGGTGGCATGTGCATTCGTCTGGAAGACGTGCCAGTGCCGATCCACCATGCATAATGCCTAGGGAACATAGACCCGTAGAACCTAACTACTGGGCCCTAAATGATCGGCACTGGAAATCGCGTACGTAGTTATGGAAAGAGTGGATCTTTGATCTTGTGCGCATCAGATGCTCAACTTGAGCCCTATACATGGACGACCGAGGTAAACCCCTCTGGAGTCATTCCACAGGGACGATCATTCTCGCATGACGAATCACCTCGCCCTATTATGGTCCATTATGCAAGGACCACTTTTGTTTGAGTGAAGAACTACAGTGGCGAGGAATGCGTAGTGCTTGTGAATCCAAGACGAGCTAAATAACGCATGCCTGCCTCGTAAGTGTTCGCATCGACGAGTCTTTCTCGAAACATTCCGTGTCTAGGCCCAAGATGCGTCCCTCAACCTTGGCCCTACTGTACGCTACAGCTTCGCTAGTCCAAGCAGCTCCTAGTCCCCTGCATACTCGAGGTGGGATATGCTTCCGCCAATAGATGTTGCCAATACTCATAGAGCCACAGATATCCCACAAAGCGAGTTGTCGACGTTTGAATTCTGGGCTCAATATGCGGCAGCAGCCTATTGTCACGACAGCTACGCCTCCCAAACTCCGCACAAAATCACTTGCTGGGCTGGCAATTGCCCTCAGGTCGAGGCCGACGGCGCCACAATCGTTTTTGATTTCTCCAAGTTAGTCCAAGAGCCAACGGAACCTAGATCTACATATCTGACGGTCAAAGCTCCACCATTACGGACACCTCCGGCTACCTCGCCACAGACGACGTTAGGAAAGCTGTCGTCCTAGCCTTCCGCGGCTCGTACTCGGTCCGCAATTGGGTCGCCGACGCCGAGTTTCCCTTTGCCGACCCAGGTCTCTGTGACGGTTGTTTGGCGGAACTCGGCTTCTGGACGTCATGGACAAACGTGCGCGACTCTGTCATGAAGCATCTCAAAGAAACAATGGCTGCCAACCCCGACTACGAACTTGTAGTTGTCGGCCATAGCTTAGGCGCGGCTGTCGCTACCCTCGCAGCGGCTGACCTCCGAACCAAGGGCTACCCCTCGGCCACATTCTACGCGTTTGCGTCGCCTCGGGTGGCCAACCCAGCTCTAGCCAGATTTATCACAGACCAGGGAAGGAACTACCGCTTTACGCACACCAATGACCCCGTGCCTAAGCTGCCGCTGCTTGCGATGGGTTATGTTCATGTTTCTCCTGAGTACTGGATTACTGCACCCGACAATGACACCTCTGTTGCCCCAAATCAGGTGCAGGTGCTGGAGGGCGAGGTCAACTGGAACGGCAATACTGGAACTGGAGCACCAAATCCATTCGACTTCTCGCCTCATCATTGGTACTTTGAGAGGACTGACGGCTGTATCGGACCTGGTCTGCCCCTCAAGATCTGATCACAACGAATTTCGGATCCCTTGATAAGGCGACTGTCATGCGGAGCCCATACTACTGCGAGCTTTCCATGTGTCGCATGATTATGAGATGATTCGCATTGACCCTCTGGCTGAGGGTATGAGCACCATGCTGAGCAGGAGAGGTGGACATGGACTAGAGATACGGGGCCTGGGAAAGGGTTGTCGTAGACCTCAGCTGATTGGTTGATCGAGACCCTCCACGAGGGTTACTTGATATCTAACTAGCACTTTCTCTCCTCTTCCTTTCTCTTTGCCTTTTAGTACTTGTCAAATTAGGGCGTCTTGTATCAACTGCCAAGACTTTATCGCTCATACAAACTCGGCCTACTCAAACAGTCCTTCACCTCGCTCTAGGACGCCAAGCTGGACCAGAAAGCTCCGAAAGAGGGATTAAGATTGGTTATAAATAGGGTTATGATTTTGATATTGCAAGCGTCCGGATATAGGGATACAATTCATACTAATTGGCAAGATAGATAGCCAGGAACCAGGTAAATAGCAGCTATAGATTTCTACGGCGGCGCTATAGACTGAAGCCTACATTCAGACATAGATAGGCGGAATAATATGGAGGCTGAGGTAGGAGTGGCACCGGGGTCTAAGAGATCTAACCACCGTACTTTTTGTTAAAATATATCTTTTGTATGTGCCTGGATAGCTTCATCTAGGCCAAATAGGAAACGCCCGCACAGCAGACGCTAGGCCAGACATTTCAGGTATATGAATACTACTGCTCTTTCAAGTTGAAGAGAAGGGCAGATTTCTCCAGTAGAGGGATGCCAAACAGAAAAAGTCCATATTAAGCTAACCCGGCTTAGCTGCTAGGGCAAGAATCTTCGACTATCGGCAGGTGAAGGAGAATAGCTCGACCATCTTCCGCTCCTAACTTACATCTTTGCAAGCGAGCAAGGGTGCGGAGTATTCTAATTATTGTGCAACGAAACGTCCTTTAACTGCGACTAAGTAACCCCACGACCAACGATTATAAGTCAACCAACTAGCATTATAAACTCAGCTATTGGTCTCGGAGGACATATTGCTCATCCTGCGTGGCCAGCAATCTATCTTACATATTCGTAACTCTGCGACACAACCACATCCTTCTGGATGCCGGCCGATTGTTCGGCCGTGTGACTCTCCCGCGAAGTTGACACTGACCCTTCCCGCCCCTCAGCCGCCTCGATCGTAGAGAAGAGGTAAGCTTCGTCGCTGCGGCTGGCGGTGAACGAGGCCGCCGGATTCGTCCCCTTCTTCGATCTCGACAGGTTATTGTAGCTGCTCAGCTCGTGATTGCGCGGGTAGCTTCCGATCTTGCTGTTTTGGCTCTTGAGTCGGCGGGTGACGAAATATGAGGTGAGGGTGGGGAGACACGCGCAGATGAGGCCGATGCCTGCCTCGGCGTTGCTGCAAGCAGAAGGCAAACGAGTCAGTGGAGGCAATCCCAGATGAACCGCAGAGGGGTGGATGGCATACCCCGTCAAGACGCAATGGATCCAGAACCACGTCGTGTCCGGCGTCCTCGACTCGTCGACCATCATCACCAATCGCCAGATACTGAAGCCAGTTGCTAGACCGCCTGCGCCCAGGATGCCGACGACTCGCAGTTTCTTGTTCAGCGACATCTGCAGCGACCAGAGCATCGGCATGGGAAGAACTAGGATCCATAGGTCGCTGACCATGCTGATCGTCGCGTCGGCAATAATGACCTTCCGCTGGTCGAGACAGGTTCCTCCATTCTCAGTGCCGTTCCAGTACGCGGAAATCGGTTTACAGAAGAAGATCTTGATGAACAGAGCGGGGATGTAATAAAGGAGGAGCACGACGACACTGGCGTAGATGATCATGAGCTTACGGGGGTCCGGAGCGAAGATTCGGCGCATCATCGCGAGGAGAGAGAGCTTGATGACGAAAACCATAGGCACGTAGACGAGGGTCACTGCGTATGATGCCTCGAGTCGAGTTAGCAGCAGACACGACGCTGACAGGGACGGTTTAGGAGCATACCTTCTGGAAGTTCACCATATCGCTCTTCGAGACATCCCATGCGTGGTAACCACCTCCGTAATTGCCAACTACGATGGACAGTCAGACATCTGTCGAGCATACGGCTTGTCTCGGTTGAGGGGAGGTTTACGTATGATCATATTGGCACAGAAGCCCGTGAAGAGAATCTTTTGGGAGCCTGGGATCAGATCGGTGCGAAAACTGGTCTGGCAGAGAGCGCCTTACCCATCCTATAATTGCCGTGTCTGGTCGCGATGATCATTAGCATCAATCGAGTTAATGGTCATCCAGCTTTGCAAGACTCACAATCGTCCAACTCTAAGCATTTTCGGATCCGGGCTTTGACGAGGAGGCGCAGCGCCACGATGATAGTCACGATGACAAGGCACACTACTTGCGTCGCGAAGTTAACGGAGTGAATAACATCTTCTGGATGCTGCAGATTGGACACCTCCCCTGGAGGGGCCGGAATGGCTGGCTCTGACATGGTCACACCGTTCCGTCGGCACGCAGAACTGATTTTCCTGCGAGAGAATTCATACGATGTCGAGAATCGGACGATGAGGACGGTCGAGAGACGAGGGCACCGGCCCAGCTGGTAATGGAGTGCACGCCATGGGCCCAGCAGTTTGGGTATAAGAAAGCAAGCAGAGCATTTAACGCTGCTTCCCTGATGGCGACGCACTCCTACCTAGCACTAGTAGGTCACTATCTGGCAAACCTTGTCCTGGTGGGTAGATCGCCATGGCCGCTGACTGGACTAAGCATGGTGTATGGCCACTAAAGTCCAAGTAGATTTGGCCGGATGAGAGACGGCATGACATCCATGTCTTGATGCCATACTAATTACAGGGATTAGCATCCTTCGGGCAGAGAAGTACTTATCCTGGGACGATCTCTCCATCCGAGATTGCCCTGGAAAAACCACCGAGGCCGACTTTGACCAGCCACGATGATATGTATATCATCCTAATCCCCTCGATTCGGTCCACAGAACCTGCCCTGCCACAGCTTGCTCTATGTTTCTCTCGAACCCACCCCACCGGAGTGGAGAATGCTATAGAACTGTGAAGGATTCCTCCCTGGTCCGGCCCAGCCATCCCGGGTCCCACCGCATCTATAGTACGTAAAAGGCTTTACGGAAAGCGTCCGGTGAGGATCGGGCTGGCCCGCAGCGTACCCCGAAGGATGCCCCGGGCTCCGCTTGATGACCGTGGCGTTCTTTTCTTTTCTTTTCTTTTCTTTTCATTTTGCCGTCGTTGCCCCAAGGAGCACTGGACTAGGGCACACGGGCAGCCCCCTTTTACGGAGTTGTAATTCCGCGCTCCAGGTGTGGGACAAGGAGGGATCGGGGCACAACTGCCCCCCGACCTCCGAAAACAATCCAACAACTCCCTCCCCCCATCTAGAGGCTACACTGATAGGCAATTTGGAAACGGTCCTACGGGTCAATGAATCTACATATATAGCGTAGTAAAAGGGAACATGATCATCTGCTGTCGCTGCCCTCATTGAACGCCATCAACATTCCCTCCCAGTATGGAGGAACCGATCAGGTTGAGTTGGAGTTATCCGCACAAGAGAACGCCGATCCTGCCAAATGGTCAGCCATATAACTATGTCTCGTCATGGAAATCTATAAACCATACCGATCAGGCCAGTGGCATACGCATCAATAATCTGCTTCACCACTCCATACGTGGCCCCCACCAGAAAGAAGATGCCCAGCAATACAAGACCGATATGCAGCATGTACACAACCTTCTGGATCAAGGTTCCCGTCCGGTAGTGGCCGTGATCGTACAACCATAGCCAGCCGGGGAGGCTCATGGCGAGAGGGGCGAAGCAGACCGAGCCCACCAGTGCAATCAGATAGTTAAAAATCGGAATGGACTCGGCGAGGATGAACGCCAGCGCTCCCAGGAGGGTCGTGCAGGCCAGCCAGGTGCCCCAGTGGACCACGCTGTTGGACTGGAGGTGCTTGGTTTTTCCCAGGAGCCGGACAAAGACATATTTCGCGCCGACCTGCCGGATTTCCTTGGAGTCAGTTATGACAGGAGAGGATTCATCCGGGGGAAGAGGTGCTTACGTGGAGGTAAAGAGTGCCGCTGACCACCAGGCCGATCAACGCGACTCCATAAGACACCATCTTAATCGTCTGTCCGGCGCTCTATGCGATATCGGTTATTAATAGTTGCTTGACGGGGCGATGAAGGAAGACGCACCCCCAGGGACGGACTCGCCACCCACTTGCCGCACCAGCGATAGACAACTAAACCAAAGGCGAGATATGACGCAGTCACCAATGTCATGCAGAGATACAGCGGCTTTTTGTATTGCCCCGGGTTGCGCATCTCGGAGATGACAGGCAGGAACGCGCTGGTCCCCGCCGACGAGACGAAGATGGTGCTCGACGCGACCATTCCGCCGGCAAACCCCGGGTTGTTGAAGTTGACGTAGCCCAAGTCGTAGGGGCCTTCCTGCGGCGCAGCCGCGGGTCGGTCTCTCGTCGTCACGGCGACGACGACAATGAAGACGGCGATGTAGATGGAAAGGAAACCCACGTAACTCAGCCAGCCGACGTGCTCCAGCTTGCGAATGGACGCCGTCGCAATAATGACCACAGTTGCCAGCAACGACCACCAGACTGTGCAGGCCGCATGATGCGACAGGGCATTGAGCGCGGTCGACACGCCGACAATCCCACTGCCCGTCACCAGGACGTAGCCGATGATGAAGAGGAGGCCGGCCACTTCCTTGCCGACCAGACCCCCGGCCGCTTCGGCCATGTCGGCAATGGAGTGGCAGTGAGGGTGTTTCAAGCGAAAGTTGCCCAGGATCACAAAGCAGTAGGTGTTGAAGACCCCCCAGGCCACGATACTGATCGACCCTCCCACGGCGCCCAGCGCGTACAGGGCCGACGGCAGCGAGAGCACCCCGGTCGCAAAGAGAATTTTGGTGAAGATCACAGTTGCATTGAACCAGCCGACCTTGCGGAAGTCGACCCCCGTGGCCGTCTTCTTGAACACTTCCCCATCCTCGTCCGCGAATGCCTCCGTCTGGGGATGGGTGCGCTCCGAGTCATACACCTCGTTGGCTTTGGCCTGGTCTTTCTCCAGCATGGTTAGGAGGTCGCGAAACAAGGGGGAAGATCAAGCAAACTTCAGCAGAGGATACAGGGGGGTAAGGCAGATGGAGAACAAGGTTCTTAGAGACACGAGAAAAGGGGATATGGCCATCAATCACATCTGGGGTTGAGGGCTTCAGATGCCACGAACGGACCAGAAAGCAATCTCGTCTGCTGGCCCACTCGGCTCAATCATCGGCAGAATAAGAGGACGACGGTTTTCATCCTGTCCTGCCTTCGGCTCGTCATCATGTCCGATCGTCCTTAGATAAAAGTTTGTCGAGAAGCTACTCAGCGTTAGCCCATCTACTAAATGTTAGTCTGTTCCCTAAGGAATTAGTTGCTGCACGTTGACCCATGACTAATCTTGCCCTAATGCATGCTACTGAACGGGGACGAGGCCGTTTATGCCACTTCCGGGATCTGGACCGCAAAAAGCAAATACTATACACACAGCCATGAGCGATGTCTCCACGACATGTCGCAAGAGCATCACACGTGGGCCGTCTGTGACCGGGGCCAATTGACCAATGCAGACCGGCCTGTTTCGGACTAGGAAGAGCTGCTCCAAGAGCCACGGCCCCGTCGTTGGAGGCATTGTTCGAGTGGCCTGCGCAAAGCTCGGGTTCCCCTCCTCCTGAGCGAGGGTCAACTAGCTGGTTAGTTATCCCCGCGCAGGTACACACAGCTGCCATTTTCCCCCTCATGTTCACCCTCGTCCCCACTGTCTCCTGTGTGTAGGGTTATTTCCATTGCCTGCTCTCCCTTCCTTAAACTCTGTTTGATATGCCGCAGTGCACTGACCACGGCGGATACCGTCTGGGAGCCGACGTCGGCGGCACCTTCACAGACGTGTACGCCTTCGCACCGGATGGCCGGATCGCAAGAGCAAAGGTGCCGACTACTGTCGAGGACCAAAGCATTGGCATCAAGAACGGAATCAGGAAGGTGCAGCAGACGCTCAAAGAACGCTATGCTTGGGATGGGAGATTCCAGTTCATACACCATGGTACCACGGTGGCCACCAACGCTGTTCTCGAAGGCAAGGGAGCCCGAACCAATTTGATTGTCACGTCGGGCCACAAGGATATCCTCGCCGTTCGCCGGTCGCAGATCCCCGGGGGTCTCGGCGCATGGCTGCATTATACGCCCCCCGATCCGATCGTCCCTCTGGAACGGGTGATCCAGTGCTTGGAGCGGATGTCAGTGGACGGGACGACGGTGGTTCCCGTGGATACGGATGCGCTTCGTGCTGAGCTGACGGCGTGGGTGAAGGAACGGCCAGAAGCGGTGGCCATCTCATTGCTCAACTCACACGCAAGTAGCGAGCATGAAGACTTGGTGGCCGATGTGGTGCGTGAGATGCTCGGATCCGAGGTGACCATCATCCGCTCCAGTGATGTGCTCCGGGAGGTGGGCGAATATGAGCGGACTGTCACCACATGCACTAACGCACTCGTCAAACCGGTGGTCCGGACATACCTCAGCAGCCTGCAGGACTTGCTCGCCGAGGACGGGGATATCATTCGCATTCTCAAATCGGACGGTGGCCTGACGAGCCTGGGTCTGGCAGGGCAGTTGCCCGTCAACATCCTGATGTCGGGCCCGGCAGGAGGCGTCCAGGGCGTCGCGGACGTCGTCACCCGAAACACCCCGTACAAGAACTTGATCACCTTCGATATGGGTGGAACGTCGACGGATGTCGCCTTGATTTACCAGGGGAAGCCTCAGCTCCGACGCGAGACCGTGGTGGGCGACCTCACGGTCCGCTCGCCCGCCGTAGACATTCGAACGGTGGGAGCCGGAGGTGGCTCCATTGCCAAATACATGGGCATCACGGAAACGTTGAGAGTCGGACCGGAGAGTGCGGGCGCCAGCCCCGGCCCTGCTTCTTACGACAAGGGCGGGGCGGAAGCCACAGTCACAGACGCCAACCTCGTGCTGGGCTACCTGCCAGACACCCTCCTGGGCGGCGAATTCACCCTCAACGCCCAGGCGGCGTGGGCTGCGGTCGAGGACATTGCGAAGCAGATGAATCTGTCGGTTGCGCAGACCGCCGAGGACATTATCAACCTGGTGAACGAGACAATGTACGGCGCGCTGCGTCTGGTCTCGGTGGAACAGGGCTATGACCCGAAGGATTTCGCACTGGTTGCCTTTGGAGGCGCGGGTCCTCTCCATGCCAATGCAGTGGGAAAACTCCTCGGCGCGTGGCCGGTCATTGTACCTCCGTCGCCAGGCACGCTGTGTGCCTTGGGCGATGCGACGACGAGACTCAGTCACACTCAATCGTCTTCCTATATCAGCCTCCTCTCAGCAACCACGTCGCGGGAGGTGAAACGCCGCTTCGATGAATTGGAGGCATCCTGCAGGGAAACCATGCACGCTTCGAACCTGAACCAGCCCATTAACCTGGACATTACCTACCATATCGATCTGCGATATCGCGGCCAGGCCTTGAACTTAACGGTTGACCTGGATGCAGGCACTCTTTCGCTCGACGACGACCCATGGAGAAACGTCCTGCAGGCGAAGTTCAACCAACTCCACGAGCAACAGTTCAAATACTGTCTTCCCAATTTTGAGCTAGAGCTGATGCGTCTCGAGGTGGTTGCTGTTGATGCATCTTCTAGCATCGGCCTTCCTCAGCTCAGCAAAGCCGAGTCGACTGAACCACCCGCCAAGGCCTTGGTATCGAAGAAGCAGATAATTGTCGAAGGTCGGGAGATCGTGGCGGCCCTCTGGGACCGTGAAAAGGCGAGCCGGCAAGGAGTGCGGTTCGAGGGGCCATGTATCATCACGGAGACAGACAGCAACACCCTGATTCTTCCTGGATACTACGGTGAGATCGACTCAATCGGGAACATTCTGATCCGACCTGTTGGCGATACCGCGAGGGGACCGGCGACAGACCAGAGTCCAGAAGCAGCGCTACGGACGGTGCAATCGACGCCGCTAATCCCCACCCTCGTCGCTTCTGCTCTCGCCTCGATCCGTAGCGAGATGGACACACTCATGCTGCGTTGTAGCATGTCCCCCGCGATCCGCGAGCAGCAGGATGAATTCAATGTGATCACGACGGCGGAAGGCAAGATGCTTGTTGGCCAGTTTGGCAGTTTCATTACCCAGTTTCTAGGAGCCTGGAAAGGCACGATTGAAGAGGGTGATGTATTCATTACGAACGATACCTACATGATCGAAGGGGCGGTCACACACCTGAACGATGTGATTGTCCTCCTGCCAATCTTCTATGAGCATCGACTGATAGGATGGGCATCACAATTCGGACACTTGACGGACGTAGGAGGAATCGTCCCCGGCAGTATGTCCATCAACGCGTCCTCCATATTCGATGACGGGGTCCAGATCCCTTGTATCAAGCTGTATGCCAAGGGGATTATGAACTCGGACCTGGTCGATCTGCTGTGCCGCAACTCCCGACAACCGGATTGGTACCGGTCCGACCTGATGGCCATTATCACTGCCTGCCGGACCGCCTCCAGCCGTGTGTGCGAACTGGCAACGCGGTTCGGGTGCGAGATTTACCTCGCGGCCTGCAATGAATTGCTCTTGCGCAACCGCACGGCGATGGCTAAAATCATCGACGCCGATTTCGATCCAGAGCCAGCCACGTTTACAGACTTTGTCGATGACGACGGACACGGGATCGGGCCGTGGGCATTGACCTGTACAACGAAGAAACTGGCAGACGGGAGACTGCTATTTGACTGGAGTGGAACTTCTCCTCAGAGCGACCACAGCATCAACTTCTACCTCTCCGAGACCATGTTCAAGATGTTCATCGGATATTATATGATCGCCGCAGCCGCACCGGGCACCGTGATCAACGACGGCTTCCACGATCTCATCGATATCTATATCCCCGAGGGCAGCGTCCTCAAGCCCATCCGACCAGCACCGATCTCATGCCGAACGCACATGCTGGGTCGAACCATGGACGTGATGCAAGCCCTGATTGCAAAGAAGAACCCCGTCTACGCCGCCGCCGCCGGCTTTAGTGACTCCCCCCACTTCTTTTACTCCGGCTACAAACCAGACGGCGAATGGTACCAGCTGTACCAGATCGGCTTCGGCGGTGTCCCAGCCCGACAAGCCGGGGACGGTCTCGACTGTCACTGTCTCTTCCCCGCCATCAAGTCCATTCCCACCGAGATCATCGAATTGAACTACCCCCTTCGCATCGAAGCCAACGAAAGCGTCCCCGATAGCGGTGGCCCGGGCTTCTTCCGCGGTGGCAACGCACAGCGCACGCACTACCGATTCCTCTGCCGCGGCGAGTTCTCTCTCCACGATGACCGGTGGTTCACCAAACCATGGGGAATCCAGGGCGGAAAGCCAGGATCACGCTCTCGGAAGGTCCTGTATAGATATTCCCAGTCGGAGGAAAACCCACCGGTCGAGATTCTCCCCTCAAAGTGCGACCACATTCGCGTCGACCCGGGAGACCTTCTTGAGTGGGTGACGTGGGGTGGTGGTGGACTGGGAGACCCCCTGACCCGACCTGCGGAGAAGGTGGCGCTCGAAGTCCGCCGGCGACTGGTGACTGTGCAGGGAGCGCGCGAGGGTTACGGGGTCGTGGTGAACCCGGACGATCTGAGCCTGAACGAAGCTGAGACAGAGGCTTTGCGAAAGACTCTAGCAGCCGCTCGTGATGCCGGGGGTGCGACGCACCAATATGATCGTGGCGGGAGCATTGAAGAGTTGAGGAAGTCGTGCTTGGAGGAGACGGGGCTTCCTCCTCCCAGACCGCAGTGGGAGCAGGAGCTGTATGGGCCGCATGTCCGGATACCCTACGTTCAGGAGTGGTATGCACGGATGAGAAAACAGGCCGATGGGGGTTTGTAGAAAGTCTATTGTGTCAGATTAGGGGAGCTATGGATTCATACCTTCGAGGAATCAACTCTGTAGGCACGAAATTCGTTGGGAAGAGCACTATCTGATTGCTTCATAGAGAGCAAGTTAAGCAAGTTCATGTACGGAAAAATACTCCATGGTAAGAATGTCCCACCCAGTCTTAGGCCATCAACCTGCCTGTTTAGGCCTAAAGCTTCACCAGCTCGATGTCTATGAATACCTACAGCAGGGGTCTCCTGTGTATAGAACCTCACGTACACACATCTGACCACTTCTTTTTGATTCACCTCGGTCGGCCCCCGACAAGTAATACGTACTGCTGCTCACAGTATCTGCAGAGCTGTTCTGGGGACTTCCAACATGGCCACTGGCAACGTGATGCACTGGGTCCTGAGACCGAGCTGGCCCAGTTTGCTTTTGCCTGGAGTTGGGATGTTCTGGTGCACAAGACAGCGGTTCAGGAGCCTGAAAAATGGGTGGAGAAGGCAAACCTTACTGTCAGACGGCCTGTCGTTTATTGTTGGCCCTCTTTCTGGATTCATGGCTTGAAGACGAGGTGCTGGGAGCTGTTGACCACCGGATTTGGATGGGCGGTAGAGCTGTGGCATGGGATACGAGACGCCCAGGTTTCACAAAGGTTCTTCGGCTTCTGGTTATCTGTGGGACAGTGGAAGCTAAGTTATGTGTGGGCCAGGCGACAGTTGGCCGTGTTGGGGTATTGTTTGTACCCTTGCAGCGATGGCTTCTATTGTTTCAAACAGAGCAGAGGCGACACATACGTCCCAATCTTGGTGCTTGCATTGGGAAGGGCTTTGGATAGGGCCCAAACAGAGGACTGTTGCAACCCATTACGTAGCTGATAAGTCGGTCCCTCACGAACGGCGCATCTATACATCTTGTAAGAGATGCCTCGCCACGCAGTCGATGCACTGTATATGTCACAAACCTTACGTCCACGGCGTGCGCAGTAGGACGCAGGTTGGACTGCTGCGCTCCTTGCAAACAAGGGATTCGTGTCAGAAGCCACAAAGTTACTATGAGACAGTGCTCTGTCAGTTAGGCGAATAATACGGCAGCAGTGTCCAGGGTAGGGGCTCTCACCGCTTCTTATGGTTTTTATACATCTTGGAAACGGCCTTCACGACCTCAGTCTGGAAGCAAGGGATCTGACAGGGTTGTCAACACATGTTGCGACTGCTCGTATCCGAGGCGCAGATTTTCGGACATGCTGTAGACCGCTACTCCATCCACCGTCGTAGTATGGATGAACGATAACACTGATATGTATGTGACTGGGTCAGCAATGAACAGAAAAGACAGGATCGCTTCAACCCCCTCCCACCTTATCTCCACAGTGATGATGCCTTGCGTCTGTGTCGAGTTTGCACCAGACAACCGATCCCAAGATGTAGTCTATTGGTAGGAATTGACCTCTCAAATCTATAAAAGAACTTCATCCTGCTCCATCGCTAGCTAGTCCCATATTCGACCAGCATCGACCATGACTATCCACACCGACCTACCGCGCCCCGAGGGGAAGGTCTCCGACACCGAGTTCTGGAGCCAGCATATTCGGTCCGTAATTGGGCCTTTGATGAAAGCAACGGGCAGCTACTCCGCCACCGCGCAAGAGGCCAACCTTCGTTTTCTTGACAACTACATTGCGCCGGAACTAGGCCCTCACCCTACGGTTGCGCACCCCACCTACGTCGCCCCATGCACCATCGTCGGGACCCTTTTCAACCCTAGCCTTAGTCTTTCCGCTAAGGGCAAGCCCACTGTCCGCTTCGACTATGACCTCCCTCTTCCCCTAGACCGTGCCTCCTCTGAAGATCCCTGGGGCGAGGGCAAGGCGCGCGCTCTCTTCCGTCAGCTAGCCGCCGCACTCGGCGCCGACACCCAGTGGCTAGAGTACTTCATGGCACGGCTGTTCCTGTCGCCTGCCGAGACGGAGGCCCTGCGGAGCAAGATCCCTGCTGATCTCGTTATTCCCTCCGCTATGGTGGGCGTGGCGTTCGATGACGCGCAGCCTCGCTTGAAGGCCTGGGTGCCGACCATGCGGCGGGCCATTCTCGAAGGCCGGTCGTCGAACGAGATCGCAGTCGAGGTGCTGCGCGGTTTGAGCCCGCTGGGAAGCGAGATCACGCCGGCCATCGACATGGTAGAAGCGTACGCTAGCCCTCCTTTTTCTTTCAACTAACCAGACGGGCGCGTACTGACTAAGTGATGTTAAACAGATGGGTCGCGGCGAGCCCGCACGACCCGCGGCTGATGCTGGTAGGTATGGACTGCGGGGAGCCACGCGACTCGCGACTGAAGATTTACCTCGTAACGACCAAGAATTCGTGGGCGACGGTGCAGGATGCTATGACTTTGGGAGGGAGACTCGGCGACGAGCCCACGCGCAAGCAGCTCGCGCTACTACGGAAAATCTGGCCGTATCTCATTAATGAACCCGATAACACGCGCATCGCCGACGAGAACTGGTGTAAGCCCGAGCGCATGCCGCGTGTGGGCTTTTTTGGCCTGATGTACTCGCTCGAGATTAAGCCCGGCAGACCTACTCCCGAGGTAAAACTTTATGTGCCGCTCTTCCAGTATGCGGAGAGCTGGGCTATCGCCGAGAACAACATGGAGACAGTACTAAAGCTACTGGATATTGACTGGGGGCACAGTGGAAAGTATCGGCAGGCCATGGAGATGACGTTGTAAGTTCCGTCTTGGTCCCCTATACATGTCGGACCGGAGCATATCGAGATGAGTTGCATACTGACCGCTGTAGTGGCAAGGGAAATTCGTACGGGCAGATTTTCGTTGCATATTCGTACTCCGAACGGACCGGAGGATATATTAACTCGTATGTGAGCATGCCGGTTAAGGGCGTGCCGGCGCATGCGTTTACAGGAGATTACGTGTAGCCAGCTAGGCAGAGTTGGAAGATTGGTACGGGTTGCCAGATAGAATCACTCAATTAAACTGCTTCTGAACATGACATATATCCCAGCCTTCATCACGGTTGTCATCCACTTGCAAGTAAATCGTGACAGTTGCCAATACCCTACTCCTTGATCATCCCCTGCAGAATATGGCTAGGCGAATACAACTAGGGCACAATAACCATCCTCTTCGTCTGTACCTCCTCAGAATCCCACACAGACTGTATGTCCGCCATCGGCACCTCCAGCACATCTAAGGTCCTCCCCACCTTTGCCAGGGTATTAACCAGCCCCGGCATCTCCCGATCAAAGTCGGCCTGGCTTAAGCTTCCTTTACCGGATCCCATGACGATAATCGGCTTTACGTTGATCAGCCGTATGGGGAGGTCAATCTGTTCGTAACCGGCCAGCCCGCCCACAAGGATATACTGGAGATTCTCGCCTGGTGGTGGCTGCAGCGCCTGTAACAGCTGCACGGCAGCCGGCCCACCAACATAGTCGATAACGATATGCACGGGGCCTAGGTCGTCCGGGATGATTAGAGGGTCCCGCAAGCACACGCGTACATCTAGGCCCTCTACCGCCGCTAGGGTTGCCTCATTGCGCGCCAGCCCGATCACCCGTGTAGCACCTAGCTGGCGTGCAACCATGGCGGCGAGACGCCCACTAGCGCTGGTCGCCCCTAGGATAGCCACGGTGCGTCCGGCGCACCCACCGATCGCGCGACAGCGCAGTGCCATATAGCTGCTGCCTGTTGGGTTCGACAACCCCGCGATTGCGACAGGATCTGCACCCGCTGGCAGTTTCATCAGCTGGCTTCGCTCGACGTTAGCCCGCTCCGCGAACAGCGGTGCTGCCAGACTATTGATGAAGTACAGATCGCCTGTAGCATCGTCACGGCCGACTCCGTCGATGCTAGGGTCGAATGGCAGCGCTGCACCTTTTGCGGAAGGATGCTGGCCGGATGCGCGGCCGCGCACTGCCCGCGGCACGCCTACCGCGACGACTCTCAGCTGCAGTTGCGTCGGGGAAGGCGGGGGCAGATCAGGCGCCGAGATGTATTCAGGAGGCGAGCCCCAGGCAGTGACACGGGCGACCTTCATAGCAGGCGAGGGTAAGGGATGGAAGGAGGTTCCAAGGGCGGGAGGCTTTGTACAGCTTCGTATCAGGCAAAGCAGTGTGCGACGCATTCGAGTGGTTATAGTGAACAAAGGAGACACGACAGCAGGATGTGGGAGGGGTGCTTTTAAAGAGCGAACGAGAGCCACGTATCGCTGCAAGGGAAGAACAAAGAAAGCATAGGAAAAAGCGTGCGTAAGGTCGGCCTGCCGCAAGCTGCAGCCTCCTGCAACAACATGCATTTACGTGTCGGCTTTTTATATTTTGGTATTAATATGTATTAATAAGACTTGCTGGTCGGATGTAACTGGCCAAGGTGGTGCTCATGCTGTGCGTTCTAGGTCGCACAAAGGTCGCTAGCAGGCTTATCCTGCATCTGTATAAGCGGATGTATGGCCGGATATCGGGTTGTAACACACAGATACCTGGCGTCCATTGACTTTGAGAGCGGGGAAGCAGGGGGCCTGGGGGCAACATTTGGCTATTTCGCTGGAGAGCATCTGAGCCCATATCATCCTTGAATTCTTTCTTGAGGTGATCGCTTGAGTGTTTTCGACTGTGAAGTCAATGCCTCTCGATATCAGGTATATAAAGCTCCAAATGTTTCCGGATATACTGAAAACTCGGTTCACCCACTTTCATCTTCTTACATAGAACACTTTGTAAGGTATATCCTTCTTATAATCGGATATCTCCCCCTCCACGTCCTCTTCGGGGTATTCGGCTCCACCGGCCGGGTCAGACTGTCTCGACCTGGCTTTATCAGCAGAACACAGATAGAGCAAGAATGTAGATCTGTTTTCCCGGAAATCGGGCATATGCGACTATGGGGTGTAGAAATCAGGGCTTCCCGTCCGCTCGGCCGCACTTCAGCCCATCATCGGACGCAGTCAATCCTTGATGCGCTCGGAGCCCTAAAACGGCGTCGGATTTGATCTTAGGGTGAGAGTGGGTTATACAGGGTAGACCTTTGGACACTTAGGTTATAGAGAAGAAAGGGATGAAAATAGATAAGAAATACAGCGCGACGTATGTTATCCATTGTTTCTAGAGTTGTAGGGGGGATGTTTCTTAGAAACAATTTTAATAGAGTACGCCAAGTAGTTAAGCGCGGATAAGCTAGTCCGAATTAGGACGCTGGCTGTCTAAGGCTTCTAACTGCTAGGCCGGCAGGGCCTAGATAGACAGGCAGGTAGGTTAAGTTAGGTAGGTCAGGTCAAGCAGGTCAAGAAGGTGAGCCTAGGTGGACAAACCTTTAGTTAGGCCTTTGAAAAGGCCTTAAGGCAGATCCTAGTTAGGTCTCCAAATAGACCTCCAGTTAGACCTCCAAGTCAGAGCTCTAGTTAGATCTCTAGCTAGATCTCCAAGTAGCTCTCTAGTTAGACCTCTAGACAAACCTCCAGGCAGGCCTCTAGGTCAGAGGTAGCTCGGGGTTAAGATTTCAATGCCCGAGTAATGATGGACGACCGGATATTCCTCCCAGCCACCCATAAAGCCCTTACGTTTCTTTAAAGGTTTGTTGAAATCTGTCGACTGAAAATGGTGAAAATGTACAATCATTTCGGTGGCTCAGGCTTGGCGACGAAGATCAGCATCGCTGGTAGGAAATTACCTATGCCAACAACCTAAGGATGCTTTCTGTTCAGACGGGGGGTAAGGAAAGAAGAGGGGGTTGCTTTGGGTTTAACGTATATGCAACCCATCTGGATCTATGATGGCCTGTGTACATTAAAAGTTAAACATGAGCTGCAGAGTTCAATTGGAGTTTCACAGTGAGTTATCAGCTGGAGTGTCGTTTGTGCCGGACGTGCAACCTGTGATACTCCCAATCAACATAGCCTGGATAAAATCCGTGCCAGCATAGACATCAGCACTCCTCCTCAGAGCGAAGCCAATACTACTCGTCATTCCCAGGCTTGTATATCCGGTCATGAAGTCATGGAAGAGAAGGCTTATCGACGCGTCCACCTCCCGGCATGATGGCCTAGTTTCGCTACATGCTCAATTCCGGACCCCACGGTGGCTGCAGATCCTGGCTCGACGCCGCTGATGCCGCTGAGGGTGCGGTCAACCAGCGATCTGTCCAGGTTGCTAGCGTTTCTTCGTGGTAGACGCTGTTGTTGATGGAGGCGCGGAAGCTGCGCACCACCGGCTCTCGGGCGCGCATTCTCTCGCCTGCCAGAAGGCGGAGTTCACTCGAAGAAACTCTATTGCCTATGCTCAATTCCACCCGAGGTAGGTGGACTTTCTCGTCCACAGATTAGTCCATTTTTGATGTTTCGCCGTATTCCCGCCGCCTCCGGGTGCGTGGCCCAAAGGCAGGTCGCCCCGCTTAAAGGCTACTCTCTTTCAGATATGAGAGTTACTTACGTAGACGGCTTCAGGGTTTAGGAATTCGAGGAGGTTCTTTAAGGACCCGCGCAGCTATTGTTTGGGCTTGGGCCGAGCAGGCTTTATAAAGGGCCAGGCCGCGGCGGAGCGGGCCGACGGCTTACGATGCGGTGAGGGTTAGGAATCCCCGAGACAAAAGGCCGGTCGCTAGACATCAATGACTTCATATGGGTATCATTATCCGCGTATTTTTCTTGGTCGTCTGGATTGGGTACATAAGTGTGCCTATCATACTGTAGAAGAGAGAATGATAGAATGAATTAGCAGTCGGCCCAGAAAATTCAGCTGCCCACCGCAAAGATCACATAATATATCGACTCGCTGCTCTAGAAGCAAACATATGAGCAAACTACGCTCACGCGATGGTGCCATCAATTATGAAAGAAGGGGGCCTAGAGGACCTAGTGCCCGACGAGCGAACCACCGTGCCACCTCCCTTGTATACCTCCCATGGTACTCAGATCGTCCTCCCGTGGCCAACCCGGCCGGGCGACGAGCCCATCACTACGCTTGGTGATGGCTGTCAGACCGCGCGACTGGCGCAGCCTGACTGGGGAGCTGCCTTCCACACGGCAAACAGCTTCTCCGCGAACACATTGCACGAACGCTTGTACTTTCGAAACGAGTCAGGGGCCGAATCTACCTTCAATAAGGCTATAACGTCAACGGCCGAAAGTTCGGCCGAACATCTGGGAGGCTCCGTCAGGGCCGCGGCGGACGGGGGCTTGGTTGCTGCGAGTGTGAGCGGGACGTATAACAGGGAAGTCCTCAAAAATGGCAACGTATATGACCCCTTGGTTGACCGTCCGTTTCTCACGGCAACAGGACCTGAAAGCGTCAGTTCAGGCTTCCCTTCGAACTGGCACTCTCTATGTGGATGGACCACGCTTCTCCATGGACGCCCTGGCAGACCTGCGGCGCTCACGGCCACTACTGTCTCGCTTTTCCGACATTTACGGCGACTATTATGTTAGTAGTCTCCGGCTGGGTGCGGACGCAGGCGTCCTCGCGTCAAGTTCTGTGAAGGCCAGCGAGGCAAACGAACGACTCGACATCAAAGCTGCGTTGCATGTCCTCTGGTGGGATGTGGAAACGAGTTATCACCAGGAAAGCCATACAGCGCGGTCCTGGTCTCAGTTCCACATCACAGCATACGATACCTTGACCGGGTCTAATGTTACGGATGCATCGGTGGGCAAGCCCCGGCAGGAGGTAGGTCAAGAGTATGTTGCGAAGGTTACTAGCCTGGATTCTCGGGTGAGAGCGAAGATGGATGAGCTTGGTTTGGTGGAAAACCAGGCCGTGGATTTGGAGATGTGTCGGACAATTTGTGCCTCAGAGCTGGTTGTGGAGATTACCTTACTGCCTTACAGAGAAGTGAGGGATTGGATCATGGTCTTAAATGAGCGCGAGGAGATTTGATATAGAGTCCTGGACAATATTATTGGTGTATATCCTCCTCACTTAGGGCCGTAGCCGATCATGCGCTGGTCGGCAGCTGCACTTGATCGCTCTAGTCTTTACCCGTCCCCTTCCCAGCCCCAGATTATGCGCTTTCTGCGATACTCACCGGAACTCCGATCTTCAAATATCAGTCACATGTCGAACAGGAAGGGCGGGGTCTACATACTGGAAGGTATTGCTTGAAAATCAACGGACACTGACAAGGAAGATCCGCAGCTCGATCGCCCGCGACATCTGGGTTTGCGGTGATAGTGTCCACCTAGGATTTTGTTAATACTGTAATTCGAACGGAGGAGAGGATACTACCTCACCTCCAGCACGATCTGGTGCAGCGAGTAGCGAACAAAGCCCTTTGCCTTCTCGAGTGCTGTAAGGGTTGCTTCATAGGGCCGTGTAACGGCGTCTGACTCTGGTCTTCCTTTAGACGTATCACCTGTGCTCTCATCTGGCGCGACCCCAAGTTTTCCTGATATTCCATCAGCATCACCCGATTCACACCACATGGGGATTGTGCTAACCAGGAAGCTCTCTCTTCTTAAGTCTCTTTACTCCAGTGTCGAAATCCTGCTCAAGATTTCGGATCTGCTTGTAGATGTTCTTGTAGTCCATGAAAGCGTCCTGCAGGATCGAGGTGTAGAGACTGACGTTCTCGTAGGAAAGTGGGGAGATAGGTTTAAGGTCCTTGCCCTGCTCGTGATAGCTTCTGAGCGCCTCATACCTGGTCAAGATGGCATGGGTATAAACGGGGGTCTCTGCAACGAGCGACGGGAATCGGAGGGCGGCTTTGCGTAAGTTCTCAATGTCCCAGTCTTCTTCCGCTACTTTGGTGTTAGAGACGACCGTATACTCTCGCCATACCATGCTTACGCTCTTTCAATCGCTGGCCCCCTCCGGCCCAGACGACTGATATCGTGGTCTCATTCTCCTTGAAGATAGACTGTCTCTCCTTTTCGACCTCGGCATTCCCCTTGATTGTCAGGCCTCGGCTATCGTTGGTGTCAGGCTGACCTGGCGGCCGACTGCCATTGTTGTCATCCCCAGCAGTCTCCGGGTCCGGAGCCATCTCGGCTGCATCATCGTCGGGCGGCGGCGGCGGCGGGCTTTCGCCGGCTCGCTTCGGCTGCGCTTCAGACCTTTTTTCGCCTTTACTGCCAAATTTTGGTGTCGTGAGAGCCACTGCCGCCCTGTGCCATACCGTTAGCTTCTTTCTTCCCCAGCCGGAACCCTTCCTTACTCTGCTTTGATGCTTTCTTTCTGATTTTGATCCTTGACTTTGATGGAGAGAACAGCGTGGAATTCCCCGCCTTCCTGGAAACCTACGTGCAGTCAGAGGCGTAGCTTAGGAGAGAAGGGGCAAGGTAACCCACCAGAAATAAATGTATCGCCATATATCTTTGTAAAACTAACAGAGTCTGCCACAGTCACATTTGCAAGCGGCTGGAACTTGGTCAACGAATTATCAGTGACGGTCTGGTTGACCACCTTCACACTAATTAGGAAATTGATGTCGGCGTCTTTCATCTTATTCGAATTGATAAACGTGCCCTTTCCAGTCCCATCAATGAGATCATTGTATTTGATGGTCAGAGCGCCGCTAACCTGTTTCTGTCAGTATCGGTTGCTATGTGAACATGGAGGGTTTCCATGCACAACGCAGAATTTACATTTAGCGCATCGGTCACGTCGGATGTCTTGTCGATCATGCTGGATTTCCACACCACCGATTGTGCAACGCCGTCTTTGGGGTTGGGAGCTACCACAGGCGAGGAGTTATCGGCCTTTGTGACTGCATTGTCAACGCAGAGCTGCTGCGTGTATGAATTGAACCCTCCAATCTATTAGAGTGAACGGAAGAACGGAGATATACGGGGCGGACAGACCTGATCCAAGCCTCATAGAACTGTTGTATGGAGCCAGGAGAGGAGCCATATTAGTGCTGGGAAATGCTGCACAGAAGGTCGCACGGATTTGAAGAGATGTACAAGACAGACTATAATTGCCAATACAAATTGCGCGGGTTGGAAGGGGGTAACGAATAAATTGAGCAGTTGCAAATTTCAAGTGGCCCAGGGAACGGCTATACACCTTTAAGGCTGACACTCAACGGTCAGCAGAACTGGATCTGATTTGAATAAGCGGCGGGGCATCCATCGCGACGCCCATCGGTTCAAGGGTAACAACGGGACTTCATCAGAATTTCGTCGGCTGTACTCAAGCCGACCAAGGAAACAAGGAAGCCAATTGGGGGCCATGATGCGTCGATGTAGCATAATGCGCTTCTTCGCAGCATGCAACATGAGTTGGTACGAGAATCTGACAATGTGGTGATAACATAGGTGACAAGCAGTACCACCTTCTGCTTGCGGAGCTCTGTGCAGAACTGTCTGCGGAACATCGGAAGTCTGTATGCGCCGATATCCTTGGGCAATGTCAAAGGGACTAGTATATGACAAAGGTCAAAGACGTCATGAAGAGTACTGCGCATGTCATTTTGTCAATCAGCTCTCACAGCAGTTGGAGGGCATACGGTATGAAGATTGGGATTGCAGGGTTCGTCAGGAGCGGAACTATGGAACTACCTAGGTTTCCCGCACTTCACAAAATAGATTTAAAAACCAGACCACGGCCATTGCTGTGCTCCTATAAGGATCATTCTACCTAGCCAACCATACGAAGAAACGCCAATCTCCAGGCACAATGAGCACGACAATAGCTCCCTATAACGATTCCATGCGAATCGGATCCGGGTCAGTATGAATCGGCCGATACTTTCCGTTCAAGACGACAAGTTGACCTTGTGCAGCTTCAATTCCTATACTCAGCAGCTTTGCATTAATGACGCGGTGATCAAAGAGAATAGGACGGCTGCGACTGAGCAAGATCTATCCCCCAAATTAACCGACGGCACACGGGTGAGCCAGCAGGTTACGTTCACTTCCAAGTTCGTGGAACATGCGAGTGACATCACGGAGGCGATGAGCATCAGCGGTCCGTATTGCCTCTTACGTACAGGCCGCTTGAAGCTAATGTTGCTCAGGTGCATTGGAGATCAAATTTCAGGGCATTGGCCTAAAGGCCTCCGGATGTATGGATGGTTCGCGCGTGTGTTCTGGGTTTCTAGCTGACGTGGACAGCCTACGTCGATTCCTCCAAGGTCAAGGAGAATGACCTCAACTTCTTCGTCCAGGTAAAAGTGGTGAACCAGCAGCTGATCGCAGACGATGTCACCAAGTTTAATGTGATCCCGAACGTTGCGGTCACTGATCCGAAGAAATTCACCGACACCTACGGTGACAGCTATATATCTGGTTTCTTGGAAGGGGGGGAGTTCAATGCGCTCCTGTCAGTTAAAGTCCACGATAGCAACAAACTCAAGGAGATCAAGGGGGCGCTATCGCTCAATCTTGAAAAGGCGGGTTTTGGCGTCAGTGGAGAGGCGGAGGGTAAGTACACGAACGACGAGATCATCAAAGATTCGGAGACATCGATCACGTACGTCCATCTTCCGGACATATCGACCGCTGCTGATGTAGGGTAGGGTTGCTTGGGCGGGTGGTGGTGAGATCCGGGATGACGAGACCAAAGGCTGGACGATTGACAGCATGGCAAAGGCAGCCTTTTTATTCCCGGAGAAGGTGCGCAGAATTCCACAGAGAACCCAGTACGTTGAGAGAATACTTACACTCTTATTACGCGCTCTCTAATCAAGCCAGTGCCATCGTGACCAAGTACTCGGCGTTGCGGTCCTATCAACTCCTTTCCAACAGAGGATCGGCCCTGGACTATGAGAACGCTGGCGTCTATACCAATTCCTTGCTGGAGAGTTATCTCGAATATAAACTGGTCTGGAAGAATATTCAGTCAAGTACTTTCCTCCGCGGCCCGTACGGTGTTTAAGTGTAGCTAACGACCACCAGTGAGCGACGATGTCAGCAATGGATCAAAATCGCTGAGGGAGCGGCCTAACGCTACCGAAATAGCGGCTGATATTGAGGCCATGATCCAGGAATTTGTGAATATCATCAAGGATGCGCGTGGAAAGGAAGATGCCAAGGCGTTACCGAAGACAGTGTACAAGCCGACGTTAGGGGATCTTGAGAGAGCTCGCCGTCACTGTCGGTTGCAGATGATTCGCATTGTCCAAGAAGTATGCACCTGGTGCTGACTATTTTCCAGCCGCTGACGCTGACTGCGGCCGGCAGGTTGACGCCGTCTCGGATGACCCCAAAATCGCTACTGACCCGAACCGTGTTGGCCAATTCCTCAGCCCTGTTCTCTTCCGACAACTTCTGCCAGTGTGTTGTACCTTCGATATTAGCAATATAGCCCTTACTAACTATATAGGAAATTGCAGTCTTGTCCCCCAAAAAGGACGAAGATGTCATGATCTGGGACTCTCCTACTGAATGTGTCAGGACACTTACAGCTCATTCCGAGGTCCTGTCTGTTGCCTTCTCACATGATAGTTCACAGGTGGTTTCAGGCTCATTTGACGAAACAGTTAAGATCTGGAACTCGAAGACTGGTGAATGTTTAAAAATACTTACAGGCCACTCTGGTTATGTCATGTCTGTTGCTTTCTCGCATGATAGTTCACTGGTAGTATCAGGTTCACGTGACAAAACAGTCAATATCTGGAACCAGAAAACTGGTAAATGTGGGAAGACACTTACAGGCCACTCTAGCTCTGTCATGTCTGTTGCGGTTTCGCATGATAGTTCTCAGGTGGTATCAGGCTCAGGTGACCAAACAGTCAAGATCTGGAACTCAGAGACTGGTGGATGTGTTAAGACGCTTGAAGGACATGCAAGTACAGTTTGGTCTGTTGCCATTTCGCATGATAATTCACAGGTAGTCTCGGGTTCAGAGGACAAGACAGTTAAGATCTGGGGCTCAAAGACTGGTGAATGTGAAAAGACACTCACTGGTCATACTGACAGAATATATTCAACTGCCTTTTCGCATAATGGTTTACAGGTGGTATCAGGTTCAGCTGACAAGACAATTAAGATCTGGGACTTGAAGACTGCTACTTGTGTGAAGACTCTCACAGGCTGTACAGAGAGTGTGTGGTCTGTTGACTTTTTATATAGTAGCTTATGGGTGGTTTCGGGCTCAGGTGACAGAACAGTCAAGATCTGGGATTCAAAGACTGGTGAATGCGTCAAGAATCTTATAGGTCATGAAGAACCGGTTTGGTCTGTTGCCGTTTCGCATGATGGCTTACAGATCGTTTCGGGCTCAGTCGACAAAACAATCAAGATCTGGCACTCTTAGCAGTACGCCTTGTCTCATAAATGATGTTGAAGTCATTCTGTTATTAAACCATCAATTTGCACCACGTGTTTTTCCTACTCCCTAGGGGATATTCCATCGTGCCCTCGCCTGATTTATTAGCCCGCTGATCGGCCGCCGGATTGGGATGTTCGCATGTGCACTCGCGCCTAGTGCGGCGTGCCTCAGCTTCAGCCAAGCCAGCCCCCCACTCCCTCTTAAGAGGGGACCTGGCGAAATTATATTTCTGTTTTATCTTTAGGGATAAGAGGCGGTAGACATGAATTTGCTTTTGCTGGCACTCCGACTGAAAGCATCCGCCATCCCATCATAGAGCCTCTGAACAGCCATCGGGTCCGTCTCAGTCCCCGTGAAGATCTTCCCATCACGCATAGGGAAGATCAGTGCGTGCAGCTCCCTGGCCAGACCCTGGAGAGGAGCAAAGTCAGGAGAAAACTCGCCTAGGATTCCCTCGAAGCCCTCAGGGCTCATGTCGGCGGCCTTGTCCCGTCCAACGACACCAAAGTCCATCGTGCACCATTTCCGCAGCCGTGAAGTTTTAGGTAGGCCTTTGACAATGTCAGTCGCCTCGTCGTGCACGCGATCGCTCGCAATGGCGATCCAGAGAAATACATAGAACAGAGACTCCAGGTCGTGCCGGTATGTGTGACGTTGCCCCGAGAGAATCCCGATGGCCATGAACCCATCTGATCCAACCATTGGCTCGATTGGGCGAGCATTTTCGAGGTCTAGCGCATAGTTGAAATCAAGCAGCATACCCTTTGAGCTGCCTGCGCTGTGCTGTGGAGTGATGGCCAGATTCTTGATGGCGATATCGCGGTGGAGGATCCTCGCATTGACGTAGAGAGATTGAAGCGCCCTTACAATGTCGCGCAGGACCTCCAACAGCTCGGGAACAGACGTGAACTGGCGGATCGGACGGCCTAGAGGGGTATTTGCAATGCACGAGAATCTCCGGTTAATAAATGGTTGAGGAAAGTCCAATCCCTGGCGGAGGTCGGCGATGGTCACCAGTTCCTGATGGTCTAGCAGCCGGATGATCCCCCAGGCGTTCCGCTCGTGCGCGAGCTTCAGAAGGCGGAGCTCGGTGGGATCTTCTTCGTGTCGCCAGGAAAACTTGATGGCAGTGTCTGGCTGGCCGGTTGTCGATGCCGAGGCCGCATAGCAGGTCGTCCCGAGTCCAATTATGGACTCCGCCGTCGCAATTGGCTCCGGTTGAAGGTGGAACTTGTTGCGCTGATGGAATATGACGCAGCTGTCGGATCTAGGTGCAGGATACTTGACAAAAGTTTAAACCCAGCTTCCTCATCGCTGTTCACGCTGTAGGAGGCCAAGATCCGCATCAGCAGATCCGGGTTCTGTACCAGGTCGAACCTCTCGCTGCTGTAGGCCCCTGCCCGATCAAATACCCAGAGCTCCAGTTTAGAACCGTGGACCAGGAACCCGTGCAGAAAACATCGAGCTGACTGGGCTTTGAACACATGCCGTGCTCGCTCGCAGAAGGACAGAAAGCCGTCGGCGGCGGTTTCGGCCACGACGGGCGCGTCACCATGATGAATTTCGCCAAATGCTCTAGTACTGCCTGCAACAGACTGGCGATCAGATTTCTCGAGGTAGATGACGGTGCCGCCCATGTTGGGGAGCGGCTGGCTGTGGACCTGCAAGTTGGCAGAACAGGGCCTGAAAAGGGCCTGGAATTCGGCAAGCCATTCTCCCAGTGTGCCACTATCAGGGACACCCGCAGCCAACTTGCTACCTGGCCTGGCTGGTTTTGCTTCTTGCACCTTGCTTTGGACTGTTGCGGACCAGGGTTTCCCCTCAAAGTATTTGGCAAAGAACCCATTGACGTTTCGGAAGATCGTCCCTTTTAACTGGTCTCGTACAGATTGAAGGGCAGCCTCGGTGGGCACGCAAGAAGGGTGTACAGAAGACATCATTCTCAGTATCTGTACAATTCAGCAGAGTCATCGGTGGAAAAGTTTCAGACAGACCTCTGAGGAATTGGTGGGAAAACTCGGTGCTAATTTCGAGCGGAGGGGCATGGATCAGGAACAGGACAAAGGAAACCTTCGTCAGATGCTAAGGCTGCCTGTGTAACAAAGCTACCTGAACTAACCTGCTCACCCGTTTCTCACCCGGGCGACACCCACCCGACTATTGATCGTGGAGTATCGGTATCGAGTTGTGCCAGCTGGGTGCCTCGTGGAGGAGACTCTAGCAAGTGATTGCGCTCATGAATTTCACGCGGAAGTATGACCACAAAGAGATTTGTGTTGTGGGCAGTGGATGGAATGTCGATGTATAGGCGAGAAGAAAGCTCCCTTTCTAATCTCAATCTTTCACTTTGTCACTGAAAGCTTCTGTCACTTTGGACTCCTTGGAGCGATGGCAAGCAATTTTCATCTTCGTGGCTGGGCAACCATGACTTCTGGGTACTCAGATGTTGACATTCAGAAGTCTCCAAAGAGACACTGAGCTAGCCGGGATCATAAAATGACGAGATATGGGCATAGAAGCCATATACGTGTATACGTATGTCTGTATTGGCACGTGGATAATGTCTGACCTGTGCATGAGGGTAGAACTTGCTATTCGGCCGTCCACAACTACTATCGATATAAATTACTGCTGAGTTGAACGCTAGACCTGAGTAAAATTCATTCCAAGTACACGAAATGGCTCTTCTGATATATCCTATGCTGAGCATGGATGATAAGTATGATGATAAGGTACGTCGCCAAGGGTACGTAGCTGTGCTCCTTGTGACAACTACTGGCGAGGATCCTATCCAAGCACATCTTTCTTGTTTTATTCCTTAACTTCTCTCTTCATTTTTAGAATTGGGACCGATAATCCATAGCAACAATAACAATTCATATCCGTATCATCAAGACACCGAAGATTGATGACTCGCATTGGCAAATAGCATTAAGAGCATTGCAGCTTCCCCCGCAAAAGGCTGAGCCCAGAAAAAACGCGAGCGAATTTGCTCGACAGCCACATTGTAGCAAGTCTCCAATAGCTGCAGCTCCCGAGCACGACAGTCGACTTTCATTCGCAGCCCAACTGCCATGGCCATATAGATGTGAAATTTAGCCATCGCAACCGGGTACATATCCCCTTGCTCACTGGGTACCTGCGATGGATCATCGATGATATCCAGGAACTTCTGCAAGGTGTCTCGACCAAGTGGATACCCCATCCCAGGAATTGACTGGAAAAAGAGTTCCAAAAGAGCCTGTATTTCGACGCTCGTTGGCAAGGTGCTCATGATTGTTTCGAAACCCATGCATGACTCCAAGCGGGCCTGTCCTGATTTTTCTTCAGCGTCTACCATTCTGAAGTCAGGCGCTGCATAGTCAGAGTCTAACCCGAACGACGAGATGGACGATGATATAGAAGACCTTCGAGAGAGTGCGGGTCCAGCGAATTCAGCTGGAGATAAATGTGGCACGACATTATAACTGGCAGACGGACAAGCCGACACCGGTGGTGACAGAGCGAGACCAGGGTTTGGCGGCTGCAATCGTCCGTCAAACGCTGATAATGGGGGATTAGGCGTCGTCAAGATTGGAGAGGACAGGGAGGGCGAGGTAGGAAGCGACATTGGCGACATACTTGCGTAATCAACCACCTCAATCCGAGGTATCTCGAGCGGCGCTGGGTTGCTGTCTAGGAATAGCTGCCCATACGGCTGGTGGGGGTCGGGATAATCGAGCGCTGCTAGGTCGGTGAACAGGTGCAAGGAAGGCGGCCCCTGGCTATCTGTTGGTCCATCGCCCAACTGACGCGAGACCTGACTGTTGGACAGCCCCGTGCTCAATTCAAGAATGCGTGCTTCTAACTGTCGAACCCGCTGTTCCAGCGCGGCTTGACCTTCGCTGCCTCTCTGTGGACGGATACAATTCAGGGAGAACCGTCGACAGGTCGCGCACGGCGTTTCCCCATCACAGCGAATCTTGCGTCTTCGACATCTCTCACAGGCTATCGCCACAGGTTTTGTGCGCGGCGTCCACGTCCCAGAAGGGGTTTCGCCCACTGTTCGACGTCGTTCAATCCGGGGAACCTTTGACTCCGGCGAGGCGCGAGGCAGATCTTCCATCATGAGCGAGTTGGCAACTCATATACATGATTGACGGACAAAAGGAACTATCTGTAGCCACCATGTCATGAATAAGTGAGTGAGCGGCCGAACATTCACTGTAGTGATGCGCCCTATTTAGGGAGGGGGATGAGCGTGGCAACACAACAAGGACAAAATCTCCACGGAACAATCCGCCAATGACGAGCGTAGCAACGTTTTCTTTGGCTCTGAGATAGAACTCAAATGTTCGATAGCATGTCTATGCGGTGGTCCTGCCCCCGCAGACAAGAGCACTGCCACGATAGGACGGCCTGGCGCCGCCGCTTCTTCTGCTGGTCTGGGCCATGGGTGACCGGCGAATGTCTTGGAACCCGGCACTGTTGCGAGGAACGGTGGTATCTCCGCTGAAAGAGTGGTATCCGAGGGCATGTCACGCGTATAGAATGCGCTGGTGGCAGAGAGAATAGTGACTTCGGCACTCTAGTTACCTTGACGATGTGCGGGGATGTGGGGTTGCGGAGGAGAGGAGCAAACAAAAGCTTGCATTGCGAAGGAACAATGTTTAGGGAAGAATTTACAGTGAGTATACAGGTTAGTAGAGAGGCGAAGCAGCAAAGGGAGCGAGTTTTGGATAGTTGAAGTAGCATCTCATTGATAGGGCACAGAGCTTAGGGCATGCATGTCACGTTGTTTCTCGGCCCCCAAGGCATCCACGTTTCCCTTTGCCTCTTATTTACATCGACACACGCTCGACATGCGTCGTTGCTTGCTTCTCTTCCTCGCCCTTTGCGCCCCATTCCTGGTCTCCCGCTGGCTGGGCGCCGAACAATGCCTCCATCTCCTCGAGTGTCTTGCCCTTGGTTTCTGGAATAAACCAGTACGCCCAGAATCCCATGCACACCATCAGTGTAGCGAAGAAGAAATATGTCCCGTATCCCAGCGAGGTGATCATATATGGCGTCGTGCGACTAATAATGAACGACCACAGCCATTGATCAGCTGTGGTTATACTCACGCACAGCATTCGGATGTCAATGGGAAACACCTCTGAACAGATCACCCAGGTAATACCCTGGAAGGGCATGTCAGTCAGCTATGATTGCGTGGCGAGATTGTGAAAGGGGGTCTGTACCTGCCAGGTGGCGCAATATATCATCCCATACAGATAGACGCAGACCATGGCGATGTAACTCCAAGCATTCCTGTCAATCAGCCCTCGAGCTGCAGCGCCTGCGGGGTCGGCGCGGAAGACATAACCCCCAATATACCACATGGGCAGACTCCCAATAAAGGCGCCCCAAATGAGCCCACTGCGTCGTCCGACCTTTTCCACCAGCCAGACACTGAAGATCACCATACCCAGCGTCTTTGCAATCCCATAAAACCCCGTGGCAAAGAGCTTCGTGTCCGTTCCAACAATGCCCAAGGTCTCAAAGATTCTCGGTGAGTAACTGCAGAACTCATCAGCTCTCCCTTTCTTGCTGAAGTGGGGATGATTCGTACTATGTGATGATATTAACGCCCGTAAGGTTTTGGAAGGCCATCAGGAGAAGCCCAATGCCGATCCGATTTCGGGTACCTCTCTGCCACAGTCGGTGGATATAGTACCCAATGTCATGCCTCGCCCCTGGCGGTGGCATACCTATTTGAATTTGCTCGCGAATTTGCTGCAATTCTTCTTGAATCATCGGGTGTTCCGATGGAAGCTTGCGGATCCAGACAAGAGTCCGTTCGGCCTCTTCCCATCGGTCTTGTTTTGCATACCAGCGGGGCGTTTCGGGGCACCAGAATATCCCCATCAGGAGGAAGGCTCCGGGCAAGAGCTGGAGACCGAGAGGGACCTGCCATTGCGCCATTCTCTCGGTTGAAATCGTGCGGTTAACGATGTAGTTGATCCAGAATCCGCACATGCCACCTCCCTGTGAGCAAATCTCAAATATGCCCACCAAACGACCCCGTATGGAGGGAGGTGACTGCGGTTGATCAGATCAGCACTCACTGACTTGCTCCCACGGACTGTCACTTACAGTTTCCGCGATGTACACGGGAACCTGCAGCGACACAGAGCCGATGCCAAACCCCGCAATGACCCGGCCGGTGTAGATCATGGCAAGATGACCGGAAGCTGCGGTCTAATTGTACCAAATACATCAGCCATCCGTATTGGTCACAATCCCTATGGTGGTGGTCTCACCATCAGGCTGCCGCCAACGCAAAAGACCGAGATCGCCATGATGATGGCCAGCTTTCGGCCAAATCTCTCCGCCAGAGGAAAGGTCAAGAGTGACCCGAAGAAGCAACCCGCCTGGAAGGTTGAAACAATATTCCCTTCAAGGGTGTCTTGCTCCAGGTCCGAGGACCGAGCCAGCCCAAAATCCCGGCGAAAGGGCTCCAGGGCCAACGTTCCCCCAATGACACTGGTGTCGTAACCCACTGCCGGGTAGATTCTGGTATCAGCCGCGGAAGAGTGCCATGCTTTTCACGGCAAGTCAGGGGGACTTACTCGCAATGGCGCCCATGCTGACCACCACGGCGATGAAGTGCACGCGCCAGTTGCGTACTTCGGGTGGGTCATTGCTGTTGTCTGCGTGAAGATTGAATCCCATGCTTTCCGATTCTTGTCAAAGCTCATGCGAGTAAACACAAGAGACTGCCTGCATCCATGCAAGGCAAAATTGTGGGGACTGTTGGGCTTTTTTATCGGGCATATCCCCGCGCTTCGAGGTTGGAGATAGCGGGCGTCCTTGACGGCGAGATGCCTCCCACGACTGCATGGGGGCATCAACCCCGGCGGAGGATCCCCCGCAGTCATGGACCACCCCCCTGCTCGAAACTTCTGCTGATACTTTATTCAAGAACCGTGCGATAACTCGAATGCACGAGCGGTCTTGGCCCGTCTGGGCCATTTTTTGGCGGAGGTCCTTGGCGCCTTTCAATCGCGGCGCCGAGCCCGGGAGATTGAGGCAGTGCATCGATCAACGAGGAGCGATTTTCCCTCAAGTGAACGAAGTGACTTCTTAAAACCTCGTTAACATGATTTGGGCAGTTACCTCTAAACCCCAAATGGCACTGGTGCTTCTCCAACCAGTTTCCCCTCAAGCAGCCGAACGCGACGGAACTTCAACATGATGGGCGCTCACGATGAGCATCCCGAGCTTTCGATCCCCCAAATAACGCTTCACGTATCCGAAAGCGCAAATCCGAACGCCCCGAACGATGGACCTGCAAGTGATGCTTTGACCCGAACCCGATCGAACAGTAACTTGACCGCCATCGTTACCCAAACAGGCCGGGATCGAGCTATGAGCGGGAGCACCATGGCACCAAGCACTCCCCAGTCAGAGTTGCGCAAAGAGAAAGACGCATTGTCGTGTGGAACTACCGGCATCTATTTCGTCGGCGAACTGGAACAGGCTCTTCAACCCGATCCCGGGTCAGAGCGCGACTTCGTGGTGGACGATAACCCGTTCGAGTTCTCGCCAGGACAGCTCAATAAGCTTTTGAACCCCAAGTCCCTTCCGGCATTTGTTGCCCTAGGCGGGCTCCCCGGCCTGACACGCGGTCTACATACGGATGCTTCAGCAGGTCTCAGTCTCGACGAGGCTGCAGTGGCTCATGGTAAACACGAGGGTACTGCGACTGCATCCAAGGCAGCAGGGAAGGGGCCAACTGATGTCTTCGCGGATCGCATCCGGGTCTATAAGCGGAACACGCTCCCGGAAAAGAAACCGACACCCCTGTGGCGGCTCATGTGGATGGCGTATAACGACAAGGTGTTGATCCTCCTGACAGTTGCGGCGGTCATCTCGCTGGCTCTGGGCCTTTATGAGACATTCAGTGCAAGCCACTCCAGCTCCAACAAGGGAGGCCAGGGTCACTCAAAACGAAGCTCGTCGGGAATGGGCTTGGATTGGGTGGAAGGATGTGCTATCTGTGTGGCTATCGTCATCGTCGTCATGGTTGGTTCATTAAACGACTACCAGAAAGAACGAGCTTTTGTTCGACTCAACAAGAAGAAGGAAGATCGCGAGGTGACTGTTATTCGATCTGGGAAGTCTATCCGCATCCCCGTCTATGATGTGCTGGTGGGTGATGTCTTGAATCTTGAGCCGGGAGACCTAGTCCCGGTCGACGGGATTTTCATCGACGGTCATAACCTTAAGTGCGATGAGTCCTCGGCGACGGGCGAGTCAGATCAACTGAAGAAGACCGGTGCCGGACAGGTGATGCGTCTCCTGGAGGAGGGTCACACCCGAGTACAAGATATGGATCCCTTCATTATCTCCGGAAGCAAGGTCCTGGAAGGCGTCGGACGATGCTTGGTGACATCGGTTGGGGTCAACTCCAGCTTTGGAAAGATTCTTATGGCGATGCGCCAGGATATGGAACCGACTCCGCTGCAGAAAAAGCTGGACCACCTGGCCGGAGCCATCGCCAAACTCGGTAGCAGTGCTGCTCTCCTGCTATTTTTCGTGCTCCTGTTTCGATTCCTGGGCGGCTTGTCGAGTAACACCGGCACCAGCGCCGAGAAGGCCTCCCAGTTCACCGACATCCTGATTGTCGCCATCACCGTGATTGTGGTCGCCGTGCCGGAGGGTCTCCCACTGGCCGTTACTTTGGCCCTTGCATTTGCGACCACGCGAATGGTGAAGTCAAATAACCTTGTTCGAGTTCTCAAGTCGTGTGAGACGATGGGTAACGCCACTACCGTGTGCTCCGACAAAACTGGCACTTTGACACAGAATCGGATGACCGTGGTTACTGGGTCATTTGGCAATGCGGATTTCGACGACAAGAACCAGACTGGACACGAACGACGATCGCCAGAGTTTGCAGGCATGCTCCCTGACGAGCAGAAGCGCATGATCATCGAGTCAATAGCGATCAATTCCACCGCCTTTGAGGGCGAGGAGAATGGGGTCCCAGGGTTTGTCGGTTCCAAGACAGAAACAGCGCTCCTGGGATTTGCTCGTGATGTGCTCGGAATGGCGTCTCTGGTCGAGGAGCGAGCCAATCTGCCTACAGTGCAATTGATGCCGTTTGATTCCGGCCGGAAGTGTATGGGAGCCGTGGTCCAACTTCCTACCGGTCAATACCGATTCCTGGTGAAGGGCGCGGCTGAGATTCTCCTTGGCTGTAGCTCCACGTATTGGACGCCCTCCGGACAGCAGGCCCTGTATGCTGATGAGCGTGGGAAATTCGAAGAGATTATTCTGTCGTATGCGCAGCAGTCTCTTCGGACGATCTCTCTGGCCTATCGCGACTTTCCTGAGTGGCCGCCACAAGATGCCGTGGACCCTACCGATTCCTCTGCAGCGGACTTGAGCCTGTTGTTAAAGGACATGTCCTTGGTCGGCGTAGTCGGAATTCAGGATCCAATTCGTCCCGGTGTACCAGAGGCAGTTGCCAAATGCCATCACGCCGGGGTGACTGTACGAATGGTGACCGGCGATAACATGGTCACTGCAAAAGCGATTGCAACTGACTGTGGGATTTACACAGGTGGTGTCGTCATGGAAGGGCCTGATTTCCGCCGACTGACTGACGAGGAGCTCGATGAAGTTCTACCCAACCTTCAGGTCCTTGCTCGCTCCTCTCCAGAAGACAAGCGCATCCTCGTCACGCGATTGAGAGCTCTGGGAGAGATCGTGGCCGTGACTGGCGATGGCACCAACGATGGGCCCGCTTTGAAAGCCGCAAACATCGGGTTCTCCATGGGCATTGCCGGCACGGAGGTTGCCAAAGAAGCGTCCGCTATTGTGCTGATGGACGACAACTTCGCATCGATTTTGACAGCCTTGATGTGGGGACGGGCTGTCAACGACGCCGTTCGGAAATTCCTCCAGTTTCAGATCACAGTCAACATTACCGCTGTCTTGTTGACATTCATTTCTTCGGTCTCGGATCCCGAGATGCGATCTGTTTTGACAGCCGTACAGCTGCTGTGGATCAACCTGATCATGTAAGGCTCCATGGACCTGTGTCTCTCGACACAACACTAATAATATCACTATAGGGACTCCCTCGCCGCTCTTGCCTTGGCCACGGACCCTCCGACGGAGCAGATCCTCGACCGGAAGCCAATAAAAGGTGGTGCGCCGCTCTTTTCTGTCACCATGTGGAAGATGATTATCGGCCAGTCTATCTTCCAGCTGACGGTGACTCTCATCCTCCACTTCGCCGAGGGGCCTGGCTTTCTCGATTGGCCTGATCTCGAGAGGCGATCAGTGGTGTTCAACACATTCGTCTGGATGCAGATCTTTAACGAACTCAACAACCGACGGCTGGACAACAAGTTCAATGTGTTTGAAAACCTCCACCACAATTGGTTCTTTATCGGCATCAACATCCTCATGATCGGCTGCCAGGCGGTGATTGCCAACTTTGGTGGGGTCGCATTCAGCATCACGAAGATCAACGGCATCCAGTGGGCCATCTGTATCCTCGTGGCGGCGCTCAGTCTCCCCTGGGCGATGTGCATCCGAACCTTTCCTGATGCTTGGTTCGCAGCGGTTGCACACGTGGTCGGTACCCCTTTTGTGCTGGTCTATCGGCCTTTGAGGCGCGGCGTGCACACTCTTGGCCGTCCATTGAGCCGCGGAATGCGCCGTTTGTGGTCTCGCAAGGAGAACGATCCGGACAAGTCCGATGCCAGCGACGTGGAGAAAGGGGTGTCGAATTAGATGTACGGGTTCTACGTTGCCCTTTCGGTTACCATCGGCACAGCTCGATCATGTTCTTGAGAGTATCGAAGACCGGGTTCACCGTGTTGAGACATGAGGCCCGGTGTTGGTGTTGCCTTGCTCTTTTCGATGTCTCTTTTGAGTTTACTGGATCTGTACCGGCTTTGTTGAATTGAGGCGTTCGAGCACAGGATTCCTGCTTCTTTGGTGGAACACCTGCAGGAGTAATCCCTTCAATAGATAGTCTACGTCCGTTCAGCATGAACCTGATTAGTTGATATACGAATCTAGTCACAGCATACGTGTAATCGCTCGCGCATTATTGATGATAGCATGCTAGACTAGTCGATACGCATCGGTTTTGGGCTCGGGCTTCTTTCTGGGCTCTGGCTGCTGAGCCTAACTGTTGTGCGGGTTCGAGGGCTAATCTCTGGGTCCCGTGTGTTCGAGTAACTGCACTGTCTCCGCACCGATCTTTCGAGCTGGCCTTGCTGGATTGTTCTCCCCCTTGTTGCCCGCTGGCCTTCGTTCGGTGAGAGTATCTCCACGTCACTTTGGCTGTGCCTGGATGTTCGCTGCCCGGGTGTCGGTACTGTGCCCGGGGCCTGAGCGATAGACTCTATGATCTCTATTCCCTCTCTTCTTTCCTGTCTCTGTTCCTGCGCCCTTTTTCGCGCCGCTTCTCGTCGGCGTCGACGCGCCTCCTCCTGTCTTGCCGAGGGGTTGCATTCTGTCTCTCCGTATGTTCGGAAATACCAGTACTCGAATCTTCGCCGTTTTTCCTTTGCGTCCGGTGTGCCGAGAGTGTCTGTCCTTTCCATTTCTGCCTTGGCTTTGAGAAGTCGCTCGGCAAGATATTTTGGAACCTAACCTGAGTCAGTCATATACCTCTTTCGGTGGTTTCCATTACTGACCAAGTCGCAGTTTATTCTCTTCTCCGCACAGGTATCGCATTTATATCTGGTCTTCCGTTGACCGGAGAATGTGCAATTGGGTATTCTCTCTTTGTTCCTCATCGATTCTTTCCATACTCGTGTGATGCAGTGCTGGCATACTCGATATGATTCCTGTTCTGGCAGATCGTCTCTGGGCCCTTGTATTTCTTTGTGCTTGGATAGCGTGGACTGCGACGTGCCAATGCTATTCGTGCCCGACTCGGTGTCTGCTGCTGATTCCGCCGTTTCAATCAGTTGCGTATATCGGTGTTTGTTCGTTGTATCTTTGGACTGTTGCTCTTCCTCCACTCTACGTGCCCCTTTGCTGCCTTCCCTTGCTTTGCTTTACTAGTTATGCCTGGTCTTTCTAGACGTCGTGGTATTCAGTCAGTATTCGAAGATGAAAGCCCACTGTGTACGTTGCCTTGAAGTTTGAATGATGGTGTAGATCCTCCTGTTGAAGGTGACGGTTGTCGTGATATATATATACAGTGCGAATGGTTTTGATGTTTCAAATCCGTCCTCCCCAACGGATTAACTACCTCTCCGCAACTCCCCAGACTGGACTTTCGCCATCGCTTACCCGTCCTTGGCTCAATGGCCGCGACGGTCTCTATACATGTAGCTGGCTATGGAGCACGAAGGGGCGGATGGAATGGGGAAGTGGTTCGCTCTATACAACACCAGCGTCTGAGAGAGATCGCGAGGGTCCTAATAGTCGGCTACGTGTCATTGACTGGTAACTGATCGCAAGAGTCTGTCCTATATTGTACCTGGCGTGACCATCTTCATCCCGACCGTGAAGTTTGGTTGGCTGAAGCCAGTGTCGAGGTTCAAGTTAGTCTCAGCAAGGACATTCTGACGCCAAAACGGCACTGGAGCCACACCCCTGCACACTTTTTCCTTGGCACGATGATATAGAGATACGTGGAGACTGTGCCATATATGAAGGCATAAACCAATCTGCTAACGTAGAGGCGGGTGCGCGTCCAAAACGCGTCTGTCGTGCAATAATAATCTACCCGAAGAGGAATGGTCTCTTGCACGATGCATGCAAACAATAATGCAAACTTGCCAAACGCCGAAAACACCATCCGACGTCACCGTCCATGGTGATCATTTCTCACATCGTCGGGCGCCAAAGCTGGTTTCTGCACTCTCGTGCATCTTCAGATTTCTCTTACGACCTATTGACAGTCGCCCAAAATGAGTGCGGATCGGAGGTCAACGCCTCCTCCCAGTTCCGTCCACGGTGGCCCCTCTCGGGGAGCCCTGACACCCGAACAGTTGAAGAAAATCGTATGGCTTCTCCGCAGCAAGAGCTAAACCGGTGACCCATCTAACTCGGATGCATTTGCCAGGAGACGAACCGGCTCAAAGCGAAGGCGATTCGTGAACAGAGAGAGGCCGAGCAATCACGAGCAAACCGCTCGTCGAACCCCGTCTCCACGACCGGTGTCAAGCGCTCCTACAACTCGATGACAGCCTCCGATACCCCCGCCACCGTGCGCGACGCAACGTCGGCCCCCCGTCCGCTCGATTCAATCAAACCGGCCCGAAATTTTGCCAAATATGTCGACTACGATTTCAGTAAGATGACGGATACGAAAGGAGGGTTCTTGACGGAGGAAGACGATCCATTCAACAAGGCTCTACACGTTCGGGATGGCAAGTCGGAACAGAAACCGGCACACATGACGCAGAAGGAATGGGAGCGACAGCAATTGCTCACGTCGCTCCGTCGAAATCGGGCTGGGCCGTTTGAACCGGGATTAAGCGTTCTGGATGATAAGAGCCAACAAAAAAAGTGTCGGGAATGCGGAAATCTGGAGATTGATTGGAAGTGGGAGGAAACCCTACGGTGCTGCGTCTGCAATCCCTGCAAGGAGAAGTATCCGGAAAAGTACAGTCTTTTGACCAAGACGGAGGCCAAGGAGGATTATCTCCTGACGGATCGTACGTGTTCGACGCCCCGCAGAGACTACATTCTGCTGGATGCTAATAACCTGCCTTAGCTGAACTTCGAGACGAAGAACTCCTGCCTCACTTGGAGCGACCAAACCCCCACAAGTCGACATGGAATAATATGATGCTCTATCTACGCTACCAGGTGGAGGAATACGCTTTCTCCGAAAAGAAGTGGGGTTCCCCCGAAGCCCTGGACGCGGAATTCGAACGCCGAGAGGGCGAGAAGAAGCGAAGACGCGAAGCGAAATTCAAGACCAAACTCAATGATTTGAAGAAACGAACCCGGGTGGACGCCTATCGACGGAGCCGCCAAGGCGTTGCTGGCGGGAACTTTGGTGATGATCTCGGAAATGGTGGAAGACACGTCCATCAATGGGGGAGATCCACTGAGAATCCAGAGACAGGTATTAGTGTGAAGAAATGTGTGGATTGTGGAATGGAGGTCGAAGAGTTGGAGTTCTAAGCTCTGCTGTATAGCTGCAGTGGGCATGAAGTTATACAGCAACGATGGGGCGGGAGAATGCAAACCAGTGTCTTCATCCCGGTGATGCCTCACCAATATGGATGGGTCACTTTCCACGGTTGACACCGGTGCCATATGGGAGCTATGTGGCGGAGCTACTTCACTGATACATTTACCTCAATCAGGAGCGGAGGGAGTCTGGCCCGACGCCTTAGGCCTTCGGAAGGGTCTACGGAATACTACCTACGTTCTTGGCTAGGTGGCTGGAGTGCTGGAAGCCCCCTCTTTGCACCGTTCCCTGTCACCCCAAGTGTCTAGCCATTGCCTGGAGATTGCTTGGAGGCAGGATATCCGGCGTTCGAACGGAGTACTCTGGAAGAGCGAAACCGTTGACCGAGAGGCTCCAGATAGGCCGCCAACGGCAAAGCGTAGGGAAGCCGCATTGTTGTTGAGGGCGCCCGTACGAAAGCTGGGGACAGGTGTCAAGTTCTGTGACATGGCTGTTCTCACCTATGCGGTTGGCAGAGAAGAAGAGACTGAGGTATGAGCCCGCGACAGCAGAACCCATCTGGAATAGACCTCACATGAACCCTCTACTCTCCTAGTCCGTCCATTGTGGTGTCCACCAACCGCCAGGAGGGGCTGACTGCGAGATCAGATTGTCAAGGTAGTCGTTCAACCTGTAACGAGCACTATGCTCTGAAATTAGACGGGCGATTTCATCCCGCCCTCGCCCTTCTTGCTGCGCATACGCAAGTAGCAATTGGCCAGTGCGATAAACAGTATCAGTAACGATATGAACTTCACCGCATCAAGGTCTCAGATTATCACAACATAACAACCAACTTCGGAGCCTCAGGCTCCAGCATATTTGTGGAAGTTGGTGCCTGGCAGAATGCACCATTTCCGGTAGGCGGTCTGGATCAAGTTGATCTCACAATGATAGGTAATGATAAGATAAGAGCGTGATAAGCGCATGCATGATAAACACCCCAAGCCCCAAGCTCCAAGTTCCAACCTCCTCCATTCTTCCCCTTCTCCCTTGAGAACTCCGCCTGTTGCTGCCCTTTTGCCCTCATCTTTCACAACCGACTGTTCCTCCACCATGCGAATACCATCCGATATCCTTCTGCCGTCCCTTTTCCTCGGCCTCGGCCAGGATAACCAGGTCCCCTTGTCTCCGTCCGCCCCCCAAGTCCCCACCGCCGCCAAGGAGCTCGTCAGTTCGGAAGCGCTCCAGAGCCACGTCGATTCCAACAACCTCCTGAAGAGAGCGGAAGCCTTATATAAGATCGCTGAGCTGGGCAATGATGAGTACAATCACCCGACCCGAGTAATCGGAAGCAAGGGCCACGTGGGAACGATCGACTACATCTATTCCACCATCACCGATCTCGGAGACTACTATTCCGTGACAAACCAGTCATTTCCCGCCGTGTCGGGGAACGTGTTCGAGTCCCGTCTCGTCCTCGGCCATGAAGTCCCGAAATCCGCAACGCCGATGGGATTGACCCCGGCTACCACGGGCAAAGAGCCGGTATACGGGTCGTTGATTGCAGTGTCAAATGACGGGTGCGAGGCGACCGATTATCCATCATCCTTGGCTGGTGGAATTGCATTCATCCGCCGTGGCACCTGTCCATTTGGTACCAAGTCCGATCTCGCAGGGAAAGCGGGAGCCATCGCGGCGGTTGTATACAATAACGAAAAAGGGGACCTCAGCGGTACACTCGGCACTCCCACCCCGGATCACGTAGCCACGTGGGGGCTCTCTGATACCGACGCGGCTCCTTTCCTAAAGCAGCTGAAAGATGGTGAAAAGGTGGACGGAATTGCCTACATGGACGCTGTAGTTGACACCATCACAACCACCAATATCATCGCGCAGACCACTGATGGGGACCCCGACAATTGCGTGATGCTTGGGGCGCACAGTGACAGTGTCGCTGAAGGCCCTGGTATCAACGACGATGGATCTGGTAGTCTGACCCTCCTGGAGCTTGCGACCGCCCTCTCTCATTACCGCGTTAACAACTGCGTTCGTTTCGCCTGGTGGGCTGGAGAGGAGGAAGGCTTGCTTGGGTCCGACTACTACGTTTCCGTCTTGACACCAGAGCAGTCGAAAGTCATTCGACTATTCATGGACTACGACATGTTGGCGTCTCCAAACTACGCTTTCCAGGTCTACAATGCTACCAATGCAGTGAACCCGACTGGATCAGAGGAGCTCCGGGATCTCTACACCGATTTCTACGAACGGCATGGTCTAAACTTTACCTACATTCCGTTCGACGGACGGAGTGATTATGATACATTCATCCGACACGGCATCCCGGGTGGTGGGATTGCTACCGGTGCCGAGGGAGTGAAGACACAGGCAGAGCAAGCGATGTTTGGCGGAACTGCAGGGGAGTGGTATGATCCGTGTTACCACCAGATCTGTGATACAGTGGCCAACGTTAACCTCACGGCGTGGGAATGGAACACTAAGGTGAGAACTGAATACGCGGATGGAGTACATGGTGCTAACTGATGTCTTCGCATTACAGCTTGTTGCTCACTCGATTGCAACGTATGCCAGGTCATTCGATGGATTCCCAGAGCGAGAGGAATTATCTGTCAAGGACATACCTTCTCCCGATTGGAAGTACCATGGCCACCGCTTGCAGCTCTAGTAGTGTACAGGAGATTTCGACCCCTGAGGGTAGTTTGGATTAACTCGCTCGTGGGTGTCTCCTTTGTCTTATCGCTTTATTGGTCATATATGACTTGTGGTCTGTTGAGAGTTTCAGTTGACCAAGAAGTTATGCTTTGACTTAGTGATATTTTCTCTGGGCATTTTAGTTTTTTCTTATTCAAGCGCTGCATGATGCATCTTTCGGTCCTTTTATCTACGCAAGCTATGACATGCCATAGTAGACGTTTTGTGGTTTAGAATGTAGGAGTACAATAGATTGTTCTACTAACCCTGGACCTGTCCACGCTCGATGATAGACGAAGATGACCCTTCACCAAACATCAAACACGGAAGGAATGGCATCCAAACCGGCCTCCCAGCGAGATACAAACCAAGATCGATCCTATAATCCAGCAATGATGAACACACATCTATTCAGTGGCGGCGGTTGAGCTTCTTCACTTCTTTGGCATGCTTATAGACAAGCTCCTTTGCCTCGGGACTGATGGACACTTGTCAGTATACCGTGATGTCTGGGTTGATCAGCTGGGGACTTACTCATCGAGATAGATTGTGAATCCATCATTGTGATTCCGTCCATAGGAGTATCCCGAATAACCGTATTGCCAGTACATATCCGACATTTTCTCGCTGACGCTGATCTGTTGCCAGCCTCCCACGGCCTCGAGGCGCGTGATATTAGAGACGGTTCCCAGGTACTCAAGACGAGCTTCGGGGGTCAACCAGCCTATATGTTCCTGTTAGTTTCAATCAGGTCACAGCGAGGGTTTTTTTCTCGTACCGTATTCTTCATGGACCACCGGTTTCCGGCCCGTTCTCATCGCGGCAGCGTGATCACGGATCCATTGGTTTGTCCACGACACCGTCTTGCTCCACCAGTCAGGATAGGAGTGGAAGACGCCAAAGTCGATGTTGGGCAAGGCCAATTCGTTGTCAAAGTCTCCTCCATCCGCGCCATTATACGCCCAGTCGTCAGACTCAATGTTGAACCCGCCTTCACCACCCCATGTCACCAGATGATGGGGGTCGAGTTTCTTGATATACGTGCTCATCTCATCAATCCAGGCCGTGAGGACTTCCGGGTTGCAACCGTCTGCACTCCGGGGCAAGTTGCGCACCCCGTCGGCCCCGCAGCGAGGCTCGTTGGCCAGCTCCCAGGCCATGATGGCTGGCGAGTCTCGGTAGCGAGTCACCATCTCCTTTACGTACCTCTTGTATGCGTTCTTGATCGCTGGAAGACGGTAGAACTAGACTGCCGTCAGGTGGTTATCCGGGGCGTTTACGGCAAACGGCGAGGGCACTTACATCGTCATGATACTGACCACCCAAGTTGATGGTGTATACGTCCATGCCGCCATAGTCAGCCCAGTTATTCGTGAGAGCAACGACCAATTTCATGCCGGTATTTCTCGCAGCATTCACAACCTTGTCGAATGGCTCTAGATCGATGGTCGATGTGCCGTTAGCCCAGCGTTGGAAGACAACTTCCGTTGTTCCCGCTCCTTCTCCACCATAAGCTGGTAGGCCGCCTTCGATATAAGTGGCGTTCTTGTCATTGAACCCCCAGGTGCGGAAGACAGTCAGTCCTGCCTGTTTGGCAGCAGCAAGACCCAACTCAACATCGGTTTGGTTCTGTGTAAAGGTGTCAGTCATAAGCACCTCTCGATAGTACTGCAGGGGCTCCATTTCCTCACATCGTTGAATGGAAAGTAATACGCATTGCTGCCGGCGAAGTAGAAATCCTTCCCGTCCAGCTGAAACTTCGTTCCTGAGGTTGTTACGAAGCCTCTCGGGACATGTTTGCGACCACTCACGCTACCAGCCAGGAGAGCCAGGGATAAGACTCTTTCGAAATTGATGAGCATCTTGAATCTCTGCTATCTAATCACAACGATCAGGATGTACATCTATGAGATATCCGACATGTTTTGCGGAATATATCATTTTCAAAATAATACTAGACCTCATCTCATACGGGGAGACTCCGTCTTGGCCCCTGGGGTTTAGTAAATGAAAGGAGCTTTGGACAGAAGCTCCCTTTGGCATAGCTCGGCATCATGTTTCGCCCACAAATGCTTATACTGAGCTGATTCTGGTGAATTTTGGCCGTTTGAGGCGTTAAGGATCCCCAGATGTCTGCCGAGACCGGGGGTATGGGGATCTCGACGGCTGTTTCCGATTTCGACAAGGAGAGAAGTTGCGCAACAATCGCCAAGCCGGCCAATATCTCCGTCCCCTTTTTGATCAACCGCGCCATGGGTTGTTTGTGTGTATCATATTAACAGTAGCTAATTTGTTGATCCCCCTGAAGCTAGCAGCGTGGAGGAGCAAGAGTGACACAAGTTTCCACGTCAAACGAGATACATGAAGGCAGGAGTTGTGCACGTCATCTGAATGAATAAGTTCCTGCATAAAAACCCACTGATTGTCTGGGTGCATCTCAGTCAATTCCATCATATCCTGATAGACCATTCCTTGAACACATGGAGCATATATTTCCTTAATCTGCCAACGCTACATGGTTGTATGTCACGGAAGTATAAGGTAGACAGTTTCATCTAGAATGGCCCACCCACCATATACATGGGTGAGGCAAACGAGCCGACAACACGTCTCTGATTCTTGCCTTCGTACAGTCACACCCACATTATTGTATGTATATAGCTACATAGGAGAGATTGTGTGCAAACGGTATATGCGTCCAGCACTTCATGCTCTACAAACTCGCCAAGGGACGATGTGCAGCCGGAATTGTATTTCACTGAAGAACAGCGCCAGACGGTGCAACCTGCCAAAAGGCCTTGAATTACGACAATCTATCCTAACGCCTTCCGGCAAGCAGTGTTCAAATACAATATGCAATCTTCAAGCCGTCTTGAAGTTCACCGGCCCGGCCCATAGTCTCAATCTCTTCCCCACGACCTGCAGCAAGATGATGATCAAAAATGCAAACACCACGATGCCAGTCATAGTACCCATCTGTCGTTTCGCTCCCTGACGATCGGCCCAAGTAACCATAAAGTAGGAAACAATGAATCCTCCGGTGGTTCTCCCCAGGTTCAGCCAAGCCGCAACTTCACCGCTGGCTTCCGGGTAGCAATTCAGGACATATGCATTGATGCCGACAGTCACGATCATGATCCCAAAAACGTAGAGTCCCCAGGCAAGCGCCGTCAGCATGTAATGGTACCCGTTCTCGAGAGCGAATCCAAGTAGAATGAGACCGGCAATCATGAATGGGAGCGCAAAGGACATTGCGAACAGACGGAACTCGGGTTCGAAGCGTCCTTTGTTGCGGCGGGCGGCGACATTCGCGACGAAATCATGGAGCCAGTGTCCGATTACTTCACCGAGAAGAGCGGCGACGACTGGAGTGAAGTAGAAAAAGCCTGGTGCAGCGCATTAGATATCATCCAATACGGCGGGGAGAAAGGAGAGGGCTACCAATCTGCTTCGGGCCAAAGCCGTACAAGGGACCGACAAACATCGACAATGTTGTGTTGATCCCGACCACCCAGGCGAATGTCAGCATGTAATACAAGGTTGCGAGGAAGACGACTGGCTTGATGATGAGGAGTAGGGGGCGTTTCGCGGCATCCCAAGCACTGTTCTTGATATAATGGGTCTGATACTGCTGGATGCCGAGCATTCTTTTCCATCGCGGGCCGTTGGGTACCAGCTCAGGTTGTCTCGTCTTACGGTCGTAGTAGGTCTCGTCAACGAAGAGAATAATCGCCATCAAGCACAATCCGGTCTCGATACTGTACACACCAAAAGCCCACTGCCATTTCTGGGTGTTGATGATGAAGGCGGCGAGTAGCGGCCCGAGGTACGGCGATAGAACGATGAAGCCACTCCAGATGTTAATCTTCCTGGCCTGCTCGTGGAAGAAGAACATATCCTTGATGAACATCAGACCGCCCTACCATAGTTAGCATTGGGTATATAATGAAGTCGGCATGACTCACCCCTTGAGCAACCGTGGAGAAGAAACCGTTCAAGATGCGCGCAGCCTATCCATGTCAGATATCCCACCCAACGCTTGTCTGATGGACATACCATGAAGGACTCGAATGACTGAGCAGCAGCACACCACACGGAAGTGCCTACTGCGAGGAGTGCGAACCAGAACAACACAGGGAATCGGCCAAAATAAGCGGCGAGAGCAACCACGAAAATCCCCCCAGCACCCAGCATAAACACATTCCCAACTTGCGAATGGTTTACATGGTCCTGAGTCATATTCCATTCACTAGAGGATGTTAGCAGATTCTCACCTCAGAAGCAGGGAAGGTTCCTACGCGGCCTGGGGAATGAGCGTAACGGCGCCCGTCGCACTGCCATAGTCCGGTAGAAACGAGGTGGCCGATATGATGATAAGAATCAGGTGCTTCTTGAACGGGGACCAGTTGAGAGGGTCGTTGGGCGAGTCGCTCGGCTGTGGAATGAGGACCGTCTTTCCGTCTGCTGTGGTCTTCAGGTCCTGGTCCTGTAGGACAGACGTATCCAATACATAGCCCTCACGTTCCCCCAGCTGCTCCAGATCAACGGTCGGGGTTTTCTTCTCTCCGTCAGATCCCGCCTCGAGGCGTGGGGAGGGAGACTGCTCAACGTCCATAACGCTAGATGCAGGGGATGGCAGCGACACGGGAAGAGAAAGCTCTTATCGGGTTGATGTCGGAGAAATGCGAATTCAATCGTGCGAATGGACCCTTCTCGTGTTTAATAAGAAAATTTCTCCACGCGATACCGGTATCTGGCGCCTTTTTGGCTAAGATAGTCCGTCTCACCGGGCTAGCGACCCCTTGGCGTCTTAGCAGAAATTAAGAAATGCCAACGAACAGGATCGTTTGGGTCGTCTCCCCGTCTTTGCGAGCCGGGGTTAGGGCTAAAGACCGGGGGAATGGGTTAGCGGGCTTCAGGATGGCAATTATTACTGCTTTCATGCTGGTCTGCCCGTTAGCTTCGTGAGGGGAACACGAGGCTCGGCTTTGTCAGATGTTATTAATGATGGATTACTCGCTTTGGGATATCCCCGGAGCATGGTCTAGCCAATGGAAGAGTACGATTTACGGCCTTTTCTGGGGTAGTTTGCATTGCATGCCGTGAATTGAGGCTAAAGAAGAACCCCGGAGGACAGCGAACCTGTCCCATGCGGAGCACAACATGCAAGCGCAGTAGAGACAAGCCAACCGGAAAACACCCTCTTACAAGGCCAAAATCCTGTCGGCAGCGTGCTCCGAAACAGTGACGATATAGGCCGAAGGGTTGGTCGTCACCATGCCGGGGAAAATGCTAGCGTCGACCACAAACAGATTGTCCATCCCATACACTTTCGTGTTGAGGTCAACCACTGAAGTGCCCCCGTTGCGACCATCGTCCGTGCCCAGCTTACAAGTTCCCATCCAGTGGTTGGCGCGTCGCGTTGAGGCAGTAATTGGCAACTGTAACCGTTAGCGTGGGAAAAGCTCACAGGAGTGGGATCCGTACATCGTTAACAAAGTCAGCGATGGATACATTGCTGGCCGGGTAGGCCCATGTCACGTTGCTGCGGCTCAGACTAGCTTTGAGGTTCTCGATGCCCTTGATGACAGCATCGACGTCGGCTTGATCACGAAGCCACGGCAGTGTCGACACCGTAGTGTCCAAGCTGGCACTAAGGGTCATTCGGCCACGCGAGCTCATACCACGGCCCAGGTATTGACTGACAGTGATTGCATCTAGTCATGTTAGTATTATTCCATTCAGGATGCTGGGGTCTCTTACGTCCGTCGGGGATATCGTGAGACCCTTCCATGCGTGCAGTCCACTGGAACTGCCGGGTGACCCCATCAGAGCCGGCGACCTCGTCGAAGAAACTACACAATCAGTGGGAGGTTCATGATGGCGAAGGACGTACTCACATAGGGCCGATGTTTGGCGCGGATTGGGCGAGGATTCCGGCGCGGTTGTCTGCACATACGTGTTAATATGGCCTAAATTTCTGGTGATACGACATACTCAGATAGCTTTGGGCATCGGTCTCAATCGGCGAATCCCACGCCGCGTAAAAGTCGTAGAAGACGACATCGGGATGCGTAAAAACCAGGTCAGTGTTAGTGTGGTCGATGAGGTTCTCGCCCACAGGAAGCTCGATCCACTGCGATTCTTCGATCATCGTCTCTCCATCGGAGGAGTTCTGCACAACGGTCAACTGGTCCTTGGGGCCAATTCCACCTATCTCCCCGTTAGCTGGGCATTGCAAATAGAGCAAAGGGTGCTTATACTTCGCATGAGGATTTTGGCGCTGCCAAATGTCCCTGCAGAGAGCACGACCCGGCCACTGTCTGTCAAATTGACAGTTCCTCCATAGCCCCCATCAAGCGTAGCCTCAACCTCAACCCCCGTCACCTTGCTCCCACTGCGAACTACTCGCTTGACCGTGGTGTTCAACCACAGATCAAAGTTGTCTCTTCCACTGGCCGAAACAAGATACGTTGCAAGCGGGCCACCTCGCTCTCCGTGAGAAAACATGTACGGGGTATGGCCTAGAGTGTGGTTCTTCTGGTCGGGGTTGTCGTTGAGGCTCAGGGAGCGATACCCTCCTGCAAGCAAGGCGTTCGACAGAACATTGGCCCCCTGCTGCAGATACAGACGGCTGTCCGTGGACGGGGTGATGGTGCCTGGAATTCGCGAAAACACCCGGTTTGTGGCCGCCAGCATGTCTCCCGATTGCCATCCCGACGGGAAATTCACATCCCAGTCGAGTGGGTAAGGCTGCGTTGTCAATACTGCTGGCTGTCTGCGGGCAGAATATGGGATGGGAACTTACTCTCCACCAGAGTCCCGCGTTGACGGCGGTGCCGCCACCGAGCACGCATCCGGCCATCTGGTCAACACCATCACACGCAATCCCCGTGGAGTCGTGCCAGATCTGGTTGCACAGGCCTGGGACATCAAAGCGAGTCAGGTTGGTCCCATCCAGCCAGGCGGGTTTCATAGTTCCGCCCCATCGTCCCGATGAAGGGGGACCCTTCTCGATCAGCAGCACCTTATGACCGGCTTCACTCAGTCGATCCGCGAGCGGGAGTCCACCTGCGCCTCCGCCAACGATAATGTAATCATATGCCGCACCGTCAGGGACAGGAACAGGCTCGGGACCAGAGCCCCCACCGCCATTGCCGGAGCAGTCTCCGGGGACGGTCTTGTTGGCCAAAGCGGTCCATTCCTCATACGATGCGCTGGCGGCGTTCTTGTCCAGAGTCGCCACCCAGATCGACCCGCTATCATGTTGTACCAGAGAAATATTATCGGGGCAAGAAGGGTTGGTTGGGCTCTCCGTAGCCTGCGCCCAACCCAAGACCAACCGACCCGAGCTGGTGCTTGCAGAGCCGGTCTGTCCGTTATGGTTCCACGACAAACAGCCTTCACATCGGAACAGGAGGGTGAAGTGGGTGGAGTTCACAGTCGAGCTGATCTGAGTAACCGTGGCATTGCCGGCGTAAACGTCCGGCATGACATAACCCGAGGCAAATCGGAGGGAGGTTAAGACGGTGTCCTCATAAGGATACGCCATGAAAAGCAAGTTGCTCGTCATGCTACCACCCAGGGACAGACCGCACCATCCGCCCGCGGATGCATCAAGGGCACATTCCTATGCAAGGTTAGATCGGGTCAGTCACCTGGGCTGGGATCCTACCAGATAGCCGATGAACTCGGTGGCATCAGTCGTCAACGCGTCGCTGGGCAGGGCAACACCAAAGGTCATACCCCCCGTCACGGTGCCGGCGGGGATCTTCCATGTATCAAACACGATGCCAGTGTCGGAATCTGTATACACCACCGGGGTGCCGGACTGTCCCAGGCATGGCTGCAACACTGACCTGGAGATTAGCCAGCGCGTTCTACTATGGTCTGATGTATGGCAATTTACCGGTGCTGGCCGCCAACAGCGTGCCAAACAGACGAACGAAGAGACCCATCGCGAATCGAACAAAATCCCGCGATTAGCAACAAGAAACAGATCGACTCGGGAGGATTCAGCCAGAAGATATACGCTCGCGGCCGTCGAAATGACCGGGGCCCAACTTCTGCAATGGACGGCATGACGGGCCGCCTGGGCACATTCTTCCAGGATCGCTACATGCATGGCTGTCGGAAATTAGATGATTCTTCTGGGCAGGGATAAGTGGAGAAAGGAGAAATTCGAGTCCGTCAAGTTTGCAGAGCCCTGCCTAGCTGGAGACGGTGTCTTGAGGAATCCGATCCCTGCATCGTGTTCTCAGGGATCGCACCATTGTCACAGGTTCCTGTCTCCGCGTCTCGATTTAGACACGGTGATCATCCGTCCCTACGGCACCACGGAGGGCTGAGTGTTGGACTTCATCTCCCAGCATGATGACAACGTCATGTAGCGTGGCTGACCGGGTCTCGGCGCTGGACAGATGGAACATATCCAGTCTCATGATCCATTCAAGCTTCCACGGCTCATCTATATCCAACGCCGCTGGTATGATTCGTCCAATTGCACCCACCAACTAACTGCTTGTGGATGATAGTAGACCTTGGCATACTTGCATTTATCCCCTTCCCCCCGTCAAACTTGATAGAGGCTTGGAATACTTCCGGCTTGTCAGCCACGTGAGCCCCGCTATGTCTTCATTCTTCAGCCGGCAGTTAAGGTCCCAGGATGCCTGCCTGGGCAGGGGTGGTATCCTGGCGATGGACCTGGATGGGTAAAGGCCAGCTAAGACGGTGTCCTTCTGGCTAATTTTCCAGATTCATTGTTGGGCTCACATGGTTCAATCCTCTCTGGTGCAAGATGAGCCAACAATACCTCGTTCTGATGTCCGTTTCATCCACTGCTAACCGTTCAGGGAGCCTCGGAAGTACTCCGTACATCGAACTATGAGGGTTAAGGGGGTCCTACCCACTTTGCAAGTATCGGTGGCTTGTCCTCTGCCCACTAGTCTCGGATAAATCAGAGGTCCAAGTAGTCAATTCCTACGTCGCAGTGAGTGACCCGCCACTTTGTGACAATCAAGACGATAGCGTCCAAGGGTGAATGTATCCACCAGTCGAGGGTCTTCTATTAGTAACTCTGCTCGATACCGCATTGGGAGCAGTAATCGACCCTGGTCCTGGCTTGCAAACATTGCGGCGACGCTGCGACACTTTCGCCCGGCGTCCCTACCATCTTGCCAGGAGAATTAAGTAGCCGTTCATGATGATTCCCGTCCTGATTACTCTCTTGTGGACAGATTGACTCTTCCTTATCTTGGCGTCCGCCGGCTGGCTCCGATCGCGTGCGGGGATCTTCGGAGATCTCCATGAATCATGGCACATATAAGTCTCGTATATCTCTGAGATGGGCATGGAACGAGAGATAAAAAAATCTACAGACGCAAGTCCGCGATCGAACGAAATGCTTCCTCTAAGCGACCGACAGTTGGCCGACGGGGCCGAAGCGTGCCTCAATCTCCAGCGCACGGCGCAGGATCTCCACCAGAAAAGACCGTTCACGGCGCTTCTCTTAGGCCCTGATAACACCACCGTGGTCATGTCATCCCTCAGCCTGTCTCACGTGAGACACGCCGAGTGCGAGCTGGCACGTAACGCGGCGGACAATTTCGCCCCCGAGTACCTGGCTCGGTCCACCTTGGTGTCGACCTGGGAACCGTGTGCCATGTGCGCCGGAACGATCTACTGGGCCAACATCGGCCGGCTGGTGTACCTCGCGTCGGAAAAGGAGCTGCAGAAAGTGGTCGGCGACGGCAATCCGGAGAACCTGACGCTCGACTTGCCCTGTCGCACCGTGTTTGACCGGGGCCAACGCAAGGTGGAGGTCATTGGGCCTGTTGCAGGCTGGGAGGCAAAGGTCGTGGAAGATGCCCGGCGCTATTGGGGTGGTCCTTGAGATGCATAAGGTGGCATGGATGGGGTTTGCTCTGTCTTGTGTGATAGCCTGCCGTGGCCGTGCGTATCTTATGCAGCATAAACGTCAGACCTCTCACCGGGGAGATACAGAAAAGAAAGCCGAAGATTATCCACTCCCGTCTCCAATTGTAACGTACGCCACCGACCCTCTTCTCCTCTCCGTGGGGAATCTTGTTCTCCGGTTAGCATTAGGGCTCGAGGAAGCCGGTGGGCCGGAAGCGCACGGCAAGCGAGTTTTGGCAGGCAGAAAGCTTGTGCAAAGCTTCGGTAGGCGATGGTGGGTCAGTCGGTCAGTGGGGATCCCCCGAATAATGATGATGAAAACATATCTAGCTGCTCTTATTGGAACATGGCTGTGGAGATGAAGCCCGTGGAGAGAAAGCAGGCCGAGCCGACTCCCCGCTCACCGAGCCCATGCCCCGACTCTTGACGCGAGCCGTCTTTTAAGATGCTGGTTTCGTGCAATTTTCTTTCTTGACAAGAAACACAGTCGCATCTGGACAAGACGATGGCGGCGGAGGATCACCATATCGACAGTCCGCGGGATGTCACTTTGGAGCACAAGATGTCCGATTCGTATCGCGAGGATCTCTCCCAGGTGGTCTCCGAGGAAGAAGCATTGGCTCGCGCGCGACGTGCCCCCGAAGAGGCGCTCCCACTGTGTATCGTCTTTGGTCCCGGGGATCCCGACAATCCCCGCTGCTGGGCGAGATGGCGGAAATGGTACATCACTTGCGTGGTCAGCATGTTGAATGTAGTGACGTATGTGCTGCTTCTCAGATGTCTACATCGTCCCAGTCGCTGACCTGTATCCAGCTGTCTATGCGCAGGAAGCATTTCGTCGGGTGCCACTCAGATCGCCGAGGAATTTGGCGTATCTAGTGAAGTCACGACGCTGTGCTTGTCCATGTACGTCCTTGGTTTTGCCATCGGACCGGTATGTTGGACTTACAAAAGAATCCACAGCAGGATATGGTCTAACGCATCATAAACGCAGGTTCTTCTCGCCCCCCTCTCGGAGTACTTCGGTAGACAGCCGGTATACATCATCTCGTGGTTCATTCTCTTTATTTTCCAACTTCCCGTAGCCCTCGCGCCGAACATCGGGACCATCATCGTCTGTCGATTGATCGGTGGGTTCGCTGGAGGAGCGCCCTTGACCAACACTGGCGGAACCATTTCAGACGTCTGGTACGTGGTTACTCTCAAGAAGCGCCTCGAGGACCAGCAAAGCTAATGTACGGCAGGGCGCGGAATGAAAGCGGAGGGGCGATGGCTGTGTATGGGCTGAGTAGCACCTTCGGACCGCCTATGGCGCTGGTCATCAGCGGGTATATTGGTCTGAATCTCGGTTGGCGGTGGATTTTCTGGGTTCTGATGGCCATCACGGGGGCCTTTTGGATCCTCATCATTGTGACCATCCCCGAAACACGCCACTCTATCATCCTCCAACGCAAGGTGAAACGTGTCCGAAAGCAAATGCAGACAGAAGGCCTGAAGTCGGCCGAATCCGCCCACGACGTGAACGCCGGGAGCCGCAAGGGCTTGCATCAATTGTTTGCCATTACCCTCACGCGTCCCATCCGGTTTCTCTTCACTGAGCCGATTACCTTGTTCTCGGCGATCTACAACGGTTTCGTGTACGGCCTGGTGTACCTGTTCAATGAAGCCTTTCCGCTTGTTTTTGGTCCTGGAAAGGGCCATGGCTTTAATGTCGGCCAGCAAGGGCTGACGTTCCTGGGCTTGGCCATCGGCCCGGTGATTGCGTTCTGTTTCTATCCCCTTCAGGAGCGTTATTATCTGCGCAGGGTCGCGGAGAACGGCGGAAAGGGGGTTCCAGAAGCTCGCATGTGGATGGCGCGCGGCGGGGCCATGTTGCTTCCCATATCGCTGTTCTGGTTTGCCTGGACGAGCTATCGCTCTGTGCATTGGATTGTGCCCATCATCGCGTCGGCGTTCTTCGGCGCGGGCATCTATATCGTGATCCTGAGCATCCTCAACTATGTGGTCGACAGCTATCAAACATACTCTGCGTCTGCGCTGGCGGGAGTCATTCTCTGCCGCAACCTTGTGGGCGCAGGGTTTCCTCTGTTCGCCACACAGATGTATGAACGACTGGGATATGAGTGGGCGTCGAGTTTACTCGGATTCATCGCAATTCTGTTGGTTCCCATTCCGTTTGTCTTTTTCTATATGGGACGAGGAATCCGCCTGCGCAGTCCGTGGGCTCGGGAGCATTTCGATCAGAGTGAGGATGATCCTCACTAATGTCGGTTGATTCATTTAGTTTAGGGTACTATTAAATAGAGTAGAGATTAGAACGAAACCAGACATATGTACTGGAGGTCAATCAATCAACGGTCTCGATGTATATATTGTTCAGCTCGGTTCAGATTCTAATCCCTTCTGTTGGTCTTCGACCAATTTCCCGCAATTCAATTGATCCCATCGAAGTGAACACAATTTATCCAGGAGTTACATCTGCTAATTTCGCCTTACGACGTGCGCAGAGTAATAGATTGCGGAACCCTCCTTCTACATTGACCTGATCTTAGGTGGCTGTATCGCCACAGCTTCGTCAAGATTTATGTAGATGTCCCATGGAGTACAGAGACCCTCACGAGCGTGGAATAAATCCACTTTCCTGACTTTCCAAAATACTCATTACAAAACAGTATCTGTACGAATTTCATCTGGTGTTATCATGCTAGGCTCTCTTGCGGTCCTGAGATCGCCGCCACTGCACAGTTGATCAGCTTCCTGTACCTCACCACAGGGGCGTCCTTACTCTCTTGCAGTCCTTCTATCGCCTCACCGTGAGTTTGGACGTTCCCCATTGCCATAGATCGAAGGATGCTATGAGACTGGAGAGCTAATAATTTTTATTCGACGATTCGTTTAGAGTCGGTTAAGTGGAGTTACGTGGCTAGTGGCATGCGGGTGACCGGCCTGTTTTACAATGGTTCAATGCCCTGCATGCCTGAAATTGACCAATATTATAATAATAATTAAATATCTTCTATATAAATAGAATATCTAAATTTAAATATAATACTTTAGAATACAGCTGAAACCGTATAACTGGGCTTTGGCGAGGCCTAGATGCTATAAGTATAAGCACCCTCCTGCTCTTGGTTCCAGTTTTAAAACTTGCTCTTTATCACTAGATCCAGTACAACACACTACTACACCTCTCGAGAACCTCTAGGCAGGACACCCCTCGAAATGCCCCGCGACGCAGACTTCCTCAGCCCACGCGAGCTGCTGGTAAATGATGGGTTCGTTTGCAAGCTTGCTTCCTTTCGAAAACTGGGGAATCTCTGCATCAGGAATCAGAATCTGCCCGATTCTGACGACAGCCTGATGCAACAAGCTGGCTTTGAAGAGAAAGCCTATGGCGTGGTGGTATGTCCGTTTCTTTCTGAGACGTCATTCATTTACTTGCGCGTTATCTAGCTTCCACGAACAAAAGGCTCTCCACTCCTCTTCCTGGCTAACAGCTTGTCAGCTTCCGTCTTACCTGCAGCCGATCCCTGTTCAATTCCAGACGGTAATTTAGATGAATATATTCTCCCCTCAATCCATATTCCACGCCGTCCCTCCCTCACTAACGGTAGACAGGTCCGGCAAGTCGCTAATAACCTCAATGTACGCTGAAAAGTCGCATCGCTGCTGTTGTTCAGTGGGGCATCTCAGCCCTCAAACGTGCTTCCATTGTACAAACTGACAATCACACGTCTTTGTGACTGACAGGGAGAGTACAACTATACCGACACTGTGTGCAGCACCGCCTTGAAACTTTGTTCTGCCGCGCCGGACGATTACGGTACGTTCAGTTTTGTGTCTCCGCCCCAAGAGACAATTGAAACTTACCCACGCTGGGAAAATCAGACAAGATATTCCAGGACATGGAGGCATTGAGGCAGGACCCAGACAACGACAGCCTTCGGGACAAGGTCTAGAACGAGATCAACAATCGAAAGTACGAGATCGACATCCTTAAAGACCAGGCGGATGCCTGGAGCTCGAATCTCCGAGCTTACAGCCTGGATGCGGAGGATTGTGAGTCCAAGGTGCATCAACTGGCTGCCCCTTTCCAGGGAACGACCTTGGCGGACATCTTGAAAGATGAGATATCCGATCCCGAGGACCTCCAGATGGACCTTAATGCTTTGGATTGGACTAAGGTAGGTTTCAATCTCGACAGGTGGGCTGCAGTGGCTGGCTGTCTGCGTATGATTGACTTCCAAATCAGAATCTGCTCGAGGGTTTTGCCATGATCGATGACTTGCAGGGTGCACTGCAGGAGGTGCAGAAGATGGCTGGTATGTTCTGTCCAGTTGTTGGCATGTCCTGCTGGCATCGAGCCTCTCGTTAACCTGATAGCAGGAGGTGCAGGCCTTATTGCAGACGATATAGCCGTGCTGCTGAAGTACGTCGAGGATCACCTGGATCCGGATGATAATCCTCTAGATGGCCTAGTAGAAGCGACCCTTGTGCGGAAATGGAAGAACCTGGAGAAAGACGGTATGTCAAGGGCCCGATGTACCAATTCTGTTTTCTGTTTGGGAAAAAGACTGCCTGATGCTGATTTGAATTGTCCAGTCAATGATTTCCTGGATGCATACAAACAGTAAGATTTATTGGATAGGTCTTTCCCTTTCCAGTGCTTAGACACAAATGATACCGTTTGTGTAACCAGAAATCTTGACTTGGTCCACAGAGAACAGGATGGCAACGGTAGTGAGACGAACGCATGAAATCATAATGAGAAGACCGGCCGGTAGAATGCGTCCCAGTGTAGCTCCACTTTGTACAGTGTACTCAAATCCAGGTCTTCGGGGTTTTCAAGAGTGAGCTTCCAGATTGTGAAGGGCGGAGGTTGCGCGTGCTCGTGGTCATCGTACGTGGCTCGCTCCCTGTCGCGGAGCCAAGCGCCCGACTCGTCAATCTCGTAGACGTAGCGGTTCTGTCGGAGCTTGCTAACGAAATGCCAGACCTTGGTTTCCTTCGTATCGGGGTCATACCCGAGATCCGAATAGGTCCCGGAGGTTTCGATGCGGAACCTGACAAGCGCGCGGCCATCGTGCACCGCGCCGGGCAGCGGTTTCACACCGATCAGGCGCGGCTCCAGCCCATTCAGCCGGTAGTGGAATCCCCCTGTGAAGGGGTATGCGTAGTTTTCCGGGCCGGGGTCGTAGTTGGCGCCTGGCATGGGCAATAGCGTGAACGTGGCACTATACCCTTGCTCACTGCTCTTCAGACCGGCGATCACCGTCTCGGGAAATTTAGATGCTAACTACGAAGCGTTCTCGTCAGTTTTACTCGGATAGCCACCGAACAATCCCATGGGCCGGGCTCGTACCTCGTCCGAAAATGTGGTAGGAGTGGTAGCTGAATCGAAGAGACTACGGATTAGCTGCGACCCTATAACCTAATTGAAAGGCAGTATAACTGGATGATACCCACGGGTGTATCCGGTTGCATATTGAATATCTACATCTTGCATCGCACCCCGCAGATCTGCAATGCAGTTGGTTACATCGTCCACAGACATCTGTGAGTCCAGGATGACTGCGGGTTCTTTCAGGGTGTAGAATCGACAGGCATCGACCGCATATTGCAACTGAATGACGAGCGTGGTCTGCAGCTGGAGGTATCGATCATAGAACTTCGCTTCGGCCTGAGCGTATGCATCTTTCTCTTCCTCGTAGTGGGCTAGCAGGTCGTCAATGGCCTCGATATCGCGATTGGCTTGGAGCACCATGAGGGTGGCCTGGACATATTCCTGACCTTGCTTGACAGCCTCGGCCTGGGCCTGGGCCAATGCGCGGCCGTGAACCGCATGTTTCCGCAGGGTCAAGCGATACTCACTGGCTCCGTCGATCGCCGGATTCTGTTGCGAGGCGGCCCATTCCATCTGTTGGTCCGAGTCTAACTCCCACTCATCCCAAGCGGCCAGACTCATGATCAAGCTGGCGTCTGCATCGGTCCCATCGGAGCCGGAGACATCGCCGCCCAAGGTCGGAAGGTCAATCTCATCATGATCTCCCAGACGATCGATCTTGCCCACAGCAGAGACGACATCGGAAATGTGGGGATACAGCTTCCCTAATGCTTTGGTATATTCCCACAGCCCCTTGAAGGCTTTGAAGCCGAGGATGACATCCTCCGCATCCCCTGCCGCTGCTTCGGCCTTCTCAACGTCATCGACGATTTTTTGGACCGCGCCTGGGTCGCCCGACCCCTTCCCGACGGCGTAGATTCCGGCCGCAAATTCTAAAGGCCGCGCGCACGCAGCATGTCAGTTTGACTATGGCCTTGTGACCGGGGTTCAATAGGAAGGAACAGGGAAGTCACTCACGGAAGACGGCACCAAGGATTTTGCAGATGGCCAGGAAGGTCTCCTTTTTTATCCACTCATCGAGACCGGTTTCGAACCGGTCTTTTGCATGTCTCAGGTCTTCATCATCATCACTGAGCAGCTTGTCGCAGGCGTCAACGGTAGCTGCTGCCGCCTGGTATTTATCCCAGGCCTGTGACTGCAGATTGAGTCTGGTTGACTGTTCGTGCTGCACGGTTGCCAGAAGGGTTTCCCCGGCCGCCTTGGCGTCATCGACTCGGTCTTTGGCGGCCTGGAAGGCCTCATATTGGCGCTGAAAATTCTCGGCGGCCTGTCGCTGGGACTCCAACGTGACGCCAAACTCGTCGAAGGTGAGGGTCGGAGCAAAGTAGGAGTCGGGACCGGTCATGGCATGGGCCGCCAATTGCTGGCCCAGGGACACGGCTTGGGCCTGGGACAGCGCATGCGAGCCCGCGGTGGCCGCCGACTTGGCCACAAACGAGCAGATCGAGATGGCGACGGCGGGCGATGACCAGCAGACCGCAAGGGCGACTCGCAGCTCCGTGTCCAGGAAGGCTTGGTAGACCGGGGTGCGGTCGTCCCCGTGTCGGTCGCTGTAAGAGACCTCCAGCTGGCCCTCGTCGAACTTGATCTCCGCTTGCAGGTGGCCGGAATCCACTCCCAGCTTCAGCTTCGTGCGCTGATCGCCCTCAATCGAAACGCTGATCGGCTGGTCGAGCACGGCGGCATAGATCACCATGACACATTTTTGGGCTCCACGCGTGGACATCTTGAGATGGACGGGCTGGTCGGCTGTGATCACCCGGGCATTGATTTCGAGGTCGGTCAATTCGTAGGCCGACATCTGGATCTCGGGCTCGGTCAATGCGAGGATATCGGTGTAGATCTCACAGTAGCCTGGGAGCTGCTGTAGGATGGGTGTTCCGTCCAAAAAGATCGAACGGTAAGTTGGTCCCTGCAATTTTTTAGAGCAGACTTGGAAGATTGAAGAGCGGTTCATACCATTGCGTTGTCTTCATCCTTGGACTCGTGGTTTGGGATGTCGTCCACCGGCTTCAGCTGGCTGAACTTCTGCCATTGCGCGGGAGTGTTGGGCTGTATGTTGGTAGACATGCTGCTTCAATTGGATGATAGCCAGGCTTGTATAGAAGCATTTGCTTTGTATATCGGAGAGGATCGGTTAACACGGGAGATGTATTTTTGTGTTCAAAGGTCTATCATCATGCTGCTGCTAGGAGGGTTACACTGCATGCAGTGCGTGATTTTTGTTTCCCTGCAACTCCCCCAGCAGCCAGTTCTCTCGTGGAACAATCATGTCAGACTCACATCATATGTACAGTAAGTACATCATGTCACATTCTATCCATGATGTGAAACCGACCGTATCCTGCATTTGCATGGTTCTGGCAAGGTCAAAACGCAATAAGGCAGCCACCGATCGACCCAATGCTGCAAACCAGCCTTGCTGTATGCATGCACATGCAATTCGGAAGCAGACGGCTACAGTAACTACAGTTGAAGCGGGGCTGACAATAAATAACCAGTTCTCTCGAAGTAGTGACCGTGTTGCATGCTCTGCATCTCCATCAGCGACTCCTCAACCTGCCTCATTCTCCATATTCACACCTGCGAGATACGCACAGCCCAAGATGTCCACGGCCGGCGACGACGAAACAAGATGGTACCCCATCGGACAGACGGTGGAAACACCTTCGCGCGCTGCCCGACGTGCCGTGAAGGATGGTGGTAACGATGATGATGATGATGGGGCCACCTTTGCTTTTGCCGACGAGGACATGGGCAAATTGAACCGATATCTTCATGGTGGAAGAGTCTTACCACTCGATAAAGACAGTTTCTGCCAAAAGGTTGGCATCTTGGACCAGAGCAAGATCACCGACCACATCTGGACCCAGATTGATGGTTTGATCGGTACTTATAAGGAGGCAAGTCGAGTCTTTCTGAACTCATGCTTTCCCACTGCAGCCAGTATCGTATAGCTGATGGTGCTGACCTGGCCCCAGATCTACAAGGACTGCACCGGTTTCCTTGGTGATGATAGCTCCGAATCACGCAGACAGTGGACGAAAGCGGATGACGATGACAGCGCCTTCGATGCCCTCTGCACCTTTGAGAAGATGAACACGCTTGCGTCTCAGATCTACGGCTACGCAGACAACGCCGGGGCTGATGACAGCTCTTATTATTTGTTCATGTTTGACCAGTGCAAGAAGTACAATGATGATGACGCAACTGACCAGCAGAGAGAGGCGGCCAGGAAAGCCATTCTTGATGCCACGGAGGATTTGCTGAGTGATGTCGCACCAATGCAGCTCCACGCTAAGAAGGTCTCGGATGCCCTGAATGATTTTGAACAGGCGTGTGACAAGAGAGAGGCTGCGCTCGTTGACTCTGAAACCAGCATGACCTCCATTCTCAATGAGGATCTGGGAGATATCGACGACTTGCGGGAGAAAATCGATTCGCAGCTTGCCGATATTGCGGCCGACCAGGAAATCATCGATGCAGGTCAGTCCAGCGACCAAACCTTCGTTTCAACTCTTCGCTCGGGTGTTGACTTGAAGGTTTTCCAGATCGCTATGATCAACAAATGACCGCGGCATACGTTTGGATGTAAGTTTGCTCACTCACTCACCAGGTAGCACCCTCTGCGTCCTCCACCCACCCCAACTAACCTGTTGGCCCTAGCCCTATTATCGGGACGATTGCAGGCCCCGTTGTATTTGCGGAAAGACAGGCCGATATTGAGAAATACGAGAAGAAGATTGCGGCCCTGAAGGGCCTGATCAGCTCCGAGCAGGACCAGATTGCATTGCATCAGCAACTGCAAGGCCATGTCACTGCAATGTCGGTAAGCGCACCATCGCTGGAGTCACCTGACGCCAACGATCCCGGAGCTAAACATCATATGTGTTTAGAAACAATGTCAGGACTTGAAAGCACTCATCGGTCCGGCTAAGGAGACGGCTGAAAAGCTGAAAGGTGGCTGGGACTTGATGGGAGATGAGATTCAAAAGGTCCACGATACCGCGGAGAAGTTTGAAACCAAAATCCCCGGCGTCGGCTTTGCTGATATCCAGCTTCAATCTATTGTTCGGGAGTGGAAAAAGCTCTATAAGGGTGGTATGAATTCCTTCCCCCCTTTGCCCTACTTATGCTCCACAGCTAATGCCCTTCGCTAACGCGATGAGCCAATCCTCAGCCAGAGAGTATATCAAAACAGCGCCAGTCCTACCGAGGACTGATGTCATGTCCATTGATGACTACCATGATCAGATTAAGGACTTGATCAATTGAGTCGGCACATGGACACGGCATGATTGCTTGGGTTGGGATAAAAACAACAAAGTACCGAGCTGTGGAAGGTCGTAGGGAAACTGTTGGTCAAATAGCACGTGAACTTGTCTTCTTCAAATTAAGTTTGCAGTGTCTGGGACGTGAGTTAGATGCATAGTAGTACGTACGTTTGACTGCGCGTCTACTTCTTAATACGTAGAAGTAGGTAAGAAGATAATTAATAGTTAGGGTGTAGTTTATTAAGGTTACTTGCTTAGGGCACTCGGTCTCCCGCTTATCTTACAGTTAGTAATTGTCCTTAGCCTGCTCAGGGCTGCTCGGAATGTAAGCGAAAAGCAGCGAAGGGTGAGCACTAAAACAGAAAGAGTAGGCCATCAACCGTCCTAGAAAATCAAGTACGTATGTGCTGAAAATGAAACCGATGATCGGTTGTCTGTGACTTCTCCGCCCCCGCCGCCACTTTCCGATATCCGAGAGTCCTGGTCCATGTTATTGTCCTAAAGCCTATATATAGTACCATATATTGGATTCCTTCCGCCTGTTAGCATCCTGTTGCATTATAGTTGACACATATCTCCATTTGACAAAGAGGCTAAATTCAAAGTAAAGACAAGTCACTTGCATCTCGTTAACTAAGAATAAGATGTACGATCGCCATTCCCGCCGTCCTGCGAGCTGGACTAGACTTCAGAGCCCAATATGCGTGCTCCGAGTGTAGCTGATACTTGGACTCCATAAATTGCTAGGCTAGCTTGTCTGCGAGTTAACCGGCGGCGCAGCGACGCAATAGCAGTACCCTGCCAGCAGATTTTGACATTCGTTCCCGACACTCGGATTCCACTGCATAAACTGCGAAAGCGTGATGTTGGGGTATTTCTCCGTCACAATCGAAATGCAAGTATCGCCCGGCCGTGCCTCATACCACTCGGTACAGTTCGGTGTTGTTGCAGACTGTGTTGGAGATACACAAGTGACTGTTGGCTTTGTTGTAGTCGTAGTAGGCTTCGGAGATGGTGCTAGATTTTCGCAAAGAATTAGCAGAGTACATGGTAGTTGACACAAGCAGCTTACGCGAGACACCGATGCACACATAATAGCCAACCCACAGTGTCTCGCAGGCTGGCCCAACGGCAGGGTTCCAGCGGTAAAAGTCGTCGATGTTGATGCCGTAGTGTCTCGTGATGGACCAGCAGTTATCTCCGTTCACGACGCGATGGTACCGATTACCTTGTTTACGTGTTAGTGTTTGGGGTTTCAATGGAAATGAATGGGCATGTATACATTCCGAAACAATCCCCGTTTGTCGGGGATATGGGGGGACAGTGGATGTTGTTGTAGCAGTGTCTGATGCAGTGGTGTCCACGGCTCTGGCGAGGACCAGGAGCATACAATGGAGAAGAATCGTGGTGATCATAGCGGTCAGGGGTGCAATTGCGTGGTATACCAGCGGATAGTGTCGAGCTCTTCATGTGCTTTGCACCAGCTATTTATGTGTTCAAATCCTAGTAATTCGGTCAGTGGAAGTGGTCTCCTGTTGTAGTACATAACACTAGAGGTAATATGTTATGAACTGCTCCTTTGTGTGTGACAGGGTCGTGTCCGGTCTCATGGCGGTTCCTGGACATTGCAGTAACATGCTGCAAGTAGTCAGTTCATCCGTGGGTAGGACAGTCGGCTGTTCTCTGCAGGCCATTATTAGTCTTACCGGTGGCAACAGGCTCGGCTGTGACATTGTTTATTTCCTATGTGACACAACCATTGGAAAGGGATTGTTTGGTCTTGTCTAATTTGTGTCGGATGGTGTATGTCAATTCCGGTCGACTATTCCAGGAAACGAGGTGGTGAGGCACTACAAAGCATATTGATACGCCTTAAGAGGCTCAGGGCAGCCGCCGATGTATATTTGAGCTTGGTATGTTGAGTCCATTCCAGGGAAGGAGTAGCTTATCTCAGTTCCCAGTTATGCCATCTAAGCGCCGGGACATGATTCCCGTGAGAACTGAATTAGACTAGTAAACAAAGAAATGAAGATTGTACAAGTCACGCCATAGCATGAGGTCCCGATGTAACACACAAAGCCCACCTTGGGCAAGCCATACTCTCAATACCACCACTAAAGTCTCCCTGGAAAATAACGCCCCTTCTCCCTGGCCTCCAGCGCCCACTGGTCATCATGTGCGAACACCGTCTCTACCGGCCCGAGCTCTGTCTCTCCCTTCTCCAACCTGCGGATGTCACGAATGGTGTCCAACGCCATGCCACGGTCCGCATGTATACAGCATGTGCGACCTGCAACAGTTGGGTCGTCCCATTCGGCAATCGCCTTCTCTCCGGTCAGCAGCCGCCGGTCGTGACAAGCATCACCGGCCAGATATACATAGCGACCACCGCCGACACGACACAAGAGGTTGATGTGGCCCGGGAGGTGGCCAGGTGCGTTGACTATGTACACGCTTTGATCGCCGAATAAGTCAATAGCGTGAGAGAAGTGCAGTAGCGGGGCCCAGATGCAGAAATTTAGATGAGGGAATCTAGATGAAAATTGTGCGCTCTGGTCTCCATTCCCGTGACATGCCACTCCATGAACAGGAGAGGGTAGCTCGATTGTCCGGTTTGACGGGAGAAGATCGGCTTCGAAGTGGCTGTGACTGCCGTTGCCAATCTTGACCTTCCCACTTAGTACATCGAGTGCCCCGTTTCCGACGACAAAGTGAGAGTCGGCAAAGTCACTCGGCATCCCAACGTGGTCCCAATGAACGTGGGATAGTATGACCAGGTCAACGTCCGATGGATGCAGTCCACCCCGTGCTAGCGACGTGACAACGTCTGGATGGCCATAGAGCGGCTGTCTTGTGAGCGCATGCTTGCGGATAGGCTCGCTGTACAGAGAGGGGTCCCGTCGTATGCCTAGATCAAAAACCAGGCGAGTCGTTCTTCCGTCGATCGGTGAGGTATGTTGGATAAGGAAGGAAAGTGACGGAACGGTCTTTTTGGCGCTCGCATCGTCGACTGGGGTGACGAAAAGCCGCTCGGGAAGGGTTAGTGAGCCTGCATCCAGAGCATGGACGGTGACTGTGGTAGTATTCGACATTTTCAAGGCAGATTCTCGAGAATGGAATCAAACTGCTTCTATCGGCTCTGTGGATGGGCGCCAGAGTTTCAATAGTGCACCGCCACAATTAAGAGATAGATGATAATGTACGAAAGGCAGAAAGCGATGGATGTGCGAGCGTGAGACCATGCCGCGAGACTGCCAGTTCGGTTGCTACATGTAGAACCCTGTTTGATACCCCGCAATATGAAGGCAATGCGTCTTCCTGTGGATGGGGTACAGTATATTCTCGGATATTGTATAAGGTGCAATGATACGGTTTACAGCCGTAGTCTCTGACACTGAGTCTGCTAACATGCCAGCAGCATCAAATTGAGAGGTCAATATAGCCGTAGTGTAGAAGTGGGAGAATCCCCCAACCAGATATGGATTGAAGGAGATGGGTGCTTTTGCGTTAAGACGGCTACTAGGGATACCCTCGGCAATGTAATTGATGAAGTATGCGGGGAACTGCCAACTGTTATATCCACAGGTCTTTGCTCGGCTATAGCCATAGCCTGCATCATGAATCTCATTCAGGCAGACGGAAAGACCATCATGTCGAAGGACTCGCCTCTCACTCCCCTCCACGAACAGCTCTTTGAGGATGGACTACAAGTCCGTCGAGCAGTGGTCGGCGATGCCTACGTGGATAGAGCCCTTGCCAACGGCTCCTCCGATTTCGCGCGACCAGGCCAGGAACTAGTAACTGAATGGTGCTGGGGTCATATATGGACGCGTCCCGGTTTGGACAGGAGACAGCGCAGTCTGCTGAGTGGGCCATCCAACTTTCACTTGAGATCAGCACATCTGACCAATGCAGATCTGGGCATGCTTATTGCGTTAAAGTCGTGGCCTGAATTGGCGGTCCACACACGAGGCGCGATTAACAACGGGTTGACGGAGAAGGAGATATCAGAGGCTGTTCTGCAAGCGACTGTCTACTGTGGCGTACCTGCCGGCGTGGAGGCGATGAAGGTGACCGAGAGGACTATAAAGGAGATGCTTGAGAATGGGGAATATAGACGGCCTTAGTGGTGTTGGGAGGAAGATGAGTGTTTATACTGCATCTGGTTCAGTGGTCGATGTTATAGGTGGTGTAGACGTCTAGACAATGTAGTAAGGGAGCTGCTTTTTGAAATCATAAGCAAGAAGCAGTGTATATTGCGCAGTCGATGGACTTTTCGTCGTCGTCATTTCATTCCAAATGATACACAGCAGTCCCCTCTTGTTAGGCTATTGGACCCCAGGTTGGAGAACGGCTATTTCTCCAACTCTTTCGGAGCAATGAGGGGTCTACGTGATCATGCAGTGCAAAAGTACATAATATACGGCCCAACACAACGAGAGCATCATTCCAACTACGCACTTCAACATGAGTTCCCTCAGTTCTGATGCCATCGGATTCATAGGTCTCGGGGCCATGGGGCTCCCGATGGCCCAGCAGCTCGTTGAGAACGCGCCAGCCACCGCTCAGCTGTACGTGTTCGATATCGCTGACCAGGTCATGAACAATTTTGTAGCCATGTATCCGCACAAGGCAGTTGCAGGGAAATCACCTCGCGATGTCGCAGAGCATTCAGTCAGTATCCGCGGTCCAGTCAAGGTTGCATAGCAGACTAACCACAAAGAAAACCATCATCACCATGGTCCCAGAAGGATCACACGTACGGGCCGTCTACCTTGACGAATCGACAGGCGTATGCTCTACTGCCCTGGACAAGAAACTGCTCATCGACTGCTCAACAATCGACACCGCGACAAGCCTGGCAGTCAAAGCGCATATCAACACACACCACCCTTCCACCTCCTTCTACGATGCCCCAGTCAGCGGCGGGGTTCTCGGCGCCCAAAAAGGCGCAATCGCATTCTTCCTAGGCTGCGCGAAGACGGATCCCAACCTCCCTCTCCTGACCGATACACTCCGCCTGATGGGAAAAGAAGTCATTCCCTGCGGGGGACCGTCGCTGGGACTATCGGCAAAACTGTGCAACAACTACCTGTCCGGCTTGATTGCGATCGCCAACTCCGAGGCGCTGAACATCGGGATGCGTGCTGGACTAGACCCGCGGGTTCTTTCCAGCGTCTTTGCGGCTGGTACGGCGCAGAACGCCATTTGCGATCGGTTCAATCCCTGTCCCGGGGTTGTGCCGGATGCGCCGTCGTCGAATGACTACAAGACGGGGTTTAAGATCCAGCTGATGAGGAAAGACTTTGCGCTGGCGGTGGCCATGGCGGAGCAGGTTGGGGCACGCTTGGTCTTGGGAGAGGCCGGGCTGAAGACGTATAAGGAAGCGTCGGACGATCCTCGATGCAGGGATCGGGATTCTCGGGTTGTTTTTCGTTTCTTGGGAGGGGATGAGTCGTGGGCTGAGAAGTTCATTAGCTGAGCTGTCCATCTGTCTAAAGCGAGTCTGTATTCGGAACTCTTGAGGATTTCCATCTATCTTCAACAAAGATAAGCTGCGGAGTATTTAATGAATGATCTAACCCATTTCCATAAAGACAGCGCCATCTAATATTAATCGTAGTATGTTCGTAAAGCAGAATATGTACATCGTGACTTCTATGTAATATGCAAACTCATCACGCCATCCCCTCTGTCACGTTGTGGCTCTTCATACCCGGTGGCATACGCGGCGGCATACCGGGTGGCGTATACCCGTAGCGACGCCAATTCTCTCGCACCCACCATTCGGCAATGTGGGCCGCATCTCGCAGCCAGTGCACGGCGTCTTCCCCATACTCCTCATCCAGCGTCTTGGCCAGATCGACCAGACTAAAGTCCGTCACGGGGTGGAGTTCATGAGGGTCGAGGGCGACGTTGGTGAAGCGCCATTCGAGATCGTCAATTAACGGGATGACGAGTCGGTATCCGGGCCGCGCAGCTGACCGGACCGCCAGCCAGGATCCGCCCGTGTTCATGACTGTAAACTGCCAATCCTGGATATTTCCGGCCTCCTGGGTTAGAGGGCGGATCATGGACTGCCCTTCGTACAGGCCGCGGACATCCTTTGCAACCGTCGTACCGTTCGGGCTGAGCGAGGACGACTCGACCAGCAGGTCCAGGATCGTCGGCAGGATCTGGTCGGACATGACCGGAGTGGTGATTTCCACCGGAGGGAGCCGCGGATGCGCCAACACGATGGGAACCTGGAAGCTCCCGATATGGGGGTTGTCGTAGGGGGTGGATCCGCCGTCGTTGGGAAGAGACAGGCCACTGTGTGTGTTAGCGAACGCTGAGCAGGTCAAGGTATGTGGAACTCACTGGTCGCCTGCCATGGCAATCAAAGTCTCATCGGCGATGCCCTTTTCCTCCAGGATGCTCAAGATCTCTGCCAACCAGTCATCAACAAAGTGAATCGTGTTGAGATATCGATTGACTTTTCTGTTTTTGCCGGCCCAAGACGGACGCATGATCTGCTGGAATTTGTCGCCGGGAAGACGCCAGGGGTGATGCGTCGTGCCCGTCAAATGGGTCAGGAACAAACGGGTGTGGTTGCGCTCCGCGTCGTCGATGGCATCGCGGAGGTACTCGCGGAGTTCGGTGTCGGCGTATCCGTAGTAGTTCACTTCCTTGGTGTGGGGCGGGAAATGCTTTGCATGTCTATCCCGGATGCTCTCCTTAGTTTGGACATCGTGGAACCCGAGAGCGGGGGTCAATCTGTCTTGGTTGTCGTAACCGTGCGTCACGGACTGCATCCACATCGAATGCCAGGGCCAGTGGGCAAAATCCTCGGTCTGGGTCGTGATGTCTGGCTGTTGGTTGACGGCGTCCAACACGTGAGGCATGCACGGCTGGTAAATATGGTGGTTGTACTCGCGGTTGAAGTCGGCGACCAGGGGCGTGACGCCGCACACGGTACCCACCAGACTCTTGAGGGTGTAGGTGCCGGTGGTCACGGCGTTGCTGGCACTGATGCCACCGTATGCCTTTTTCCCATGGAATCGGTTGTCGTGATGATCGAAGCCGGTCGAAAACCCCGTGAGATACTCGGCGGTACGGGTCAGGTTCCCTACCCGCTGCTTGACCTCCGGTGGGACTTGGCGGTTGGGGTACGAGTCCATAATCTCGTTCCAGATGAATGAGTCGTTTCGCAAGGGGAACACATCTGCACGGGTACTCTCCAGCTTCAACAAGATCACATGCTTGATGCGCACGGAGCCGTCGGCCAACGCCTGGCGGATGGGCTCGAGAACGGGCTGATCGAGGTTGGTGAGACGGAGGGGGTCTTTGGCTGGGTCGTAATGCAGCGGCGCCGGGTTGGCGGCATCCCAGTCCTCAAAGCCGGGAAGCGGCGTGGGTGGCAGCCAGGAGAAAGGCGGGGGTGTATTCAATGCAGTGCGTCCGTCCAAGAAGCGATAGTCCCCGGGCAGTCCAGCGGTGTCGACCGGAGACAGGCGGTGTCGCGCATCGACAAAGGGGACCAACGGGAGGGCGCCGGACAAGAAGCCATATGACGGGTCAAAGGGTCGGAGGGCGCGCAGGACGAAGAGAGCGAGGAAGGGAAGGAGGATGATCAGCCGTCTGGCGATGGGGTCGGGTTTCGGGTATGGCTTGATTTTCGATTCGAAGGGTTGAAAGGGTACATCGATGTCGCTGTCGTCGTTGTAGTCTTCCTCGGCGACTTGCGCATAGCTCTCGGGGTCGGGGAGGGACGGGTGTCGTTGGCGACGGCAGATGCTGTTGATGAGCCAACGCCACGGCCAGACGAGGGTTGTCACCACCAACCCTGCGGTACGGTGTACGGGGCGGGCCAGGACGGAGGAGAGGCTGAGGAGGATGGCTTCGACGATGAGGAAGCCGGTCAGACCGGTGAGGAGGGTACGGACGGCGGCTGCGTCGCGGTGGAAGGTTTTTGCCTGTCGCCAGTGGATTTCGGCGCCGGTGACGACGTAGAAGGAGATGTTTGCGGAGGCCATGCCGGACATGACGAGGCTGTGGGAGGGGTCATATGGTCAGTCTGGACTCTATACATAGGGTTCTAGGCATAGAGTAGGGCGGGCAAGTACCTGAAGGGGATGACGAGGACGGCGGCCACCAGGGCCATGGCGCGTCGACGCCATGCGCGTGTGGCGATGCGGAGCAGGAGGATGGCCAGGACATCTTGGAAGAAAAAGGTGATGCCCCAGAGGAGGAACTTGGCGGGCGGCAGGGAGTGCAGGTGAGCGTATAGATGGAGGATCTTGGCGCCGAGGAGAGAGAGAAGGGCGAGGGTGAAGCAGTAGCGGCGGGAATACGCCCAGGCGAGGTCGAAGGCGTGGGTGGGAGAAGCGTGCACTTGGCGGGCTAGAGAGAGGAGGGATCGAAGCCAGGTGGCATGGAGGCGGGTGACGAGGGTCATGGCAGCGGCATGGTAGAGAGTGGGTTAGAAGAGGATAGAGAGGGAGAAGTAAGAGGTGTAGATGTCGATGTGGATGGGATCATGGTTGGGTCAGTCAGCAAGGCGGAGTGATGGCGACATTTTACTCCAGGTATAACTAACTACACATGATGATTCTTTCCCCAAGAAGATGAATAACCAATTCAGGGACTGAAACCCGCCCCACAGACCCTGAGACCCTGACCTATATATAGTGTTTCTTAGGTAACCAGGGCAGAGTAGTTAGGAGTTAGGTAGTCTCCTTATATATTCTACTATATAATATATACTCCTTATTATGTAGTATAGTGTGTTCTCCTCGAGATGCATCTTACTTCTGGAATATAGCTAGTATAGACCTATTGTTTATACTGTAGACGACTGCAGTACGACGCTGCTCTGATCCAACAGGGCACGACAACCTTCCTGTTCAGGCTAGCCTCGTCCCGTTGCGGTTAGGGCCGGCCCCACTTGCCTCGTCATGCGGTTTCGGTTGTTCCGATTGGTCTATTATATAATAAAGAACAAAGAAAAGCAAATAATAAGCAATAAAGAATAAAGAAGATGAACAATAGGATTGTATTGTCTGACGCAGACCGGAGTACACGGAAGATAGAAACCCCCCGACAGAGGGATAGGAGATACAAAAACTTCCGTCTTAAGGTTGTCTGCAGTGGACCGAATACGAGCAGAATCTGCGACATGCCAAGCAGGCAGCTGCATTCTCCACTCATTAGTGATTCAGGGTTTCAGGGTTTCAGGGTTTTCTCAGTTACCTACCTAGGCAAGTACCTAGGTACTTACCTACCTAGGTAGCTCTGTATACTATCTCATGCTTCACCAACTACCTAGTATACGCCATAACTCAAAACTAAATACCTACTCTACCGTCGCCATCTCCAATACACTCCCACCGCCACACTTAACCCCCCCAACACCAGCGTCGTATAGCTGACCGGTGTCTCCTCTCTCACCCGCCCGATCTCCGTCGCTTTCTTCCTCGCCACCTCTGCACTGCCCGTTCCCTCCACCACATAATCCTGCCATGCCACCCGGCTCACCTCCTGCTGGTACTGCACCACCGTGCTGGGCCAGTTGTTCGTGATGCGCCCGTTGGCCTGCTTGTACCAGCTCTGGCAGTGCACGTCCGCGAACGAGCTCTTCGCCAGCAGCCCCTGAATGCGCTCGTTGAACGCCTGCACGACGCCCGGCTGTGGCCGCAACGCCAGCGTCTGCCCGCGCATCTTGGCCTGCACCACCGCCTCGATCAGCGTGCTCAAGTACCGTGACTGCGCCTCGATCATCAGGATGATCGAGTTGTGGCCCAGGTTCGTGTTCGGCCCGTACAGCATCCCAAAGTTGGGCAGGTCCTCCACCGTCATGCCGTAGTACGCCGTGGCCCCGTCCTTCCACACGTCCGCCACCGACCGCCCATTCCGCCCGTATACTTGCACGGGATGCATGAACTCCACTGTGCGGAAGCCCGTCGCCAGCACGATGAGGTCAAACGGCGCTTCCTCACCGTCAGTGGTCCGGATGCCCTCCGCCGTCACCCGCTCAATCGCCCGGGTGTTCACCTCCACGTGCGGCTGGTTGAGCGTGGGGAAGTAGTCGTCCGAGATGATGATCCGTTTACATCCCACCGCATAGTCGGGAGTCAGCTTCTCCCACAGCTCCGGCTTGTCGCGCAGCTGTTTCTTCATCCCCTCCACGGCAAACCGGCGCATCTCCTGCGACAGCTTCGACTCGCTGTTCGTGATGGCCGCGTGCGTCGCCTCGCGGAACCGCATCATCAGCGCCCGCTTGCACCACCGCACCGGCGGCACCCACTCCAGCACGAACTGCTGCACCGGCGACACCGCCATGTCCAGCCGCGGAATCACCCAGTTCGGCGTGCGCTGGTACACGGACAGATGCGCTGCCGTCTTAGCCACCTCCGGGATGATTTGCACCGCCGTCGCGCCTGGACCGTCAGCTATCGTCTGCGTTGAAGGGAAAAGCCCACTCACCATTCCCGATGATGGCCACACGCTTGCCCGCAAAGTCATAGCTCCAGTCCCATCGCGCCGAGTGCATCAGTTTGCCCGTGAACTCATCCAACCCGGGGATCGAGGGCCAGCGTGGCACGTTGAGCTGGCCGACCGCCGAGACCAGAAACTCGGTGGTGAGCGTGTACGACTCGATGAACTCGCGGTCTTTGGCGCCGGTGACGCCCACCTGCACATCCCAGCGTAGGTGGGTCTCGTCCCAGCGCGCCTCCTGCACCGTGGAGTTGAAGCGGATATGCTTGAACAGGCCGTACTTTTCAGCGACGCGGATCACATAGCCCTGCGACATCAGCGCCGTCCACTCCGAGCGTCCCTGTCACCTACCAGGATTTCTTCCTGCCCCGGATACTCGCGCGTCCAGTCGCTCTTCTGCTCGAACGAGTAGCTGTACAACGTGCTCCAGACTGCGCCGCTTAGCCCGTGTCCTTGTATCTCCCCGCAGGCGCCCGCACATACCATCACACGCACAGCCCGGGTATTTGTTGTCGTGCCAGGTGCCGCCGACCTGGCTGCCCTTCTCCAAGATGACAAAGTTGCGACACGACGTCCGGCGCAGGAGGTCGATCGCCATGCAGAGGCCTACCCAGCGTTAGTCGCGTCAGTCACACGGAGAAGCGTTACAGTGTATACCAGAAAGGCCAGCTCCGATAATCACCACCGTCGACCGGGTGTAGTCGCGGTTTCCTACATGGCGCGAGGGGTTGAAGTCTGCCATTTTGCGGGTTTCTCGTCTTCTGTTACAGTGTCATCCGCAGAGAGCTCCAGCTCTGGAGGTCCAGGTGGTTATAACGGGCCGGCCGGACCTCGGTTAGTGGCGATCATCTCGAGCTGGCAGATGAGGGGGTGAGGCCTCTGTTGATATTACCGCGGTTGCACCGTGTCCGTCTTTCTTGGCTATGTTCCCCTCTTGTGCTTGAGACGCGGGGGGCTGCAGGATGCTGTAACCAGGCGATTGGGTGGCATTATATGCCTATCTTACTGACATTTCACGACAAACATTCCACGACAGCCATGAATGTAGGGATGCTTGTATTGGTGAAGCCGTATAGGCCTTATGCAAGATAATGCACGGGAGGCTGTTTATGCACATCGCCGATCAAATTCTATTATGCATGTCAGTTCACAGGCGGCAGGCACCAGCAATATTATAGCATGCTAAGCCTGAGTCGAATAGTGGCAATAATACGGAGTCGCCGAGAGTCTCCTCCTTTTCCTGTCGTACGACAACTGAACCATGTCCAGGCCATCGTATCCGACAGCCTTGTCCAGCGCCGTGTAACCCAAAAAGAATCGTATGTCCGTTCTGGATTCAACTGCTTTCTTGGACGCGGACTCTTCTCGCCAGTCTATTCCATCCAACAATATAAGCGTACCTATAGGGCTATCCGTCAGGTCGGATCGGAGGATTACGTGGTCCCTCCACTCTCGCGTGAAACATGGCATATCTGAGATCTGCCTGCAGTGGGTTCAGACATCTACGGAGTAGTAGTAAAAAGCTTGACAGTGTGGAGGAATCCACAGTCTATGACAAGATCGTGCTGTCCCAGCGCAGGGGTTCCAAGAACAGACAGCAGAGCGAAAGTATATAGTGCTGACATGGTCACGATGCTTCAACTAATGGATGATCTGGTCAGATATGCTAGAGGTGAGCTAGAAGACACTAAGTCCTCTTTAGGAGCATGCTAATCTTCATGATCTACAAGACACCAGTCGCTATTTCCGCTTACTGTTCCGTATAGGGGTGCACAACGTCCGAATGCACCGCACACACATATGCATGCAGCATATCTACTCCGGCCGACGTATACTTTTCGCAGACAGCGCTGTAGCTTCGTCAGATCAGACTTTCAGCTAAAAGATCAATCTAACTCTAATAGCATCTTGAGTTTCAGGTCTTGTTTTCTATCACCCAGACTTCCGGCACTATCATGCTTTGATCTGATCCTTAGCCAACGTCATCGAGGTCATCACGACTTATGTACATCTAGTGGCAATTGCGGAAGGTCCAGAGGTGAGCAAAAAAATGCCTAGTATTCTTCCTGGTTCTGCTCCTTATAAACTTGTCTAGATCTAAAACCATGACCTAGGAGCCATCGCTGCTAATATATATCTCCAGACCCATCCATATCTACCTATAATACAAAATAATACCCTACAACTTCGCAGCACGATCCATCTTCTTCAACTCCCGCCGCAAAATCTTCCCTGACGGATTGCGCGGGATGCTATCGACAAAGTGCACCCCCCCACGCAGCCGCTTATAGCTAATCACCCGGTCTGCAACATACTTCACAATCTCATCGGCCGTCGCCTTCGACGGCGCATACCCTCGGGCCACAACCACATACGCCCGCGGCAGCTCCGTCCCAGACTGTCCGCTCTTAATCCCCGTCACCGCAACATCCGCGACAGCCGGATGCCCGAGGGCAACATCCTCGAGCTCGGCGGGCGCGACCTGGAACCCGTTATACTTGATGAGCTCCTTGACGCGGTCGGTGATGTAGAAATGGCCGTGCTCGTCGGCGTATCCCACGTCGCCGGTCTTGTAGTACCCGTCGTCGGAGAAGGACTCGGCGTTTGCCTTGGGGTTGTTGAGGTAGCCGAGGAAGACGTTGGGGCCCTTCACCCACAGCTCGCGCGAGCGGCCCGTCTCGCCCTCGACGGGGGCGTATTTCGCCGTCATGTTGGGGAGGAGCCGGCCGACGGAGCCGAGATGCGTGCGGGCCTCGTCCCAGGTCTGGGCTGTTAGCGCGGTTCACGAGGGCGAGAGGAGGGGATAGGGAAGGGGAGGGGCATACCTGCATGTGCGTGCAAGGCGCGCACTCGCTCATGCCGTACGCCTGGCGCACGCTCAGGTTCAGCTTCTGCTGCAGGGCGTGGATCAGCTCGACGGCCAGCGGGGCCGCGGCGGAGAGCATCATGCGCAGCGAGCTCAGATCGTACTGCGCGACGCGCGGATTGGACACCAGCTCGAGGATGACGGGCGGCACGACGTAGGCGTAGGTGATTTTCTGGTCCTGGATGACGCGGCAGAAGGTGTCGAAGTGGAAGCGCGGCATCACAAAGGTCGACAGGCCGAGGTAGACGGTGTGGTTGAGCAGGTAGGTGAGGCCTGCATCGTCAGCTGTCGCATTCACTCATTCACTCATTCCCTCGCGCAGGACCGCCGGACATACCGTAGATGTGGAAGAATGGCAGCAGGGCCAGGGCGCGATCGCCCTCGCCATTCAGGCCGCCGCGGCACGACAGCACGCCATGGTCGACCGCGGCCGACTGCAGCAGATTGGCGACCATGTTGCGATGCGACAGCATGACGCCCTTGGGCAGACCCGTCGTGCCGGACGAGTAGACGAGAAAGGCGAGCTCCTGGTCCGGCTGGACGATCGGAGGCGCATGGGGCCCGTACGCCGTGCCGTCGTCGGTCAGTTCCTGCGGCAGCTCGTCGAGAATGATCACCCGGTCGTGGGGGATGCCCGCACGACGGGCGGCGTCCAAGGCCGCGGGCGCCTGGGCGCGCTGCGTGACAATCGCCTTGGCCTTTGCGTCCTTTAGCGGATGCACCAGCTCCTCGGCGCGGTAGCTGGGGTTGACCGGACAGACGACGCCGCCGATGGCGAGGGTGCCCCAGATCACGGGCGGCAGATCGATGGAGTTGGGCGCAAAGGTCAGCAGCACGTCGCCTTTGGTCCAGTTCCATTTGCGGCGCAGCGCATGGCCAAAGGTCAAGGCGCGCTGGCGGATTTGCTGGTAGGTCAGGGACCGGCCGGAGGAGGCATCGGAAAAGAGGACTATACGCGGTCAGTGTCTGATCGCAGCTGATGCGCTATGTACCGAGGGCATTACCCTTGTCGTCGGCGTACGGCCGATCGCGTCGCTCGAATAGAAAGCTCCAGAGGTCGACCTGGGGGATGTCGATGGAGGGGAACGGCGAGGAGGCCATCTTGCGCTGGACACCAGGTCAGACAAGTACGACCGCACAACCGTCAGAGATCCAGGAGAAAGCAGCGAGCTGAAGAGCAGCCCAGGGGACACTGCTCATCGCATTATACTCCGTACTCCATAATTCCGACGTGATATGGGATGGATCATCCTCATCCACTGTAGCGGGTATGATTTGTATTAGTTCGGTCATGCGCTCCACCGCGCCCTCAGCTCCTCTTCCCAGTGTCTTGGATCTGATGAAAAATCAGCGGACCATCATCTGCACCTGAATCATTGCGCCGCACACCACTCTACAGAATCGGACTAGAGCTCACGGGCTATCTACGGTAGCGTCGATTTGCTGCGATAGATGGCGCTGCGGGCCGCGGGATCTGGCACTAAAAAAATTTTCGGTTCAGCTTGGGGCTGCAGGAGAGTCAATAATCGCATTGTTCCCCTGAACGCACTGCCGGCTAGCTCGATCTTATCGGACGAGTGGTTCCTGGCGTGAGTTGGCGCCAGGGCACCAGCATCCTTCACCTTCGACTAGGCGTGATCGGCAGGGCGATCCATCGTCGTCAGGGAGTGATTGGCAGTCGACGGGGTTCTCTGCACCCACCCGGGACGTATCCAGAGCTCTCTGATGCCGAACCACGCCGGCTATTGACGGGGATTCGCCTGAGTCTCTGGTGGGGATGAATCTGAGCTTGGAAAAGTACCGAGTGTAGTGGAGCCGATGTCAGCACGTAATCGTGAGGTCAAGGGACGACGATGATGATAATGATGATGGACGAGGCAGTATCTAAGAGTTCTTGATATGCCTGACACGAGAATGAGGAGGATCATTCAGATCTGCAGCTCCGGCCATACCTAGTACAAAGTATGCTATACAGACTACAGCGCCAGAAGTCTTGTTCCAGAAACTCCTGATCGTCTCCAGCCCGACACACGCCTGCCGGCTCCACTGCGATCGTCGATCGGGTTCGATCGCGCCGGAATTGTCGACCGAGGCTTGTTTGGGTAAAAAGTCCCAGCCGTGGTGCGTGCTGATCGGAGCTGACCAGCGTGGTGGTAGGAGCTGTACTATAGACGACGCATTGCAAGGGGGCAGTGAAAAAAGCAAAAAAGGGCTGAGCTGGGGGTGTGAATGCCACAAATGCATCAGGTTGAGCTAGTAGTCACATCTCTACTCCTAGATAGACATCAGACATCCACATCCATCCCGTCCTGCAGCACGACGAGTTCTTTAGGGTTTGCCAGGAGCCGATCCCAAACCCAATGGCTTCACGCATGAGGCAAGATCGGCTGCGAGCTAATCGACCAGAAAAAGAAAAAAGCAGAATCAGAATCCCGATGGAGCTGCTGCCCTTCCGAACAGGTCGGTCTCCATCTGAACTCGCAACTCGCACTGCAAGCCTGATACTGCGTGGAACCGCTTGTCCAAGTGGGTAAATGCTCTGACTCTCGGGCATTCCGCTTGGTTCGCCTCCCTCTGTGGAATCTGATTTGGATTTATTTCTAGACGAGAGAAAACGTGGTAATGATGGGCGTATATAAGCCTGCATTCCTCCCGCTCTTCGTGAGATCTGAAGCTGATCGATTCTCTCCTCAGATCTGCTGCTCCCTTCTTCCGCTCACATTCCGATACCATGCCGCGAATCCCTACGGCGCCCACGCACTTGGCCACGGCCTGCCGCACCTGGAACCGTCTCCAGGATCTGAAGACCCAGAAGCAGATCAGCCTGGATGGAAACAGCCTGGACATTGCGTCCGTCGTGGCGGTCGCCTAGTAGGTATTCCCGTCCGCAAGAAGCATCCGATATACTAACCCGTCAGCCACAACTGCATTCCAGGCCTCTCCTCCGATCCCCAGGTCATCGAGAGCATCACCTCCAGCGTGGAGGTGCTGATGGACCACCTAGACCACGGATATTGCGTGTACGGTATGTACCTTACTTCCCCCCCTTGCTTGTCACCACACCCCGCTGACATCCCCAGGTGTCAACACCGGATTCGGCGGCAGCGCCGACTCGCGGACCGATCGGGCGTCCGCGCTGCAGGCGGCCCTGCTGCAGCTGACGCAGGCCGGCGTGCTCGTGTCGGCAGACAAGGCGGGCGAGGTTGGGCCGTCGTCGCCGGGCCCGCATGCGATGCCGGCGGCGTGGGTGCGGGCATCGATCGTGGTGCGCGCCAACAGTAACGCGCGCGGCCACTCGGCGGTCACGATCAAGGTGCTGGACGGGCTACTGCAGCTGCTCAAGCACCGCATCACGCCGATCATCCCGCTGCGCGGGTCCGTGTCGGCCTCCGGGGACCTGATGCCGCTGTCGTACATCGCCGGCGCGGTCGAGGGCAGCCCGGACATCTACGTGCAGGTGGCCGACGCGGCGGCGCCGGGGGCCAGCCCGCGCATCATGAGCGCGCGCGACGCGCTGCAGGCGGCCGGCATCGAGCCGCGCACCATGGGCCCCAAGGAGGGCCTGGGGCTGGTCAACGGCACGGCGGTATCGGCGGCCGTGGCTAGTCTGGCCATGCACGAGTCGCACCAGCTGGCGGTGCTGACGCAGGCGCTGTCGGCCATGGGCGTCGAGGCGCTCATGGGCACGGCCGAGAGCTTCCACCCGTTCATCTCGCTGACGCGGCCGCACGACGGGCAGGTCGAGTGCGCGCGCAACGTGCTGGCGCTGCTGCAGGGCTCGCGGCTGGCCGTCGGCGTGTTCCGCGAAAAGGACCGCAAGCGCGCCGGCCTCATCCAGGACCGCTACGCCTGGCGCAGCGTGCCGCAGTGGGTGGGCCCGCAGCTCGAGGACCTGATGCTGGCCGATCGCCAGATCTCCACCGAGCTCAACTCGTCCTGCGACAACCCGCTCGTCGACACCGTCAACCGCGAGATCTACTGCGGCGCCAACTTCCAGGCCGCCGCCGTCACCTCGGCCATGGAGAAGACGCGGCTGAGTCTGCAGATGCTGGGCAAGTTGCTGTTCGCGCAGAGCACCGAGCTGGTTGACCCCAACTACAACAACGGCCTGCCCACCAACCTGGTCGCCGACGACCCCAGCCTGTCCTTCACCATGAAGGGCGTCGACATCAGCATGGCCGCCTACATGTCCGAGCTGGCCTATGTTGCCCACCCTGTCAGCGCTCACGTCCAGACCGCCGAGATGCGCAACCAGGCCGTCAACTCGCTGGCCCTGGTGTCGGGTCGCTACACCATGCAGGCCGTCGAGCTGGTGTCGCTGATGAGCGCCGCCTACCTGTACATCGTGTGCCAGGCGCTGGATCTGCGCGCCCTGCACCTCGCCTTCCTGGAGAAGGTCGTCCCGCGCATCGCCGTCGTCACTGCCGAGACCATCGGTGCCGAGATGAACGAGGCCGAGCGCAATGCCCTGTCGGCGGCTATTGGAGACGCCATCGCCACCGCCTGGCCCACCACCACCCGCGTGCCCCTGACGGATCGCTGCACCAAGACCGTGCAGGCCGCTGTGCCCGCCATCGTCGACGCCGCCTCGACGGCCAGCCTGCGTCTGTCCGACCTCAGCGCCTGGCAGAACCGCGCCGCCGTCGTCATGAACCAGATCTACCAGGAGACCGCTGATGCCTTCATCGCGCAGCCCCATACCGTGCAGATGCTGGGTGCTGGCTCCAAGACGCTGTACCAGATGGTGCGGGAGACCCTCCGTGTGCCCTTCCACCGCGGCTTCGTCGAGCACCCGACGAACCAGAGCACGGAGCTGGATGGCCGCGACAAGAAGACGGTGGGCTCCTGGATCTCGATCATCTACGAATCCCTGCGCAAGGGCGAGCTCCAGGCGCCGCTGATGACCCTCCTCCAGGAGGTGGCGTAAAATTATGGATCACGTATTATAGAGGTTCTTTTTGTTTGATGGGTTGGGTTTATAGCCAAGACTGGACCAGTACATAATAATAATGCGATGTAACATTCACGGATCACGCTATATACACTACAGCCGCTTGTAGGAGTATCACCGATGCAAATCTAAGTATGGGTCTAGTCGGCGGTGTTGGCGCAGGAAAAGCTGCTCTTTGCGCTGTCGTCGTGAATCGCCTTGCCAGACACGTACAATCCCAGGCCACACTGTTCGATTAGTAGGCGTCGACTTGAGTAGGGCTTGGATACTCACCAGACATCCACCCATCAGCACGATCAGCATGTTAATAATCGTGAGGAAGATCTTACGAGGAGACGAGAACCACCGGCCCCAGTTGAGATGCAGCCAGTAAACACCGCCCAGGCCATCTGCGACCGTTAGTATTCAGAGGAGACAGAGTATAAACCAAGATCGACGGGTCCTTACAGCTGAACCAACTAGCGAAAAGTGAACTCTGTAGGCGATTAGCTTTCACTCAAGGCAAACGCGACATTATCCGCAACAGATCAGCAACATACAATCAAGCTCACGATATTGGTAAACGTCGGAATGCCCTCGGCGATGATCCAGGCGATCACCCAGCACGACACGCCAATACCGACCCAGGAGCCCACCGACACCCAGTCGCGGCTGTGCATGCGCCCCGATCGGCGGAAGAGGCGGACGTAGATGTATTTCAATCCGACGTGTCCATTGACGACACCCGCTCCGACAATCTAAACGACTATTAGCTCCTAGAGCCGGTCAGATGCAAGGGCGAAGCACTTACCGTGGGAATGGCAATTCCGTATGCGACCTTCTTCAAGACGGGGCCGGCCGATCCCAGAGCTGGCGAAGTCACGTCGTTTCCGACGTAGTAGTAGATCACGACGGCAGCAACGACATAGAGACAGATCTCGAACACCTGCAGCAGACACAGCGCCTTGGGGAAATCCTTCGGCTCCTCCATTTCGGCAATCAAACCGAAGAACGCAACATGGGCGCAGTACGCGAAGACGATGTTAGTCACCGCCGTGAATGCATGGTACAGGTTGGTCTCGTTGGTGATGTTCATGTTGACGCCGCCCTTGTACTGCACCCCGACGCCAATCATGGTGATCATCACGGCGGAAAAGATACTCAAGAACGCTGGATATTCGGTAAGTATTGACACCAGAGGTTCTCGGTTTCCACGAGCAACGTACAGGCAATGGAGATGTAGGTCATGTTCTTGATGGTTCTCGGCAGGGAGAGCACCATACAGATCACCATACCAACGACACTGAAGACGATGGAGCAGGTGCCGTGGTCGGTAATGGTGTTCATCATGACGGTAAAGGTGACAATGTGGCTGCCCATGATGAAGATGGAAAACAGGATCTGGCCCAGTCCGAAGAGCTCGCGGCCAAACCGACCCAAGAGGATCTCTCCGGCATCCGCCAGGTTATGAATGTGCGGGTATCGCTGGCGAAACTGGCCGATGACATATCCGGTGTACAGTGCAACAATACCGAGTCCGACGATGAGGATGATTGCACTGCCACCGGTTAGCAAGACATGAAGCAGACATCAAGAAATTTAACGTACGGAACCAGCCCCAGGGACGCCAGCGTAGCCGGTAGAGACAGAACACCAAGCGAGACTGATTCGGCGATCATGACTAGGCCTATTAGCAAGTGCATTTCCCGCCAAGTCCATCATGTAGCTACGTACACATGCCGCATTGCCTATTTTGTTAGCATGTTACTCCCTCTTCCAAGACAGACCGCACATACCACCACTTCAGAGTTTTGTACTTGACTTCGGCAGTCTCCTCGTTGCCAAAAGGGTCATCATAAGGCGTCTGGTCGACTGGCTTATGGAAGTCATCTTCGTCGCCGACCTTCTCGCCGTACTTGTTCTCAATGGGATCCGGCTGAGGATCCACGCCTTCCACGAGCATTCTGGTCACGGATCTGCCGATATCACACTGACAATGGGTGCAAAGTCGAGAATAGGTGGTGCTCGGCCGGTCAGAGGTCGAGATGGGGAGATATCTGACAGAGAAGCCGGGGTTCGCCTCAACAGAAATTTCTCGCTCCAACGGTGGGTCAGGGCGTTGGGATACTCCCCACGATTTGGAGCCTTGGGTTGGTCACGGACAGAGACTCCAAAGGTCTGGGGTTGCACCAGGCCAGTAGAATTGACCAGAACGAAGCACGTTAGTCATTGAAAGCCGGCATCTCCACGGTGGAATCGTCCGGGGTGGTGTGTGATGGTGCCGCGTGGGATGGGATGCTTATTACACACGGCATTGTTGGAGACGATTGTCTCATGGCTGCGTGAGATGCCATAGCAGGTACCACCTTACCATACTGTGCTTACTGCTTTCGGCTGTCTCGACGCCGCGTCTCACAGGCCAATCACCAGTCGCTATTAAGTAACAGCTTCCCGATTAGCTCGCTTAGCGCGGACCCACCCGAAAAGCTTTTTCGCAGAACCGACACTAACCGCTTTTTTGGGCTGCCTGATAGGCTGAGAAGGCGCTGCCGGCCCGCTCGGCAGAAATCCGTGCTGCCTCAGGTGTCAATGCAGTATCTATTACTAGATGAGAATCTCAAGAGCTCCATCTTATTATACAGCGGACCCATCGTGGCAACGCAGAATCTGCGCGTTATCCTCTTATGTTCCGAGCCGGAGAATACGGAGTAAGTATAAGCTGATCGACATCGGTACCAGGTTCCTTCCATTAGAAGGCCCCTCATGACACACGCCAGGTTTGTGCGTTTGGAGTATTCAAAGCTCCAATGGCTTTCATTACGTTGTGGTGGAGATAGCTTGCCTTACGATGCTAAGTATAGCAAATATACTGTCAGCGCATTATGGGACGTAGGCATTGTGTCCAGGTCCAGCACCCATCAAGGCCATCACTTGAATCAGGTACTCTCCTTGAAAGACGATCATTAAGATTAGCCTCCTTCCTAGCAAATCTGGCCAGTGCTTGATGCTTAGTTTGCTCTGAGTCATGCCATGAACTTATATAGGCTGCGTAATTATATCCGTGTGCCACGCTCAGCTCATGAGGAAATGGAGGGATTCACAATTTCCTGCGGTATCACACTTTCACGCATTTTGTAAAGCTGTCATGGATGCAGGTACTAATTAACTAGTATGTAACGTACTGTGAGACTACATGAGTTTACCACGATGGACGATACAGAGGAATATACACCTACTATATATATTGCCTCCAACACCGAATTATGCACCAACTATTGATATTAGATGGACACTACAACAGAATATACGAGATATTTTCCGTGCACTATTTAGTGCCTCCCGAGTAACTACATTACTAGCCGGTCTACGCCTACTCGAAGATAGTCAGTTTAACATCACTTCTATCTAATATTGACTCGCTCGGCGTTGATAGAATGCGGGGTATCCCTATGCCAGGCATTCTGTCTCAACGATTCGACATTATATATCTTCTCAATGGGGATAGGTCTATATCTCTAACTGCCCCATCCAAGAGGAGCACGTAAATATACACTGACTGCATATAACGCCAATAGAGAACATCGTCCTCTAACACTCGGTCATCACTAGCTCAATGACCGAGACGAAGAAGTACCAACCCATATCAGAGTCCGCCACGACTCTGACGCATAAGCCATCGGAGAACAATACCCCGACCTCGTCTTCAACCCCTCATTTCATACGACTGCACCTCCCCAGGAACCCTCTCACTTCGCAAAACACAATGGGCCGTCTTCAGGATAAAGTCGCTCTTGTTACCGGCTCCTCGTCGGGCCTGGGTCGATCCATCGCAACTCGCTACGCCCAAGAAGGCGCGAAAGTCGTCTGTGCAGATATCACTCCCACGGCGCGTTCCCAGGTTCCAGAAGAGCTGCATATCACCACACATGATGCTATTATCCAAGCCGGTGGACAGGCGATATTCATAGCAACCGATGTAGGAGATGCAAAAGCCGTTGAAGATGCCGTCCAAGCGGCTGTTACCGAGTTTGGCAGATTAGACATGTAAGCTTCGCGCCTCGGGTTATACTATGATAGACTGATGAGTGTAGCCTGGTCAACAATGCTGGAGTCGCGCTTGAAGCCCGCCATCCAGCCAAGATCCACGAAACCGACGAGACCGTCTGGGACACGACAATGCGCGTCAACGCCAAGTCGGTCTTCCTGGGCTGCAAATACGGTGTTGCCCAGATGCTGAAGCAAAAGCCCCATTCATCCGGTGATCGCGGGTGGATTATCAACATTGCTTCGATCTTTGGCCTCGTCGCCGGGCTCCATAATCGTATGTCTGATCAGTCTGTCAATGTAGCTAGCTGACATATACTGTAGCGTCGTATTGCGCTTCGAAAGCGGCGGTCAGCAACTTGACGCGCCAGGTGGCCCTCGAATATGCCGCTGATCGGATCCATGTCAATGCCTTGTGTCCTGGATGTGAGTGTCCTTCCTACGAACAGAACACCGCTAAGACATGCAGATACGCAAACGGCCATCTTCCAAGAGACCACTACCCATATGATTTCCCTGGAAGACCTTCAGCGCCGCCATCCTTTCAAAGGTCCGGGCCTTCCAGAAGACATTGCCCGCATGGCGGTGGTCCTCGCCAGCGAGGATGCCAGCTGGATGACTGGAGCTTGCGTGCCGGTGGACGGGGGTTATACTGCTCGGTAGATTGGATGGATGGAGCATACGGTATAACTACGGAAACAGCGTTGGCAGCTTGGACCTATGAAATGTGCATTTCGTCGTCTAATCTTCAATCACAATATACAAATTTGTGTCATTCAAGACACTCAATGTTCATGCCAGCCCAATTTACCAATGCAAGCTCCTCCTAGTTCTGGGGAATATGCAAAGTCCGCACCGTCGTAAACACGTCCCTACTGTACTCACCACCCTCTCTGCCCGTCCCAGACGCCTTCATCCCCCCGAAGGGCGTTCCCAGCTCACGCACCAGCCAGCAGTTAACCCAAACCAGACCCGCATCAATCTTCTCGCCGACACGACGGATCCTGCCCCCGTCTTTCGTGAGAAGGATGCTAGCCAGGCCGTACTGGCTATCGTTTGCCTTATCGATGGCCTCGCTCTCGGTTTCAAATGGCGTGAGGGTGACCACAGGCCCGAAGATCTCATCTGTCATGAGGACGCTCGAATCCGACACGGTCAGGATAGTTGGCTCGATCCAGTAGCCACCGTCCGGTTTCTCAGGGGGCACAGAGCCCAAGTGGAAAACAGCGTTGGGGTCAGCAGCGGCGAGAGTCAAGTACGATCGGATTTTGCTATAATGGGGCAAGGAAACGACCGCGCCAACGGTCTGGCCGAGGACGTAGTTCTTCTTGACGTATTCGACAAATCGCGGGACGAAGTCGGACCAGATGCTCTTCTGGATGTAGACCCTGGATCCGCACAGACAGATCTACTACCGTTAGTTGACGTGCAGATGACACGGCAGTCAACCTACCTCGCCCTGGTTCTCGAATGCCGCCGTCGCCGCCGTCGCAACCGCCTTGTCCAAATCCACGTCGTCAAAGACCAGCGTCGGGTTCTTCCCTCCCAGCTCCAGCGATAGATACTTTCCAATCTCGTCCACCGTATCGCGACGGATCTGTCGTCCGGTGGCCGTGCCGCCGGTGAAGGAGATGCCCTTCACGCGCGGGTGACGGATGAGGGCCGATCCAGTCGGGTTGCCAGCCCCGAAGACCATGTTGATAACGCCGGGCGGGAGTTTCGCTTCTTGGAAGACGGTCGCCAATACTGATAGACATTATTAGCGCCATCCATCTACACGGGGGAACACGCACAGTATGCAGTGATGCTCGTCACCTCACTGGGCTTCGCGACCGCCGTGCACCCGAACGCCAGACACGGGGCGATCTTCCATGTCAGGAGGTACAAGGGCATGTTCCACGGGGAGATCAGGGCAAAGACGCCCTTGGGCGAGCGATGCTCATACGTGAGGATGTTGGTGTCGGTCCACCGGGCATGGGTTTCTTGATGCAGGATGTACGTGGCAAAGTAGCTGCATCGTATTGTCAGAGCTCGCTCCCTTGACAGAGACAACCACAACTATACCGGAAGTTCGACACCGCACGGTCGATCTCGACGCGGGCCCGGGCAATGGTCTTGCCCTGATCGAGGCTCTCCCACACGGCAAACAGCTCGCGCTTTTCTTCAATCGCCGCCGCGATGCGCTGCAGATATTGCGACCGCTGCGATGGTGAGGTGGCCGACCACGCCGAAAAGGCTTGCTCAGCGGCATTCACCGCGGCATCGACCTGCTCGGCCGTGGAATTGGGGACGTAGGCAATGTGTTGGGCGGTCTTGGGATTGAAAGCGGGCACAGCATCCTCGTGGTGGGGGTGGGGGATGAGCTCTCCATTGACGAGATTCTGAAGGCGGAATGGCCGGAAATCAGGCTGGCGTAGATGCGCCTCTGCAGCGTCCAGCGTGGACAGGTCCCAGGGTTCCATGGCCGACATTCTGGCGATGTTGCATACAATGACCGCTGACAGCTGCTGGCGAGAGGCGTGTCTATATCCATTGCAGCTGGCTGGATGGCGCGGCGTGCATCGGATAGTCCTCCGTGCACCGGACCGCATCCTTGATAGCGGACAGACAGCGGATAGTATCCGGATGGAGATGCAGCCAAGAAGTGGAGAAGATAGAGTACCTAGAGATACGGGGATGGCACTTTTATCAGGGTATGGTATTGTTGATTATGGAATTCTACGTAGGATGCTCTATCCAAGAACAGGTACAATATAGCACAACATGTACAATTGCATTGACTATCTGATTACATACGGAGTATACAATTACTTGGGATCGGCTATGTTCCCGCACGCACCACACCGCCGGCTCTCCTCATCCTGCTGCCACCGTTCAATCAACGGCTTCAACTGCGTGCCCAAATCCGAGCAGTAAAAGACCTCCTCGCGGATCATCGTGGGTTTCTCATGCGCTCCCTTGGTGCAATACCACCGCAGTCGGTCCAGCACTCCTTCCGGCCGCTTGCGCTCCATGACCATCCCGATGGTGTCGGCGAATCGCACGGGATTATGGGGGGTGTTGGCTGGTCCATCAGTATCTAGACAGTCCGGAGACAGACCCTGACATACATGGTAGCAGAAACATCTCGCCCTCTTTGATGGGAATGTCGCGGAAGGTCTCGTTGTCGACAACCCGGAGGAGCATGTCGCCCTTGACCTGATAGAACCACTCTTCCGTTTGGTTGACTGCACAATTAGTACTTTGAAACAGCCCAACTCGTGCATAGACGCCTACTATGATAGTCATTGCGCTCATTCGGCCCTCCCACCACCATCAGCGTAAAGTCGTCGCCGTCGTACAGACAATAGTTGTTGACGGGCGGAGAAAGCTTGTCCTGGTTTTCCGCCAACCAGCCCTGGAACGAAAAGGGAGGAATCATGATGACGCTGAAGATAGTATTTGTCAAGCTGAGACTCCGTATTCCTGTCCTATCGTCATATATAGGTGCTGGGCGACTACTGATAGGCATGGAAGCCATCCGGCGTGCATCCGGATGGCATCCGGGGCGGATGTCGAGGCGGATGGGAGACCCTCCTACGTAAAGCTCTCCTTCATAAGTAACCCGTCTCCTGCAGGAAACCAAGAATCTAATCTGTTCCTGTAGTATCTCGCATCGATACTCCCTCATCATGCATTGCTCCGACTGCCATCTGCTGCGCATCGATATGCACACGCATATCATGCCTCCCACGCTGCCGGATCTATCCTCATACGCCTCCAACTCAAGCGAATCGCCCTGGCTATCGCTCCGACCAAACCAGAAAAACCCCGAAGACGTCGATATGTACGTGGGCGATCGCTTCTTCCGCACCGTCAACCCAAACTGCTACGACGTGCACACGCGGCTGGCCGAAATGGACGCGGCAGGCACCGACGTGCAGGTGCTCAGCACCATCCCCATCCTCTTCTTCTACGACCAGCCCGCCGAGCCCGTGAGCATCCTGGCGCGGCATCTGAACGACCACATCGCCGCAGTCTGCGCGGAGCATCCAGCGCGCTTTCTCGGGCTCGCCACCGTGCCCCTGCAGGACGTGTCGGCGGCGGTGGCCGAGCTGCACCGCGCCAAACACGAGCTGCATCTGCACGGCGTGGAAATCGGCACGACGATCGACGGCATGACGCTGGACGACCGCGCGCTCGATCCGTTCTGGCAGGCCTGCCAGGATCTACAGATGCCCGTGTTCATCCACCCGCTCGGCTACACCTGGCCCAAGGAAAACCCCAAGCTGTGGGCCAAGTACTGGAGCTCGTGGCTGGTCGGCATGCCGTGCGAGACCGCCCTGGCCCTGCACCTGCTCATCTGCTCCGGCACGCTGCTGCGCTTCCCCCGGCTGCGGCTGTGTTTCGCGCACGCCGGCGGCTCGTTCCCCACGCTGCTGGGCCGCATCCAGCACGGCTACGACTGTCGGCCGGATCTGGTGGCCACGGACGCCGGGGGCGTCACGCCGATGGAGCATGCTACGGTACGGGATAACATCTGGATTGACAGCTTGACGCACGACGCGGATCTGCTCGAGTACCTGGTGAAGAAGGTCGGCTCGCACCGCATGATCATGGGCAGCGACTATCCATTCCCGCTGGGCGAGGTGCCCGAGGCCGGGAAGATGCTGGCGCGCGATGATCGGCTGGACGGGTTTCTCTCGTGGAAGCAGCGGGCGGAGATGCTGGCGGGGAATGCACTGCGGTTCCTGAACCTGGACCAGGACGAGAAGTGGCGGGCGTTGATGGAGTCGCGATGGAGGGAGTTTGAAAAGGTGAATTCGTCTTTGTGAGCGGATGCTTCCATGTACACACATGCTACGATTTACGACCAATATGTATCTAATCAAGCAATTCATTCCGGTACGAACTATCTCTGCTTAAAGGTAAAGGCGCATACAGAGCCCCCCGTTCGCCTGCGTTTACACGGCCTATCGTCCTCCTCGGGTTGACTGAGTGGTGGTGTAGGGCATTCCACGATATCCGGTGCGCTCGTCGGCGACAGATGGAACAGTTCGTCCATCCAGGCGGTGTCTGGCATCGACGGAAACAAGTTCGATTCAAAATCAATCTGCGCAGCGAATTCCTGCCACGGATCCAGGGGCGTCTTGTCCTTGGACACCAGACACCCCGAGTCACAGATACAGCGGCCCGGACTGCCCCGGTGTACCATCTCGCGGGTCAACGTCTCGTATGCCGTCAGGATAGCGCGGTACCGTTGAGCCATCGGCCAGGTTGTGTCCATCCGCGCGAGAAGGGGCATGCCTCGCTGGCTGTGCTCGCGGGCGTCGGCAGCGGTGCGTTCGTCCTCAGTCTGGCGACGACAGTGCAGCAGTGTCGCAATGCTGACCACCAGATTCTGACCGTGGAAGGAATAGTAGTGGCACACGGGAACGTGGCTCAAAAACACCTCGGTCATGTCAATGCATTCAATTGCCGCCTGGAAGGATTCCTTCAACGCTTGCTCGAACGGGAGTCGCGATACCCGGTGAGGCGTTGCCATGTACGTGCGGAAGAGCAAATGCACCGCCGAACAGTATGTCGAGAGCAACACGCATCGTTCTGTGATTCGGGATGTATCTGGAGAAGTCTCGACCCGGGCGCAAGGGAGCTTCGTGTCTTTCCAGGCCTGGAGTTCGTGCCAGAGCTCGTCCACCTTGCCCTGCAGCTCGCCGTCACCCCCAGCCTCACTCCACCTCCGCGCCTGCTGTACCGTATTGACCAGCTGATGGATTTTCCCGATGATCTTGCACAGATGCGTCATGGCAACAAATCCAGGGGCTTGTGGTCGAGCCGACGGGAAGAACACGTCCGAGTCTGCGTCGTGGATGGCAAGGGGACGACCGAGATGAAGGGCCAGCAGGCGGTCCATCACATACAGACACCACCACAGCTGACATCGCCGTTTAATGTCCAGCAGAGGCAGTCCCATGCGTTTGGGCGAACGCTAAGCATGTCAGCCCCGCCGACGACTACCCATATCTAAATAGAACTTACATGCAGGCCCATCTCGTAGCCCAACCGCACCGCGTGCCCGACTATCCGCCATGCCTCGTTCAGCTTTCCCAGCTGCGTCAGATGCATCCCAAGGAGGGTAAACGCCGTGACGGTATTGATACTAGGGTCCTGCACCGTAAACGATGTCATCCACGACAGATGCTGTTCGCGGGCGCCCACCGCCGCCACCGCGAGGCTGTAAAAGTGATCGCCGAGATCCAGACATCGATACGCCGAGCAGCCGGGGCGACTCCAGACGGGGTCATCGGGCGAGATATGCGGCGAGGAGACGGCCAGGACGGAGTAGAGCAGTTCCATGAAGCCTGATCGCGAGCCACTGTGATAGCGCAGCATCAGATACTGCCGGCGAAAGTCTTCCGCCTCGATGATTGGAAACAGTTTGTACACCTTGCGAAAGAACGTGTCGATGAGGGTGTCCATGAGAGGCACGGGTGGAAGGTGTTCCGTTCGATCTATCGGACTGGACTCGGCTTTCATCCCGGCCTCGCAACCGATCGATGGGCTTAAGAGTGATTCTTGCGGTTGGTGTCCTTTCTGGAGGAGCTCTTGTCGCACGCGAGTTCGGATGCCTGGGCAATCATCCATCAACCAGACTGTTGCGCCCAGTCCGACATATCTATACTTGTCAGCCGTCCGCTGCCTCCGTAGGTGTGTTTGTGTTTGACGAGTAGACATACTTGGCTCCGTCTGTTCCATCCGCTGCCAGCGTTCCGTAATCGTCACTGTAGACCTTTGGGGCCGTGGCACTGTCATTTTTATCCGCATGAGCTGTCTGGAGAATCGAGCCAACGGAGGGATTTGGCAGATCCAACGGAACCGCATGAGACTCGTCGGCTGAGCTACTGACCAGCTCTGGATCGATCGTATCGGTGGTGTCTGACGGGACCAACTGCGTGATGGGGGTGAACTGCTCCTGGGGGACGATAGGGTCGGATGGGGGTAGGGGCACGTCCTGGGAGAATGGCGCAGCAACTGTATCATGCTGTTCGCGCAAAGTCGATGTCACATCACGGCTCACAGTCGATGTGGTGTCCTTCTGCAAGGCAAGCTGGGCGGCGAGTCGCTGTTGTTCGTCCACGAGATTGGTGACGAGATCTTCCAGCGCGCGCAGGCGTTTTCCATACACCTCCAGCACTCTGCCACCGCGTTAGTAAACGACCGATCATTCCGATATCGACACATACTGGGCATCGACAAATCCCCGTCGAAAGCCATCTCCGGCATAGACACACTCGCTGGCCGTGTCCAGACAACACTGACACGGATCCGAGCCATCACACTTGATCTTCTTCTTGCGACACGATTCACAGGCCCGCCACACCCTCCGGCGGTTCTGCGGCGGCCGAGTGACATTGGCCAGCGCTAAGGGCCGACTTGCTCGTGGCCCTCCGGAGAGTCGTCTCGCATCGTCGGCCAACTCCACGGGAGTGCCATTCTGATGGAACGACACCAGCACCTGCGCGGCATCATGCGATGGCGTCGGTCGACGAGCTAGTGGCATTTTGCAATAATCGATGTTTCACTGGACATGACATGGTGCTGCTGTGGCTGTTGTTGTTGATTGCTTCATCCGTTGAGGACCGGATGTATATCCGACGGATGCGGATCCGGCAGCATCCGTTCCCTCGGTTATTACGAAACGGTCAACGTGGAGAATAAATACGAGTAGAACGAACTAGTAGGTATATCAAGGGGGCAGTGCAGGCCCGAGCGTGATAAGACACTGATATGCACAACTGTCACAATACTAGATCATGTTACACCTGCTGGGTGTCTTGGTGAGATCTTGGCCATCTCGTTGGAGTACAGTTGCACATTCAGATCTTCCTGGTGCAATATCTGTCCTTGCTGCACCATCTCTGTCGCAATGGCAAGGCGAGGCGATGCCAGACGATGATCAGGGGCACACTGCGGGGTCGTCAGCCTGCTAGTAGTACGCCATAAGCCGTAGTATGCCGTGGTAAGCCCTAAACAAACAAGCAATCGGCGTGCTGCGATTACCGTGATTGGGCCGATATCGTGATGCCCCTGCAAGGTGTCTTCGGATGGTTGCACCAGGCAGATTGCCCTTTGTTGGGGCCAGCAGATCTCATAAACTGTCTTCAGCGGTGTATTCTGTGAAATCCTGTGAGTCTTGCACTGCTCGTCCTCAATAGTCCACTGCAGGATACACGATGAGGCTGCTTCTGCTGCTGACGGCGGCGGCATCGCTTGTCCAGGCCACCATTCACCCGTTGGATGTCCTCTCCAACCCTCATCTGCGCCAGATCAAAAGATCGCATGTACTTCAGCCGCGAGATGTGACCTATCCGGCGCATTATCTGTCGGTGCCGATCGACCATTTTCACAACGAGTCTCGCTATGAGCCCCATACGGACAAGCACTTCCCCCTGCGCTACTGGTTCGATGCGCAGTACTATCAGCCCGGGGGGCCCGTCTTCGTCATCGCAGCTGGGGAGACGAGTGGCGAGGATCGGTTTCCGTTCTTGTCGCAGGGCATTGTCACGCAGCTGGCCGAGAAGTACCACGGCCTCGGGGTAATCCTGGAGCACCGCTATTACGGCGACAGCTATCCGTTCGACAACCTTACCACGTCGAACATCCGCTTTCTCTCCACTGAGCAGGCCGTCGCCGATTACGCCTACTTCGCTTCGAATGTGGTGTTTCCCGGGCTGGATCATGTCGACCTCAGCCCCGAGAACACCCCGTGGATCGCGTATGGCGGGTCGTACGCAGGCGCATTTGTCTCGTTTCTAAGGAAGCTCTACCCCGATGTGTACTGGGGCGCAGTCTCGTCGTCGGGCGTCACCGAGGCCATCGTGGACTACTGGGAGTACTACGAGCCGATCCGCCAGTTCGGTCCGGCGGACTGCATCCACAACACGCAGACGTTTGTGGATATCATTGATAATGTCCTGATCGGACACGCTGGCAACAAAACGCTCAAGGCTGAGCTGCTGTCGGCGATGGGCGTCCCCTGCGATATGAAGAGCGAGCAGTTTGCGGGCATGCTTTCGTACGGCCTCGATGCCTGGCAGAGTCGCAGCTGGGATCCGGCCATTGGAAGCCCGCTCTTCCGCCAGTACTGCGATAACATCACCAGCCCGCATCTTTTGTACCCGGACACGGCGGCAGTGAGAGGCGCATTCAAAAAATTCGTTTCGGTCGCAGGCTACGACGCCTCCGACGCAGATCTGGTGACGGGAATTCTGAACCACGTCGGGTTCCTCAACACCTCCGTGTTTGCCCCTAGCCAGAGTGACCTCTGCCCCAAGAACACCACGGCTCACACAGTCAAGCTTAGCGCCAGAGCGCCGCGACCCCTGGATAAAACGTCGGATGTGAGCTGGAACTACCAGGTGTGCACCGAATGGGGATATTTCCAGGACGGCGCATCGGTCCCTGCCAGCATCAAGCCCTTGATTTCCCGGTTGTTGACTCTGGAGAACATGTCGGCCTTCTGCAAGACCCTCTTTGGGATCAGTACACCACCGGACATCGACAGAATCAATCAATACGGTGGCTTCGGATTCTCCTATCCCCGGGTTGCGGCCATCGACGGTCTGGCGGATCCATGGCGCCCCGCTACGCCCCATGCAGACGTTGCTCCTCCCCGCAAGTCGACCATTGAGGAGCCTTATATCCTGATTGAGATGGCGCCGGAGGAGGTTTGGGATGGCGCTGCTGGGGCTGTGCATCACTGGGAGCAGAATGGGCTATCCAAGGAGGAGCTGGCGAGTGGCAAGAGACCTCCCAAGGCGATTGCCCATGTTCAAAAGGAGGTTGTTCACTTTATCGGCAAGTGGCTGCATCAGTGGCTGAAGCGGTCTGCTCCCGATCTGTGAGGTGGACGTGTGCGTGTACATATCTCGCAGTTGAAGCTATAGATATGCCATCTATACATGGTGCTCTTTGGAGAAATCTTGCAATTTTCTCCAGGGGGCTGGAAATATTTGTCGCCTTTTGTCTGGTCATCGTCGCATTGATTATCTGTACATTTAAATCCTCCGTATTTACAACTTGGCCTGCTCTCTATGCGGAGGGATCAAGAAGCCCTCAAAGAACTTTCCAATCTGTTCAAACTTGTCCACGCCAAACACGACAGAGACATCTGGACATCATCAGCGAGATTATAGCAGAAAGGAAGGTATTTGCTTACATTGGTCAGGTCGGACAATGATGATAACCCCCTGCTGCGGATCGATACCAAGGTATTCGTAGAGATGGCCATGCCCCTTGTTATAACTCTCGTCGTCAAACAGGATCTTGTGAAGATCACGGGTCTTGTTCTTGCCCGAGAAGGGGTAGAACGACTCAGGAATCTGCTGCAGCTCTATATCGTGGCGTTTGCCATGGGCCACCAGAATCGGCTCAATCAGACTGTCAATATCAGCACCCGGGGGCGTAAACCGGCGCATTGGGCTCTCGCTGGACTTGAAGTAGTTTCCAATCTAAATGTCTCATCAGCAAACGAGCTAACAACCGAACAACTGCACACATCTGATACTCACCGCTGCCAGATTCCTCTGGTTCTGCGCCAGCTGGAGATCGCCCACAAAAGTCATCACTCGCCAGCGACCATCCGACTTGAGAGAGGTCATAAGTTGCACCGGTTTGGAGTCGCAGTAGCGCACGACCTGCGCGCTCGGCAGTCTCATGCCTACCACGACATTCTTCGCAAGCTGTGCCGTCTCATCCAGCCCCGACGTAATGACGGACAGGTCGTATTTCGCCGTGAAGCCTGCGGTATACTTTCCAGACTGGACAAAGCCCTTCTGGAACTCCTCAGGTGAGATCTTGCCGCTCGAAGAGAAAAGTTTCGAGAAATAGCGGTCAAAGTTGATAAGGTCGATGGCCGTCTTTCGGCGTTCCAACACATACGTTTCCAGCAGAGATGGCGGCGATAGGCCCTTAAGGACGGAAGCCAGCTTCCAGCCAATATTGTACCCATCCTGCAGACTCACGTTCATTCCCTGGCCTGCTTTGGGGGAATGCGTGTGGCACGCGTCGCCGGCCAGGAACACGCGGTAGTCTTTGTGGAAGTTGTCGGCATGACGCTGTCCAATTGAGTACGCAGACCACCAGACAGTCTCGGCGAACTCGATCTTGTATTGTCCGAGAACGCGTCGGGCTGTATTCTGCAGATCCTCGAGTTTGACCTCGCGGGGTTTCGTTCCCCTTGGAAGTTCGATATAGAATCGGACGAGGTTATAGGCATCACCTTCCCGAGGAATGATCAGTAGATTTCCTGCCTTAGAGCGGATCGTGGATTTCTTGCGAATGTCCGGGAAATTCGTGCGAGGCACCATGTCCATCACGCCCCAGACGGCATCCGTACTGTCGCCCAGCATGTTGAAGTCCAGGGCACGCCGGACCATACTGTGCGCGCCGTCACAGGCCTGCAACGTGTAAGACAGATCCCGACGAGAGAAGTCAGCTCACTTACCAGCGCATACTTCGCTTCAAACTCCACAAGCTTCCCATCCTTTTTGGTAATCACCTTGACGGGATACGCAGACGGGTCCTCGGCCAGCTGGCTATCCACTTCGAGATGCTTGACATCATAGCCGTAGTCGATTTCCTGATTGTTGAACCGGCGCATCGCCTCGATCAGCAGCCCATTGATGCGCGCCTGGTTCAGGATAAGATGCGGTTGATGCGACAACCCAGGCTGGGTATCTGCTGTTCTTCCGGTGCGTTTGATGGCGCCAGCGCCCGGGGCGTCCTCCGCCCAAAAGGCGACCTCGAGGACATGATACGCCTCGCGCAGGAGTTCCTCGCCTAACCCGAAGCTCTCGAAAATCTCCACCGTTCGACACTGCACGCCATCTGCCTGTCCGAGGACGAGGGGACCGTTGCGGCGCTCGAGGATCTTGCAGCTGATGCCATGGCGCGCAAGCCAGGTGGCGGCGCAGAGACCGGCGGATCCGCTGCCGCAGATGAGGACGTCGACTTTTTCAACCATTTCAGTTGTGGGATATGTATCTGAGAATGCGGAGAATGTGTTAGAAGAACGTATTAAGCTCCAGATGATCGCGTATAAGTATGGCTGTCTTGAGGTTCGGGATGGCACCCGTGTGACTCGGAATGCATCCCGGGATGGAATGCCTCCCGGTTAGGCCGAGGCATAAACACAGCATTCATGGACGGCAGAGATACATGCCGATCGAACAGAATAGCATTCAAATAAGCTAGGCATACCCGATGCTATAGCAAGATCGATGTGTTGTACGGCGGCTTAATAGAGGCTAGGTTCACTGCTTCGCGAGGTTGTCTATCGACACGGTTACTATACTGATCTATATAACGGTTCTCACGACCAGACCTTGCGCTTCAGTGCAGTCCTGAGGCACGTAAATATCAGCCTCAACACAGACGGACTCATTGAAACTATATTGTCATTGCTTGCCATAAGACGAACTCTGATGATCTCGTCTCCAAATAGTATTCTGACCCAAGATGCCGGCAAAAGGAATACCCATCTGCAACATCCGAGGTCTACAAACCGATATTCTGAGCTGGGAACAGGCCCGGACTCCGTGTTGATCGTTGCAGTGTAGTCTGTTTTAGTTCGTGCTTGAACAACACTACTCGCCACGGCAATACCTTGGAATATACGAGCATGTCCAGGCCCTATTGAACAGTGCTGTCTCGTCCATCCCATAGCAGGTCTCTTCTCTCGCGGATATCAGAACTGGACAGCACATTTTTACACGTTTCCGATTCCAACGGTCTTTTTATACTACGCTCACCCTTCTGCATTCAATCCGGATACGCCCGAGCCATGGGATGGAGTATTCCTTTTCACATTAATGTCTCGGGTGGGATTATTCGCATGATGTTGGGCCTGTGCACGGGTGCCAAATTATATATAGAACGTTGACGTTACAGCAATAATACGTCCTGTCCAACCCAGATGCACAATAATCTTGTGATTATTTGGAAGGATACAAGCCTTCTCCTAGTCAGCTCATGTGGATCGCACTGATACCCGTTCTGGAAAGAATCCGGCTCGGTTCCACAGAACAGCTCGTATTCCCGACCTCATGTTCCATTCTCTTTCAGCCACCTCATCGTGAGACCCCTCCAGCGGGCACTGTACCTCCTGCCTCGTCGTACATCGCGGGGCTATCTGCTCAAGCTTTCTCTAGTGCTTGAGGGCCTGAGCAAACCCCACCAGGCAACAGCAATTCACTCTCATAACTACCCAGCCTCCCCATCATCTCCACCCCGAAATCGATTCTCCACAACAGCGTCAGTCTGCCAAACTCACGCAGAATGAAGATAGTAATCGTTGGAGGCGGTATTGCCGGCTGTGCCGCATATCTCGAGCTAAAGAAACACCTCCCTCCCCCAGCCCCGGGAGAAACGCACTCCATCACCATCTACGAGGCATACGACACCAAGAAGGATACCAAACAGCACAATCCTGATGACAGTCCGACCCTTTCGCACGCGTTGGTCATAGGCGGCGGCCTTGCGGTTGGCGCTAATGGACTCAACGTCGTCAAGCGCCTGGACGAAGACCTGCTTCGTGATATCGTCCGTGGGGGCTATACCCTTGCCACCTCTAACATCAAGAATAAAAATGGACGGTTACTGGTGCGAATGAGCAACGCAGAGGACCGTTCCACGCCAGAAGGTGGTTCCATGCATATGGTCGGGTGTAGTCGCCACTTGCTTTGGCAGTGTTTCCGTCAGCGCATCCCTGACCACGACATCATCACGAAACGTGTTGCCAAAGTAGTCGCAAGCCGCGATGGTCGAAACAAGGTCTACCTCCATGGGGAGGACGACCCGGTCGACGCAGACCTGGTCATCGGAGCAGACGGAGTGAAGGGGATAGTCAAGCGGGCGTTGTTTCCAGACGCCCAAGAAGATCTATATCCTCCCCATTACGAGTATGTACTTCCTTCCGCCTAGAGATCAAGTAAATAACCAGTCCCACCAGAGGGCTTGTGGGCGTAGGCGGATTCATACCCACCTCGCAGGTCAAAGATTTTGTCGAGCCGGGGTCGGGAAACTTCATCCTCGGCGGCAATGGGTTCTTCGGTTACTTCTTTGCCAACAGCGCTCAATCAGCCCCGAACCGAGACTCGCCCTACCATGTCTCTGAGCCAGGCGATACCCTGGCCTGGTGGTCTACCTATTCTGTGGACGAATGTCCCAACCCAAAGACTCTGGATAAGACGGATGTCGCGCGACAGCTGCGCGAGCGTCATTCACACTGGCAAGACCCAGTGATTCAACGTGTATTAAACTCGCTGGAAGTTGAGAACCTCTATCCAACATGGACCTCGCCGCAAATTCCCACCTGGGAGCGTGAGGGGGTCGTGCTCGTGGGAGATGCCGCGCATGCACTCCCCCCATCGTCTGGCCAGGGAGCATCACAGGCGCTTGAGGATGTAGAATCCTTAACGCTCTTACTCTGCCACCATCTTCGAGAACAGAAGCCCGCGAATGACCCGCTGACGCTGAAACATGTGATTTCGACTGCAGCCAAACAGTACATGCATCTTCGTCGCCCGCGGATTGAGGCAATCTTGGATGAGGCACGGCGAAGACAGGACCAGAAACGGAACATGGGATGGCTAGAAGAGATGTTCATGTATTGTTTTATGTGGATCCTTGGTAGGTGGTTACTTCTCCATCGCTGGTAAAGACACTGACAGTTGTAGGGTGCTTCCCAAGCATTGTCTCAAAGCCTGCGAAACAGGTTTTTAATTATAATATTGCAGACGAAGTTGCCAAACTACTTGCGTCGGATAAGTGACCGTCTGTGTACTCGGGCGTTGTATAAGTACTTGATCTGAATTTCCACTTTAATGTAACCATCACGAGAGGAAAAGTAAACTATATTGCAATTCAGCAATTCTAACTTACCACTTATAACATCGGGGTCTTCTCTACGAGATATGTATTGTATTTATCATCCCCGTTACTGAAAACTGCATCTATGTTCACGAACACATGCCCCCGATATCAATGCACAGTGAGTTTTATTGTAAAACACTTATAACATGCACGACAAACGCCATCACTATATAGCAGACCATGAAACGCCAGAACACGAAAGCACCACACTATAGTCACTCCAGGCTTTGCAAGTAGCTACTCAGCTCGTCCCGAACGATACCAGGCAGTATATGGGACGGGCCAAATATACCGTCTCAACAACAAGTCGCAAGCTTATCGACCAAGCTTTGCTCGGCCAGTGACCTCTCCTTCTCAAGACGCTGTCTGCGCCGCTTCCGAGCGTTGGCACAGTAGGGGCACTCCTTTTGCCGTTGGGGCACGTACGCTTCATCACATTTGGGACACCAAGTTATATGCCCGAGACGCTGGCAGTTGATGGTTGGAGCACGGCGGCAGATGGCACTAAAATTTGTCAATGGCTGTGGTTTCGAAGGGTCGCTCGCTCTTACCAATGGTGAGTCATGCTGTCTTTGGAGGATTTGGGTGATCGGTTATATATAGTGAGATGGAGTGTTTGGTGGTTTGGCAAGGTATGCTGGAGATGCCATCGTCCTTTTGGGCCACTTGAAGCATTTTATAACTTGTCCACCGGGTGTATCTATCAGGGAAGAAGATTCACAGATCAAGGATAGCACCGCGATCTGGAGGACAGGGACAAAGAGATCGATTGCTCCCTGAGCGAGTATACAGAACTGTCAGGGCATTGTGCTCTGGATGTTTCTAAAAAGTCGAGCTGGCTATGGGGATAAAGACCCCCTAACAATGGCCTAGTTTGGGTATCTTCGTACACACTCAGCATAGGGTGACACAGTCTTCTGAGGATAGCTGAAGAACAAGCAAAGGCATTCCATACTTGGAAGCGCAACAACGAGGATCAACAGCCTGAACAAAGATGTCAATAACTTGAATCGCTGTATATGTATCCCAGCTGTCGAGGCCGTTTGTGCCTCTAGCAGATCAATGCTATTGTTTCCTTCAAGACACTCACTCTCCAGTCGACACAGCTGGATTATTTACTCTCCACTGTCTCTCAGGGCTGGCGATGTCATGGTCATAACAAAGGGAGTCTTGAATAATCGATATTCACACCTACTAGTTCCATTGTTTGAAGTTTTACACTGGCCGAGACTCAGTCGAGCTTCATCTACCAAGCAGGAAGCTCTCTTTCGAGATACTGAAGAATCCCATACTCTATAACTTCTTTCAGGGCACAAGGTAGCATCATGTATACAGCTCAGGCTTCGGCTAAAAATAAACCAGTCTTGCGTACAATACGAACCCACTACCAATCATCAAAGATACTCACCAGAATGTCTCAGTCACAGCCTACACCAAGACTTTACGACACAGTATGTCCCAGAAGGGCCGTCAGGCAGGCCTTCTAACTCGTGATCCGAGGCAAGCACTGACATGTCACACGCGGGGCCATTTGCTAGACCATGGCCAAGGCAACCTCATCAGGGAATCTCCATCCAGCTCGCAATACGAGTCTCTCTTGGCAAAGTCAGCGTCGAAGAAGAGAAACAGGTGCAATAATATACCACAGATGCTGATCCTTCAAGCCCTTGGCATGGTCTCAGCCTACCCATCTGACTCGGTTGGAGTCATGGAAGGCCGATACAGCCATGGCATACAGATGTCGAGGCTATAAAGATGGATAGCACTGCCGATGGTTCCGCAATCACAAGTCCATCACACCAACCTGAGTCCCAATCATCACAACACCTCAAAATGAAAGTCTCAATCATGTCCCTCCTTGCAGTCAGCTCTGCCGCTACCGCGGCCAGCCTGACCAAGGTCCAGCGCCAGGACTCCCTGCTCTGGCCGTACGCAACCTACCGCTACTGGGTGAACAGCGGTCAGTGGAAGGAAGACCCGCAGGACCAGCTGCTGGTCGTGAAGAACGGCGTTTGGGCCGACGAGACCACCACAATCGTGACCTTTGACATTCCCGCCGACGTCGCGGGCCGCACCTGCAAGCTGCTCTTCGACCTCTGGGATCGCGATGTGTCGACTGGCACGCAGCAGGCGGACGTGTTCACCGCGACCAAACCCACCGGCGCAGAACGGGTCGCGGTGTCAGTCGAGACGGTCTCGAAGCAGACCGCCGAGTTCATCGTGCAATCTAGAGATGAGCATATCGGTCGCATCCATGTCACTGCGCCGGGCACGGCAAACTGGATCCAGAGTTACCAGGGATATCCTGAGTTTGAGTGTCCCGCGGGACAGATGGTCGGGTTTGAGTTTGTCGGCGCAGGGGACAATATGTCGCTTCGCTGGGATATTGGTGTGACTGGACCTCGAGTGCAGGTCGTCTGAGTGAGGTATCTATAGTGCTGGCAGGATGGGGTCTGGGAGAATGTTCACGTTATGCTGGTAGGATGACTTGATGCAAGCAGTTCTATTCACTCCTTTATACCACCCACACATTCAGTCCCACACCTAGTCATGGTGCAGTCTTGTCTTTGGGAGAAACAGCCAAGTCACCCCGGTAGCGCCCAGTAAACCCACCAAGATCGGCTGCAGCACCTTGACTCCAGAGCGGGCGGCGATTATACCCGTCACAGCAGGGAAGATCGAGCCTCCCACCTGGCCAAGGACGAAGACAAATGCTGCTATAATTAGCAGATTGACATACCTACTAGATAACCGCGGAGACTCATACCCAATGCAGAAGAGCAAATGTCAGGCGCAAACAACTTGGACGCAACGGAGATCCCCTATGCTAATCAGCCTTGACTGAGATAATAAGTAAAAGGATACTCACCGTCGCAAAGAAAGGCCCGGAAAAGAAGCCGAATAGACTGACCGCTACTGCCGCGGTGATAATATTGGGGACACTGACTCGCTCGTTAGCACGTCGTCTACGCCATCACACAGCATAACGTACAGCCAGAACACCAGCTCCAGCCCCAGACACAGCAGCACGTAGATGAAAATCATCCTGCGCTCGCCCAGACGATACGTCGGTTCAGCCAAAATTAAGCGACCGAGAAAGCCTCCTCCATAGAAGCCCGCGGGCACGTAGCCCATGTTTTCCAGATTGCCATTCCGGACATCGACCAGATACTCGACAATCCATCCTGGATGGTTAGTACGATCAGTAATCGAGATACAGAAGACGCAACTTACCTCCAGCAGTGATGCTCGCTCCGAGGAAGAAGAAAAAGTACAAGCTGACCATCCATACACTCAGGGAGGACACGGTCGTCTTCAGTTCCCGAAGAGCACCATGCTTCCTTGACTCGGCAGTTACAGTGGCTTCATCAGTATTTATGCGCTTCAATCCGATCAAATCGCGGAATGCGACCAGTGCAAGAAGGACATTCAGCACACCCAGTCCCAGTGGCGCCGTGTAGAACAGATTCCATCGAGACTCGGTATCCCCCGAGGCGACGGCCGTTGCGACAAAGGGCCCGACCAGACAGCCGGCCATGTACATCGCATGGATGAAGCCCAGCCAGCGATGGGCGGCCTTGACGGATGCGACAAACGTGTTGGCGTATGTGTCTTGGTATGCCTGGCCAAGGCTCGCAAAAAAGAAGGCCACGGCAAAAAGGGGGAACGGGGGCAGCCATGCCCGTAATGCGTGCGAGAGGACTTGCAAGACGGCGCCCAGGACGAGGAATACACCCAGTTGGAAGTACTGGGACAAGTAGTTGTTCGACAGGGCAGCGATCAGCCAGCCGCCGAAGGTGGTGCCATACCTAGGCTTTCATTAACATATATCTGGGTAGCAATGTCTAACATACTCACACAACCGCTACCATGTTGGTGTTGATGTGATAGGACTGTCGGATATAGGGAATGAGGGATCCCAGACTGCCATCGTTGATGCCCGCTACAAAAAAGGCAAAACCGGCACTGATGAGCTTCAGAAGCACCCGTGGAGGGCGCTCAACCTCAGGATTCTCTACTTGAATGGACTCCATCTGTTGTGAAGGGGGCGTTACTGTTCATTGAAGATATCCGGAAGTGATATATGGAGTAGACCTCGGTCTGTGTACGAAAACGGCAAAACGGCCAGCAGCTCCGTGTTTCCCCCGCCAAACGAGGCTACTCTACACCTCTATGCTCTGAACGGACTAGATCAGCCCGTCTCTTCATGCCGGCCAGTAATACTCTCCATCGTGCAGCGCCATCAACAAGTCTGGATCCACGTTGACAAACCCCGCCTCGCCCAACCAAGGAAACTCGTTGCGGATCAACTCGGCCACCATTCCCCCGAAGACCTGGCTCCCCTGCACGTTCAGATGTGTCTGATCGTCTGCCTTCAAGTTGTAGGTGTACGCATTCTGCGGTCCGATGCTATTGAGGTAGTCCGTGCTCGCCCGGTTGAGGTCGATGTACGCCACGCCCGCCGTGTCCGCGGCGTGGATGGTGGCGGCCCGTTGGTCCGCCAGATTCTCGATGATGGTGGGCGTGCCCGAGGAATTGTCGTAGTTGCGGCGAGACAGTGGGGTGACGAGGACGGGCGTGCCGCCAGCATTCAGCACGTCGGCCGCAAATTGCTCCAGGTTACTGGTGTATTCCTCAATTGAGATCCCCGCGGCGGGTTTCTGGTCGTTGTGGCCAAACTGGATCGTCACATAGGGCTTGTAGTCATTCTTATGGACCGCCAGCTCGCTGAGTACATTGTCCCAGTCGCCTCCGGCGCGGAAGCTGACGGTCGTGGCGCCGTTGTGGCCGAAGTTCAGCCCTCCGGCGCCGTGGAACAGCGTCGTGTTGATGAATCCATCGCCCCAGCCTCCACCGCCGGTGGATTGGACGGCCGTGGTGCTGTCGCCAGCGAGTAGGAAGAAGGGTGACTTTGCGGCTTTCCGTGAAGGAAGAGCATGCGCAGCCAGGACGAAGAAGGTGTGCCAGGGAAGGTGCATCTTGGATGAGTTGAGAGTTTGCCTTAGGGAATACGTAGGTACTATTCTGTTGACCAGTCGGTCGTTGCGGAAGATTTTATAGAAAATTCCAGGGGGGAAGAAAAGGATATATTGAATATGGATTATATATTTAAATCCTTCGGACAAATATATGGAAATGTATTGCCGCCACTAAGATCATTATTAGTATTCAAAAGCCCGAAGCTAAAGCACCATTACTGGGGTGAGATGAGCGTCTGTCACGCAGACATCTAGGGAGCCCTTGACTGTTCACTCTAAAGAAAAGAGGCCCGGTCTAGTTCACCCCGAAGCCTATGCTGCAGGTCAAGGAGGCGACCTTGCAAGAAAACATTGCTGCAAGACTCGGCCGGTCCTATAAACCGCAGATAAATGTTTAGTAGATGGTTACGACTGGGCCTGGCACACAGGATACTGGCAGATGGGGCTGCAGTAGGTTATAGATAATTAATAAAGCATCTGGCGTGAAGAGCACGTCCGTATAAAGAGCCCTGGACGTTGTGCTCCAGAAATAGCTGCCGGAGCTTATTGCAGTACTTCTGATCCTATTATGAACCTCTCGAGCATTGGATAGTAGATTAATCTGGTCCTGGTCCGTCATTGGCATACGGACCGCGCACGAAGCCAAAGTAGATCTGCGAGTCGCCCAGCACTCCCTCACTATACTGCCCTTTCATAATACACTCCCTCTCAGCATAGAAGTAATCCTTCCGATGCAGGTGCATCTTGACAGATTCCAAGGAGGGAAATGCTTGACCGTCTCGCATCACAGCTTCAGCCAAATCTTCAAATTGCGGGATATACTGCTCTTCGTCCCAGATCCTATCCGAATCCTCCGCTCCATGGTAATCGGGAAGATTTAAACCCGTGAAATACTCCAATTGCGAGGGCAGTACATCTCTGAGTCTCAGCCCGCCATTCTCGTTGGGCTTACCCAATAAGACCTCCAGCTGCATTACGAGACCTTTTAATCTCGTGAACTTCTTCATGGATCCAAAATGTCCCCTAATGTCGCTGAACTCCTGCTCCTGTCGCCAGTCCTTCTCGTCATTATTGCACAGGCAGATGGAGAGGTGTGTAAGTGTGTTCGCGGTGTACTCCTCAAGGATCCGCTTTAGTTTCGGCGCGTCTTGTTGAACAGGGAAGAAGGCGGTTCCGCTCATGTCTTCGAACTTGAGAGTCTTGAGCTGATCAGTGTGGCGGATTATGCTCTCTAGAATGTCCTCTGGCGGAACATAGTTATGGCAGGATGGGCCATCAGGGCCGGGTGCTAGCACGGCAAAGTCCAGCTCCTCCAGGCGGGGAAGACGAAGAAACAAAGCCATGTTGGCGAACGTGTCAGTGTGCGTTTTCAATGTAAGCGACTTGAGATTGGTGAGCTGAAAGAGGAGGAGCCATTTCCTTGTTTTCCGGGTTGATTGCGCGAGCCAGGAGAGGTCGTTTTTCTGAAGTGCGAGCGAGTGTGCAGGATCAGAAGTGAATTGTCTTTTGAGGCGGTCTGCTGCTCCAGCTAGGAGCTCTGCTTCTTTTCTCCTGCGCGCTCGCTGAGCTCTGGTATCTAAATCTTCGCTCGAATCTGAACCTGAATCAGAATCAGAATCTGCATCCGTATCCTCTTCCTCCTCCGGCTCTTCCTCAGATCCCGATCCTTCGTCTTCTTCTAGGTGAATTTCCTCCACCCGAGCTGCAAGTTGAGGTCGCGGTATTATCGTGCAGCAAAGAATACGCAGTCCATTGTCTGATGGTGGCTGGATCTTTCTATACAAGACGGGGTCGAGAATTCCTCGGATTGACTTGGAAATCAACCGAAGCTTGAATGCCTCCTGAGGACATGCAGGATCATACAGGTCATCAAGCAAGTAATTGAAGATGTGGGCGTGGATTTCCAGGGGAAACTGGATGGTCATGTTTGAGAATAGGGGAGCGTCAAGGTGTAAAGCTCGCGGACGTAGGCTCGCGGTGCTTCATATACTTGATAGTGGGGATGGTGGCTCCTTACCACGCGACAAATACGAGATGTTGAATAACACAGCCGCGGTTTGCAGCCAATTATCAATCAGCTCTGAGGAGCCAATTTAAAATGGCCAGAATTTGTCTCCGGGCTTATCCTGAATATGTCCATGTCTTTAAGTATGCTGTTGGTGTCGTCTCCTACGTAAAAACCGGCAACAATTGTATCAATAAAGAAGACTTTCTATCGCTATACCTAGATGTACGCGGTAAGGCCTTTGTTTTGGATAATTATGCAGCGGTTTTACAGAGGCGCGACTTAGGCTGCTCGATTGAAAACGTGTTCTCTTAAACCCTTGCCTTCTAACTACGTACACCGACAGCACTGCTAGTTAAAGACTGGGTTTCTTCTGTTTTTAGACTCCGCACAATGATCGCTAGTTGCATTAGAAGATCTGAAATCTACAGAATCGTTGTAATACCAAATGGTAGCTTCATAGCAGTCTTGTTCTAGAAACTGTCCAGCCAGCCTACTGAAGTTGATACTCCCAATTGGTGTCTATCTTAATACTCTCCAGTTCCTCCATAGTTCACTTATGGGTACTCACTCTTGAAGCTGGTGACGAAAGTTTCCCTGGGATACTCATGTTTGCCCTCCAACTACTTTTTCGCCTGACCCTTACAGTGCGCTTGCCTGAGAAGAGGCAGTTCGCCATCTTCAGCACCAGAGGCTCACTGCTTATGAGGGAAAATACCGATAAAACGGAATGCCATACCGCTCTGTGTCGATGTCAATCGGCGTTATAGATCTGCAAATGAGATGCGTGCATGTGTATTGCAGGGAACATGCTAAGGGGGCTGTTGCTGCTTATCCTAAAACTTCAGCTTATGTGACAGTTAAGACATATCTTCATTTCTTTTGTGGGGCTTCATGGCCTTTCTGTGCCATGGCCACTGAAGGAATAATGCATAGCTGTGCTGCTGTGCGTACGGGTCGGCTTTCTTTCTGTCAGGACAAGTCTATTACACCATTAAGGGTGAAGAATGTCGCATACTTACTCTCAAGTGGGCCACAGGCAAGAATGCATTATCGCTGCCCCCTTGAGGCCACGGGCTTACCTGATTTGGTGTACAGAAATTCCCGTATCAAATGGATCAAAAACTATGCTGCCCTTGCAGCGAAGTTATGCCGGAAAAATACATCCGACGAGAACAGTGTTGAAATCTTCCACAGGCTCAGACGCTGTATGCTAGTATACTTTTATGGGACGAACATAGATGATCTTCCAATCTAAGCGTGTTGTAAAAAAAAAAGTAGCAATAGCTGAAGAACAGAAAGAACTAGAACTGGCAAGAGAAGGAGGAGACAGGAACAGGAATCACGACACTACGTGGTGTATGTCGCAACGAAAGCTGTCACCATGCCCCATTCTCATTCCATGTTCAGCTATTTGGCCCCGGAGTATAATTGTCCGCATATTCTACCTTTTCATCATACTCGGTCCTGTTAAGGCGGCGTAAGTACCCATCTGTCAGGAGTGAGGAGATGCTGGCGAATGTGACAAATTGTGTTCCCATCCCAGGCTGTTCGAACCATGGCGCAACCGGGCCAAGAGTGACTTCAAGCTCCTTTGTCACCTCATATACATGATAATTGTAAGGGAATGCGCCGTCAAAATTGTCCAGGTTACTCGGGGGTAACGAGCGTTCAATATATGGCGCACCCAATGGGCCGAGAAAATTGCCCCCCTCGCCACCGAAACGGTCAAGTTTGCGGCCAACAGGAAGGGTCACATTTCCTAGGATGGGCTCCCCGTCGTCAGACAGTACGAATCCATTGGCAGGTGGGTAATGATATGATCCGTTTGAGGGGTATGTCCACTTTGCGAGGTATTCATATGGGCAAAGGTTGCCAAATCGTGCATATGTTGCCAATTCGGTCGACAGCGGAAAGTCCTTCGGGAGCTTGACTGGTCCCAGACGTGGATCTCCACAGACATATGATGCGTTCACGAAAATGATATTTGCGCAGGGGTTTGGGAAGCATCGCCGAGGATATACGGGCTCCTAAGGTTCTGTAAGACTGCTTTCAAGCCGTTTTCAGGCTGAATAGTGATGTCGGACGTACATTTTCGTGGCCATCTTCAGGCTTCACTCTTGCCAGAGCTGGGAGGGCTGTTGTCAGCAGTACAAGAGGGAAGAGGAAGTTGAAATGGAACATTGATAAAAGAGGGGACTGTGAAGGGATTGGATCGGGTCAGTGAGAGGTAATGATAAGTCGTTTGGGCAGGGGACCATAGGCCATTCTGCAGGGCCTTGATGTTTATTTATATGCTTCCTTTTTACGAGCAGAAATATGCCCCTGTGCGAGACTACAAGGCCTCGACCGATTCGCTCTAACATTCCAACTTACTCGTGTAGTAGCACAAACATTCCGTACGGCATCCAAGGATCACCATAGCGAATTGAGCATAAAATTCTTTGGGGCGGCGTGCAGACGAGACTATTGGCGAAATCGAGCCACAGTATGGAAGATATATTGCTGTCAAAAGTCGCACGTACATAAGGTGACCGGAAGTCTCGCAACGATCATCTCAGGCCGGCATAGCAGAACGCAAAAATATTGGTAGGTCTGGAAAGCTTCCTCTGAAGGGGTGGGCCTCAAGAAGTATACAATGAGATACATCGCCGAGGCTGTGCTTGAGGTGGATTTATTCAATCTTGCTCCGATACATCTGCACCACTATAATTGCGGGCCGAACATATCGGTAGACGCAGTGATGGTGAATACTAAACTAAAGCCGTCCTGAATTCCCATGCGATACGGAGGATGGCACTGGAGTAGCTGGCGAAGGCAGGTATGCTTGTATAACGAAGAGGCGGCTATCCCCTATCGTAGGAGAAGACCAGAGATGACGGAAACTGTAAGGGATGCAACGAACAGTATGATTCTAGGGGTAGCTTGGGATATAATGAAGCGCCCCAGGGGCGGTTCGATTGAGGTTTGATCGGATGATACTGGACAGAGCTAAGCCGCTTATGAAGTGAATACATCTTCCTGCACTGCCGGGGTTTATATAGGAAACGGTAGCCGCATCCTCGCGCCCAGCTTACAGAGTCCCTCTCCGCTTTAGCTATCTAAGGTAGCGATTGCGTACCAGTCCTGAATCAAGCTAGCGAAGCTCTTACCATTCAATCCAGGAACAGCACGGCTGACTGTCATTTCGTTTGTCCATACAACAGAGTACCATACACCGCGTAAATTGCCGCTATGTTCTTTGTCCCTGGGTGTCCTTGTTGACGCGAAGTTCGGCCGCAACCAGACGTTGTGCCGCACTGGGGAGTTCATCTGCCCATTGTCTCTCGAGGGGGGAGAGGCACGCTTGGAACTTGCTATTGTCGACAGGTTGAGTGGGGTCGATATGCTTGGGTGTATTCGGCTGTGGAGGAACTTGGCCTTTTAATGCCGGTGTGCTCAGGGAGTCTTGCAACGACAGACGGCCAAAGTATACTGTGATCGTATCGGATCCCTGTGGGTTGGAACGGTTGGTTGGATGTGCGCCATGAAAAGCAGAAGTATCCATCATGGAGTCGTCCATATCGCAGGTTGGTGGTCGGTGAAGTAATGGTGCGATGGAGGATTGATGAGGCGTTGATGAGATTCACTTTCAACGCTTTGACACGTGAGTCCTTCAATGCAAAGACCTAGGCGTCATGAATGCTATAGAAATTCAGCAATGTACCTCTTGACATCACGAAGCGAATTGGATGGAGTAAATAGCTCGCTCGCCCATGCAGGCCCCACTGGTAGCTGTCATAGGCAATAAAGAAATTCAGCTGTGGGACCGAACCGGTCAATTTGGGGTCTGGCCGATTTCATGGACTGTGCACTGTCGGATCCGAAGGTGCTATACGCTCTGACGATCAGGTCCTCTGTGCTAAGCCGATGTCAGATTCTGGTATTCTGTTCGGCTGTGAAGTCCCCATTGCTGTTCTTTTCCTACCATCGACCCCCAGCTGTCAGAAAAAAGTCGAACTAGAAGGTTGGATATTCGCTTTTCCCATTTTACCAGACAGGGTCTCTCTGCCCTGTGGTACTAGGAAGAGCCCGCATTAGTACATCGCTGCGTCCCGAGATTCAACCATGGTTGCTGTCACGGTTAGTGCCCTTATCTTCCCACATACCGGAAGGTATCATGCCACTACCCGAAAGTCAATCGCTCGTCGTTGCTGAAGGCGCAGACGATTACGGGGAGCATTGTTGCATGAGATCTGTGTTTGCAGATTGCATACATTTATACGGAGTACCCCGATAAGCTTTCGAGGGCTGATCCTTTTAGCACGTCAGTAGAGGTCCTATATACGGACAGAAGCGCGGAGGACATAAGCACTCTGCCATTTGCCTTCATTCTAAACGGCAGGACGAGTAAGTTTAGTTCCAGCGTCCCACCTCTTCAAGGGGCTTTCTTCATTGGATGGAAGTTTCAGCCGGTTCATTCTGTAGCCTTTCATTGGCATGAAACCCACCCAGTCTTCCTTCCTGTCGTTCCCGGCATTTCAACAGCGCACATGTTGGCCCAGGCGGCTATCTGAAGGGCGTAATAGTTCTTTATACAAATGAGCAGCTGTGTGGCAGCTATTATGGGTAGATCTTCTTTGCATCAGTACTTCTCCAGATGGTAGAGTATGAGTGATTAATCGTTCTCCAGTGAAGGTCCTGTTCATGCATGTAGGTCAGAAACTACTAAGACTGCATACAGGGCAGCGAGCCATCCTCTGGATTTTTACGCTTAGACCTTGATCTGCTGAATTGCGACTATCAAGCTTAGCAGCACTGAACCTACTAAACTGTCGAGGCCGCCCAGAACAAACTGGAGGCATTAGGGCAAAGCGGCTCTCCGGATGTAACATGAAAAGGCAAAATCGATAGGTGTTCCGAATGCGGAGAATATTTCCCCAGGTATGCGGCTAGAACGTATCGTACTTTTGATTGTTAGGCCATTCTGGACCAATTGCCTTCAACCTTCAATTTTAGGATATAACCCGGGAGGGCCTCTCTTATAATCATGTTGCATCAGACGTGGTCGTGTGTGAGTGTGAGTGTGAGTGTTTGGTATCAAGAGATATCCCATGATGCCTAGATCATAGCGGCGCGTAGCGGCTATTCCTTATGGCCAAAAGCCAGTGCTGAATATGCAGTTGAATGTTCCACGGCACGAGGCAATTTATCATCCCTGGCTACATACCTGTCCATCAATCTATGCATGCGTCTGCGTCTCATACTCTGCGTCGTAGCGAAACTTGTCCATTATATACGTATGGTACTGATGCCCATAATTCATTGCAGCATCCTCCAAAAATAGACAAATCCTACCATATATGTCGTCTTCCCCCAAAGGAACAACATCTTAGGCAGTCATTCTTTATCCTCTTGATGATTTACAGCGCGTCTCATTCGAAAAGACTGAACTTCCTAAAGCTATGGGGCGAAACATCCACGACGATCTAACACTAGAGCCTAATCCCTCAAGCAACGTTGATTATCTCGCATACCATTGGGGATATGAGGAAGCTCGAGCAACAAAACGGTATCTCACTCGACACAAAATTGAGCTGCAAAATTTTCCTCGGCTCGAAAATGCATTATGGAGAGCTTGGTTCAGCTCAAGGCAGAACGCTCGACGCTTACCAGCCTCGTGCATTGGATGGTATTTGCTATTCCATTTATTTACCTAATTGCATGCGGCCACGGCTCACTCCATTGACGTAGGGACAGAGACGCAGACAACAACTGGTTGTATGGACCATTGAAGCCTGACAAACAATACCACCTGTTAGGTAGACATGTACGCCGCACAAAGGTACCATCACAACCCTCGGGTCAGTACTGGGTATTTTACTAACGGATTGGTCTCAGCATCGGTCACCAGGGTTTCTGAGACAGGTAAGTTCATAGGTTTTTCTAATTCCTCCCCCCTGGGGCGTAGGTGCCGGGAATAACTTGAAGAAAAAGCGTCCCCGTGTTCGATTCAACGAGGAAGTCCAGCAATGTCAATATCTGGCGTGGGAGAAGAGGTATGCGAACACCGTCACATCATCTTGTGCCTAGTCATAAAATGACCCGAGCATCTGCAGCACAACAATCTTGCCGATTACTTCGGTTCCATTGAAATTCCAACGGCGGGAATCCTATCCCCTAACTCTCTACGAAGCCGATCACGATATATGTTTTGATCCAGACCAATTTTATGAAGTTTCTTTTGATTTTGAGTAAGGGGAACTATTTTCTACCCTGTGCGACGTTTTCTAATCAAAATCATAGTGGAACACTTATTTGGTAGTCGGTCCCCTAGATGTCGACTCTACTTTCGGTTCCCTCGGATAGTGCGCCGGATATGGACGACATCCCTCTGATATAACCTCGAGCCTCTGCTGAATGGGTCAATGGTTGCCAGTGATAGACGGCTTCTAACCAGCTAAGTGTATGTCGGAAATCCGGGGAGTCGCAGGCGCCTTCCGATCAATGTCGATATATACCATGTTCAAGCGGAATGATCATTGTTTACCAAATGACACAGTCAGAAAACCCACCAAGCTGACAGAAATGTATCATCGCTTTAGTATATCGGGTTTCCCCGACAGTCTCATTAGATGCCATTAGTGTGATTCTCTTACCGCGTATACTGCGCGAACATAGTCCGGGATCTTTTTCATTGTCTGTCAATGACCGCCAGCCTCGCCACCGGATACACCATATAGATGCGCTCTTCTGTGGTATACTTGTCAGCGGGTTCTATCACAACTGTCTTTAGAACGAGGCGTTTGCTCGGGCTGTTCTTCCTGTACTTTCGATTCTCCCATGGCAACGGTACAACATGCCGATGCCTTGGGCTGCAACGCGTAGATGCCGGGCCACCGTCGAGGACAAAGAAATCCAGGTCCACCGAATGACTCGCAATCATATCATGACCCTTACGATAGCAACTAAACCCGACTAATGCATACTCCCGAACATGTCAAGGATGCCCCGGACATCGGACGCGACGGCTGGTAGTACACCCCCCTCGCGCTACCTCTCTGTAAGGTCGTACAGATACGACGGCAGCGTGGCCGCTGACTGGACAAGACGCAGCCTCGTCAAAGAAGGAATCCGACAAAGAGCTGACCCCCTCTTTGTTGGGTGTCCATCAGCTCACTCCTCTTCCTTTGTTTCTGCCTTTGCCTACTCTGGAGTAATATGTTGTTGCCCTCGCGATCATCCTGATCGAGGCCACTACAACTCTGATATCATCCCAGCAGAACAACAACCGCTCCACTCTCCTATCAGGCAGGCAAGATGCCATCATCATCATCATCAATCCGACAGACCGCGTCTCCGACCACCTCAGCATCGGTCGCCACGCACACCGTCAAGGTAGGATCCAAGGAGGACCCTCATCAGTACTCGCCGCATAGCATCACCGCGGACGTGGGCGACGTGATCGAGTTCCAGTTCTACCCGCGAAACCACTCGGTCGTCAAGGCCGACTACCTGGCCCCCTGCGTGCCCGCATCGGGCAGCATCTTCTACTCCGGACCGTTCAACCACTTCAACGAGTACAATGGACAGCTCGTCGGACCGGTGAGTACGCAGCAGATGTGGATGAGGTGGAGCTGATGCGAAACAGGCGCCCAGCTGGTATCTCGTCGTGAACGATACCCAGCCGACTTTCTTCTACTGCACGGCGATCGACTCCTGCATTAAGAACGGCATGGTGGGGGTCATCAATCCGGTGAGTCTCGTCCTCCCCGACGTGCATCATCATGCTGAAGCCATGTAGAATGAGACCATGACGTGGGAAGCGCAATACGCCAAGGCGAAACAATACCCCTATATGCTGGTGCCCGGCCAGTCGATGCCCGCCGAAGGCGACCTGCCCTCGAGCACCTCCACGTCCACCGCGCATCCTACCACATCCGCAGCCGACACAAACTCATCGTCGTCCGGCACACATCTAAGCGGCGGCGCGATCGCAGGGATCGTGGTCGGGGCGGTGGCGTTCCTCGTCATCCTCGTCGCGTTGTTCTTCACACTAGGGCGGAACCGGGTCTACAAACAATGGATGTCGTCGCAGGATGGGCGCACCGAGCGCACAGCGCGATGGGCACTCTTTCACGGAGAGGGCTGGAGACCGAAAAGCGAACTGGATAGTACCACGCAGCACACAGGAGATCCGGGAACCTCGCTCGTATCCAGTCCCAATCCGACGCAGCGGACGTTTTCGCCAACCCCTCCAGCCGGCCACTGGAGCTGGGAGGGGCCCAAGTCAAGCGTCAGCCACACGCGCGAACCGACGGAGCTGGATGCGAGTAATTCGGTGAACCGGGGTGTATATCGATGATGGGTATCCGAGTAGGAGTGGGAGTACGGGCGTAGGAGGGGTTCTTGAGGTGTTCTAGGGGATATCCGGCTGTAATTACTTGATGCTATCTATTCTAATTCATGATGCTTGTCGTATCAATCCATCACCATCATCCTCCACCGATATAACCTCCTCTTATACCCGTGCTTATCACTTGGCATCGCCGCCATCGCCATCTCTTCCCCCTTTGGGCATGACTCTCGGCGTAGCGCCGTTGATCGCGCTGCTTCTCCGCTCTTATCGCCTCCAACAAGCTTAACTCCCGGGCTGGGCGCAGGTCTGCGGTCTTGGCTGGCGGTATCTGGTGGGATCGCGCGGTCTCTTCCCCAGTCCTACCCCTTATCGCGCTTGTTATCGGCATGGGTCTGGATGGCGATGGTTGTATCGCGGGGTGCGGAGGAGGAGTATAATAATAACGCCCTCGCCCAGCAGCTGCCGTTCATCTCTCTCGAGCTTATGTCTATACACCGTCCACCCGCCATGGAGAAGAAAGCGTCCCTCGACGACCGCCAGGATGCAGACGCCGGCAGCATCGTTCCCTTTCCCCAAACCAAACGCGGTCTGTCCTCGCGCCATGTGCAGTTGATGGCCATCGGGGGCTCCATCGGGACGGGCCTGTTCGTGGGAATCGGGGCCTATCTTCGCGACGCAGGACCCCTCTCGCTGCTACTGGGATATCTGGTCTGGGGGATCTTCTTCATTCTTCCGATCAATCTCAGCGTCGGCGAAATGTGCGCCTACCTGCCCATCCGCGGGTCGATTTTCGAGCTGGCGGCGCGATACGTCGATCCAGCTTTTGGATTCGCCATGTAGGTCCTCGTCTAGTCGTTGTGATGAAAGTCACTGACAAGCGGCTTCCAGGGGATGGGTCTACTTCTACGCCGGCCTGATGCTCGTCTGCACCGAATACTCCGCCGTCGCCTTCATCATGGACTACTGGCAGATCGACGTCAACCCGGCGGCCTGGGTCGCCATGGCCATGGTCATCTGCTTCCTGCTCAACATCGTCGCTGTCAAATACTACGGCGAGGCCGAGTTCATCATGGCCTCGACCAAGATCCTCCTCCTCCTCGGCCTCATCTTCCTCACCTTCATCACCATGGTCGGCGGCAACCCCAAGCGCGACGCCTACGGCTTCCGCCACTGGACGGACGGCCTCATGTACGAATACTACACCGACGGCGTCACCGGCCGCTTCCTGGGCTTCTTCTCCGTCATGGTCTACGCCGCCTTCACCATCGCCGGGCCCGACCTGCCCGCCCTCGCCGCCGGCGAGATCCAGCACCCGCGCCGCACCATCCCGCGCGTCGTCAAGATGACCTTCTGGCGCATCGTCGGCTTCTACGTCGTCGGCGTGCTCGGCGTCGGCATCATCTGCGACTCCCACGACCCCCACCTCATGTCCGCCATCGACTCCGGCGCCTCCGGCTCCGCCGCCTCGCCCTGGGTCATCGGCATCCAGAACCTCGGCATCAGCGGCCTGCCCGATCTCATCAACGTGCTCATCCTCTTCTCCGGCTGGTCTTGCGGAAACGCCTACCTGTACAGTTCCAGCCGCACGCTGTACTCGCTCGCCCGCGACGGCCAGGCCCCCAAGTTCCTGACCAAGTGCACCAAGGACGGCGTGCCCATCTACTGCGTGATCGTGGTCACCCTGCTGTCGTGCGTCACCTTCCTCGTCGCTGATAACTCGTCCATCAGCGTCTTCTACTGGTTCGTCGACTTGACCACCATCGGACTCGTCCTCACCTACACCAGCATGGCCTGTACGTTCCTCGGGTGGTACCGCGCGCTGCGGGCGCAGGGCATCGATCGCAAGAGCTATCTGCCCTGGATCTCGCCGCTGCAGCCGTACATGGCCATCCTGGCGGTGATTCTCGGGTTTACGACGGCGCTGTTGAACGGGTATGCCGTGTTCAAGCCCTTCAGCGCGCAGGGGTTCGTGACTTCGTACTTTGGACTGGCATTCTTTGTGGTCATGTTTGTGTTCTGGAAGGTGTTCAAGCGCACCAAGTGGGTTGATCCTGCTACGGCGGACATCTACACGGGCAAGGCGGAGATCGACGAGGAGTGTCGCGAGTGGGAAGACGGCACCTGGGAGGAGAAACACAAGGCGGAGCTGGCGCAGATGAATGTTATACGTCGTACGTGGGAGAGAATGTGGTGATACGCTTGGATGGGATTGTATATTACCGAGTCTATGAGAATATATCTTATGTTTTACGATACTTCAGAATGCGCTGTCGACCCTGTCATTCATGCTTTCAAAATTCCCTTACCTTTCGAAATACCTCAACCTCTTCAATCCACCGCTGGACGCTCTTGCCAGGAACTGCCCGGGGTCTATGCTCCTCAATAGGCTCGTCATCCTGAATCGCCCACTGGTCGATGATCCACGCATGCGACTGCAGACGACGAATAGATTCAATATTCCGTGTCCCATCGTCCAGCCAGATCCCATCGTCATAACCTCTATGCCAATTAAACAACCGTGATGTTGCGACAGCTGATTGTTCATGAGCCGAATCTCGTTCAGGGTGAGATGACCTTCAATCGTCAGTATACAATGCCAGCACTGTCGCTCTTCAGGCTTACTCATTCGCACCCTCCTCAGAAGTACGATAGATATCGTGGACCTGTACAGGACAAATTTGATGCTGCGAACTCGCTGGTACTCTTTCCCCAGACTCCAAGACCCAGTATATCCTCCACGAAACAGGCCTGTGCATGTGGGCAAGATGCGCCCTGACCTCGAGGCTCAGATTTTGAACCGGCGTGCTGCCGAATGGCGGCGCTGGAGACCACGGAGCCGATATATCCCGGCAGAAATACAACGTTTGAAACTCCTTTGCCCGTAGGATGACAGATTTATCCCAGCAGTTTGAGCGATATGCTGCTTGAAGAAAGGATTGAGTAGTGTTTGTCCAAAAGGCGGTAACCAAACATATAGGCGGTAAACTGTGGAAGGCCAGGTTCAAGAAGGAAGTCGCCTGGTCGCTGCATAGGACTGCTGCCCATAAGAGGGTGAGATGAGGCTTTACGTTCCCAATTGCATTGAGCAGCTGTTGATTGTCCTCCAGAGCCTTCTTCGCGCCGAGGGATGCGGCCCCGATGAAGTTGCAGGGAATCGAAGGGTCGAAGAAGGCGCTGCAAAGTAACGAGTCCAAAGCGTCTTGTGTGGCGCTTAGGCACATGCACTTGTCGATGGACTGGAAGAGCGCATCAAAAGCTGGGTTCTTTTGCGGCGAGGAAGACCGGGTAGGAGGTGCTGGTATGCTTATAGGAGGAGCGAACTTGGGAGGAGGAACATTTCGTGTCATCAACATCATGACCGATGCAAGGCCAACAAGCGACTCTCCCTCAAGGCCTTCCGAGGTGCAGTATCCCAGGAGAATATCAAACGCAACAGATGATTGTGGAGTCGCTCGTGTCCAGTCACCTCTTGAGTTTTGTCAGTAATGAATCAAAGACAAATGGATAATCAACATACCGCTTCTTAGTTGCGCCCTCTCTCCATAACATCCACGGCGAGTAGAAAGTTCCTCTTTGTCTCTTTGTCTGGGCTACCCAGTAGCCCTGCGTGACAATGTCCCAGAAAGAGTCTTCTATTCGTGCATTCTGACGGTGCAACAGCCAACTTTCCTGCCCTGCTGCTTCTAGAATCTCCACCCAGCGGCAGGACAGTATGTATGACCAGGCCAAAACCATGCTTGTGAACACTCCAGAGCGAACAGGTCTAGAGGAACCTGGAATTGCAACTAGTAGCTGGGTCTCAGACTCTATTTTATACGTCGCGGGCTTCGGGATACCAAGACACTGGAAATAATTAATACACTTTTCAGGCTCTGTGCACTCTGGATCTTCTGTAGTTTGGACTTGCAAGACGGGTTGTAGTATCAGATGGGTTCCTTTTCTGCCCGCTATGTTGACATCCTCTGGCGGCTTGTGGAAGAATTGCGGAACATCCTGGAGGATGTCGAGGAATGCTTGTAAATAGTACTGGAAAGGCTCATGGACATCGATCGGTGTCGAAGCAGCATCTCTCCAGTAATGGAACTTCGACTGGTAGCAATGATTGAACTCCCCCGTCGATGGACAGATTCCGTCGCCAGGGGACCAGGTAAGATCGTCCTCACTCTCCGAGTCATGGCTATAATCGCATTGGTGACTGCTTGACTCTCCACCTCCCATAATGCTCGCATATGTGATCTTTCATGGTGAATGCCCAACTGACCAAAGAAAAAACCTTTGAGGCGGTGAAGGACACAGTTCCCGATCTCCATCTATACATTTGCATGAATGGAAACTATGCTACAAGCTATTACCGGCTCAAAATCAATGGAAAGGAAACTCCTTGCTTCAAACGGTAGAGGATCGAGTTGAACTAGTATTCAATGCCAAAAGGAGGTCAGGAGCACATCGTGTATATCCTCCGTCAGATACATATTTGCGTGCCGCGTGCTGCAATGACAGACAAAGTAGCTAATCGCTTCAATAAATAGGTTTCAACAGGTCAATAGAATCTTGATTGATTGACGGACACGGTCAAAGAAGCCAGCACTGCACCCATTAACTACTCACTCCAGTCTTTACCAATCTTATATGTCCACTGGAAGTCTCCCACCACGCCACAGTTCTCGCCGGTGACCTTGCACAGGGCTGTATAATGTCCAGATCGAGCCAACATCCCAGATGGTGCAGTCTCGGAGTAGACTACACACTTTTAGCATATGCGCTCCACCTCTTATATCAAGACCACTTACCAGCCACGGTATACACGGCGCCGTTGGGGAGCGGTGGATAGTCGCCCTGTCTTGATTAATATATCCGCATTATCCTATGGCTGGTCACAGAACCTACGACAGTCTTTTCAATGTCCGACACGGTCAATCCGGCGTGCTTGACGGTTTGCCGAAAGGTCAAGCCATTGACTTGCTGGTCCACTTCGAACGTGATACTCAGCGTGTACTCGGCCCCTTCCTTGATGGTTTGGCCTTTGTTAATGACATTTCCAACGGCCGTCGATGTCGTGTCGAACTTAATGGGCGTCTGGAGTGATGGTGAGCTGATCTCCAGCGCCTTGATAATCACAGGTCGCCCTGACAATACGGCTAGCAAGGATTAGCGGAATACCATGAAGTAGCATTCGCCAGTACCTGTCCTGTCGTCCATGATGGCTTCGTTAGAAGGTTATGGTAGCGGGTTCGATGCGAGAACGAAAAGGCAACGTCCGACGACAACTCGGTATTTCTATATTGATCCCAGCATGGGCCGCGTCATCGCTCTGCGTCTTGATCGACGCTTCAGGAACGGGAACTTGATTACTGCATGACATCATTGGAATGTGCGTCCCTTGCGCCATCTGGCTATCCAACTTCCACACCTGTATTCCGCTTTCGGTAGGCGAGCAGTGCCGCAGCCTTTGCGCGGTCGAAGTAATAGCCAGGTATCAAGGCATCACTCACCGAACTCAGGTGCGACGGCAATGAGCACATTCCACTCGACGGTTCGGATATTCATTCAATCTACCATATTGAAGTACTCAAGACCATTTATCCTATCTAATTGTAAAGACCCCCATTGGCGGACAAGCAGGAGCCGGTGGTCCATCGGGCATCATCGGTGCACAGGAACGCCACCAAGGGAGCAATATCATCCACTTCACCAACACGGGCCGCGGCAGGAGTCGACTCAATCAAAGGCTGCATGTCCTTGAGGAATTGTTCGTCACTCTGAAACCATTGATCTGTAAAGAAATGTTGCCGTTAGCATGCTGCTATAACGACACCAATCTAGTACCCGCTCTTCTAGGGGTCTCTACCTGTCGCAACGGGGCCAGGGTTGACGCAGTTGACGGTAATTCCGTGCGACTGGCCGAGCTCTTTGGCCCATACACGGACCAGGGCTTCGTTGGCGGCTTTGGTGGCAGCATAGACCGTCTGGCCGGCCACGCCCAGACGGGCGCCAGCAGACGAGATAAAGACGATCCGTCCACCCCGGGCGATATGAGGGACGACCGCCTTCGTAAGGAATATAGGGCCTCGCACGTTGCAATCAAAGTGCGTCGCGTAAAATTCGGGCGTGGTGTCCATCAGGTTTGCTTCCAGGCCTTGTGCGGCACTACCAGAAAGATCGGATTAGCGATTGTGGCTTCACCCAGATCATACGGATAAACGCCCACTTATGAATTAAGATTTCAATCTGGCCGGTCTCGCTGATCTTCAAGGCAGCCTCGACCAGCCGCGGGATTTCGTCGAGGTTGCTGACATTAGATTGGCACACAATCGCCTTGCTTCCAAGCTTGGTGATTTCGTCCGCCACAGCCTGAGCGCGCTTTGCGCTTCCTTCAGACATGTAGTTGACTACGACGTTGGCACCGCGCTTGGCGAGGAGTATGGCAATCCCGGCTCCGATGCCCCTGGAGATATATTCAGCACCTGCCCAGGAGCGGAGGGTAATCATGGGTGTATACCGTGAAGCCCCGGTGACAATGGCAGTTTTGCCCCTGAGCGAAACTCCAGAGAAGTCGCTCATTTTAAAGGTCAGTAGTATATAAGGAGATCGATGATGCAGAGGTACTGTGACAGTGTGAAAGCTATGATCGCCTCGTAGGTTCATTGGCTACTATTTATCTTGCCATCACGACATCTATCTTATAACCCCGCGCAGCCTATTCGAATGGAGAGAGATGATGACCGCCTAACCCAGCATAGTATATGCTGCTATAAGAGCATTAACGTGTTCCAGGTAGCCCAAGCCCAGATGGACCGCGCAATACCCCCTTTTGACTGTTAGCTGGCAAAAGACCGGCAATGGGGACCATGTCTACTGAGCAGCACTCTCCCCCACGACCAATGCCCGTGTATAGTCCAATGTAAACCCCTTTGATGCAACGGACTCTAAACATAGATTCGCATGCCCTTCACCAAGCCGTCTCCATAAAATCATCCATATATGCGTTTTCCCCTTCGAACTCAGTTCAGTCCTTCCTCTCTCACCTCGTAGGAACGAACAGACGTGTCAGGATGCGTCTCTGAAGCTGCCTGTGCAAGCGAGACCCTCCGTGCGGTCTTGTTCTAGGCGGTTGGGATATTTACCCGATCAGGAAATGGACTGTACCAACATCCACCACGACATTCGAGCCATTCTTCCGAAATCCCTCCGAGACAGACATCACCTCTGGGGCGATCTAGTATCACCCCACATGATTCTCCAAGGAGGTTGGAGGGATGGTGGCAGTGTATCGTAGGCCTTTCCTCAAGAAATTTGTGACTGAGTCAAAACGTTGCTTGCTTGCCAATCTGCACCAATGTCGTGCTGCCAGTCAATTCCAACCCAGCATCATCCCGTCAGCCAGTATCAGTTCAGCCCGTAGGGGACTTGTCAGGCCCCAATGCAGTTTCTATTTGGATAGCCTACCTGATTCTTGGTGGACCATCGTGAACACAGCAGTCACAAGGTCACTATCGATATGTGTTTGGACGTGGTCAGAAGCAGTCATATCACAGGAATGATGTTTGAATCATCAACAGACGGAACTGCTCCAGCGCATTACTCGCGTTGTGTGCTTCCCAATCAATGTCTGGCCCTTTGAATTTCTTCCTCCTCTCCATCCAGAACAACATGAACATTCCAAACAGCCCGATGGCCACAGAGATGCTGTCATGAGACAGTTACCATACATCCTCGCGAAATCAACGGCACCAAGAAACTCACTAGTTCATGTTTCCCACTCTGGTGGGAAGCTCGGTAGGAAGGCAAAAAGACGCCGCTGACAACCCCTCAGAGGACTGGAGCATTGGCCGTACACCCAAGCACAGGACCGAGATCAACATAGTAAAGGCCCTCTAGAGCAGAAGAAGGAATTGAACGTCGATTCCATGCACGAGACATTATACCTACAATTAGTATGGAATCCTTGTGGAACAAAGGTACCACTATACCACCAGGAAATGAACATAGCGTTGGTGACAGTGGAATCTTTCGATCATGCTACTCTATTAGATCAAGCCTTTATCATACTTGCCTTCCTACCGAATCTATATATTGACCATATCAAACTCAAATCTCGTATTCAGTACTGCCTAGCCCCTCAGTTCCTCTTGTTATAATCAATCTCGAAGCTGTAAGCCGCACCATAATGCATAGCCCAATATTCATCACAAATCTTCTTCGTAATAGGACCGATCTGTCCTCCATTCACGGGCTTCCCATCCAGCGTAGTGATAGGCCTGCTGCCGCCAGAGGTGGTACACATAAAAGTCTCGTCACAACGGTACGCCAGCTCAACTGGCACAAACTCGACACGGACTTCAATCCCCAAGACTTCCGCCGCATTCATAACACTCTTCCGCGTAACGCCCTGCAGCAAACCACAGTCCGGTGTGTACAGCACGCCGTCCTTGACGAGCACAATATTGAACCCAGAGCCTTCTGTGAGATGGGTATCTCCGTCCGTCAAGAACGGATAAGTTGCACCGCGATCCGCAGCCTCGGACATGCCGCGTACCAGGTCTCCCCATTGCAGGTTCTTTGACGGTCGGGTCGATGGCGCCGGGGGGCACCCGGCGCACGGTGCGGGCGACGACCGCGCTGCCACCGACGCGCTGCATCTCCGGCTCCGTCACCCATACGTAGGGCTGCACAAACATGTATAAATCGTTAATGATGTCCTCAGGGCGCGTCCACCGCACGCCCTTCAGCCCGCGCGTCACGATCAGCTCGACAAAGGCGTCGCGGATGCCGCTCTTGGCCACCATCTCGATGAGGATTTGCTTGACCTAGTCACGTGGAAGCGGCAGTCGCAGCCGCAGCTTGGTGCAGCTGGCTTCGAGCCGCCCGACATGAAGCCCTGGTCGAGCAGTGGAATGCGTGCCTCTGCCAGGGGCACCACATCGCCTTCTACCCAGGCGATGCCCTTCGCAAAGGGGTTGGTGGTCTCGGTTGATTCGAGGATCGCTTGGCGGGCGGCGTAGCCGGCGAAGACTCTGTCCATGGAGGCCATATTGAGAGTGGTGGTTGTTGCGGGTGGAAGAGGGGTTGAAGTCAGTGGACTGGTAAGACGGATCAAATCTGATGACTGTCATGTGCAGCCGAACCATGGCGGTTGTCTGTATATAAGAGTTTGCGAGAGGATAGGCGGTGGTAGATGTCTGGTGTTTCTCGCCTTCTGAGGTTGGAAATGTTCCCAAATAAGTAATTCCCAATACGGCAGGTCAACGCATCTATCGAACAACATCCTACATCTGATCATTGTCTCTGGGCGAATGGCAGTGACTAGCGGATATAGATTCGGAGGGATAATGCTGTGAAGATCCAGACTCATACTCTGTGACCATGGTATGAGATTGCTCCCTGGAGTTGGTACAGTTGCATCATCATCCAAGGCCAGGACTGCATGCAAACTCCCTAGGAGCTTAACAGAGCGTGTCAAGGCTACAGTAGTAACCAGGGGCTGAACAGAACAACCGTTATAGTGTACCGTTCATGACCACGACGACATTCTCTAGTTTCCAGTTTTTGGCTTCTCCTATCCAGTCAAGAGATGTCAGCTTGTTCGAGAACATTGCAACTGGACGGGTTTCGATTCTTACTAGTTTCGTGCATCTTCCAGAATTCCATCGCATGTGTTTGTTTGCGGTGGTACCAGGCTCATGCATACCATCTACACCACTGCGTCAAAGCTAGCAAAACACCTCCGTATTCTGCTGCCTGCTCAATTCATCCGTAACTACAAGCACAAACAAACTCCGACCGAGAGTGTTTGTCCTGGTGATCTTCGGCCTGCCTCCGTCGCTGACCGAATTTACCAATGGCAAGCGCGCAAGCTGCGCCTATGCAACAATCCCCGTCGACAAACGGTGGCTGCAGGGACCAGAGGTCGGCTTGTGCGTGTGGAGCGCTCGTGGCCAGTCGTTTGGCAGGGAACGCTGTACGTACTTCTGCACGAGCTGGATAGGAATAGCCTGGGTGTGCCGAGGCAGGGCAGCCCTGTACGGAGTATGTCTGGACATTCCGTGAGTGCTTCTGCCTGCCAGCATCGGAGGCAATCACAGCAGAGCCAACAGAGCTCCACCGCCATCGCAAGCTGGATTGAGATTGCCCTACTTCAACGACAATCCGTAGTTAGCCGTCAGCATAACTTTCCAAACAGGCCCCGATCGCCACTCACTCTTTCCCCAGAGTCCCCCAACCCCCAATGATATCGCCCGGAGGACTGAGGTCCTGGCTTGGCCGGCCGGCCTAGCGCACAGGATCGTCCAGGCTCAGCCGCAGGGAGTGAGTGGACGGAGAGCTCCACCGTCGGTGCGTTCTTTGTATCAAATGGAGACCACCAAATCATCACCACCAGACCCGAACAAAGCCTTCAGCGACAAGTTATTGCGATTCGCGGGTCGATGTAACCGGCGTCTGGCAGGGGGAAAGTTAAGGGAAGCTAAAGCGGGCTACTCTGTAGCGGCGGCTCCAGGAACAACTAAATCGTCACTTGATGGAGCCGCGGCAAGACACGAAGGAGACTAGCTGGGAGCAATCATACTATAGACTAACGCGCTACGACATAAGGTGGTAGTCGGCCGGGTGATTCGGCGTGTCCTGCTGCTGGTCTAAGCTCTCCGGCCAGGCCCCGTCCAGGATGGCCCGACCTGGTGTTACAAATCATGCAGTGGGCAATTGTCCAGTGGACACTGGATCTCCACCAGCACTTGCATTGCATTGGTTTGGAAGCGACGCTAGACCGGGGCTGTGGTGTCTGTGTGTTCGAGGTGCAGATGAAGAATGCAGCGTGGACGATGGAATTCCGCCACGGACTCCCTCAGCGGCAGCAATGAAAGTCATCTGGCCAGGTCAATCTGAAACCACCCTGCGCCGCGCGCTGCTGGTATTGAGATAGATTAGACTTCCCTCGGAATGGGCAGTGGATTAATTGCGCGATGTTTAGCCGGAGTTCAGACACAAGTGGCCTCGGTGGATCGCACTAGCCGACACTGCATGCATCCTGTATGACAGCCAGCTGTGACCATGACCACGCACCTATCAGGTCCCTGGTCCGGCCCGGATGGCGTGCTTCGAGGAATTAAATCCGCGCTCACCGTCAGCAGTGGCCTGTCTTTTGACGGCGTGACAGAGAGAGTGAAGTGGCGCGTCGGAGAATCTGTGTGCTCGGATATATATCCACATGCATAACGGGGTTTACAGCCCTCGAGGTACTAGATCAACCGTCGGGAGTAATTTACAAGGGTCAGATATCCATCGTACTCCGTACTCGCATCGCATCCTGACGACCCCTACAGTGATGCCATCTTGCATATAGCCGGCGCAAAGGCCATCCAGCAACCCTGAAGGCGCGCCCGATCGCAAGACTTATGCATGGTATCGGAGAATTCCACCCCGATAGCTGTTTCGCACGCGGGATCGACAGTACCATTGCATCTCCAGCGGGAGAACGATCGAGCGCGATGCACATCTCATGTATCTCATGTGGTTTTGTTGGTCCGTGAAGACGTCCATGTCCCGTTGACAAGCTTGCGAGATCTGTGCACGGTGGCCGCGGATGCCACCGGCTTCCGCGTTTCAAGATGGGGAGCAGCATGCACGAGATTCGCATACGGACTCCACGGTGGCATGGTCCAGGTACGTTGGTGGAGCTTAATTAGGAGCACAACGTTGTCCTCTGGCCTCGATGGGCGGATGGCCCGACTCATTCACACCCTCTCTCCAGGGCCTTGGGGCCAATAACGGGGCAAGGTGAAGCGCCGAGTAGACGCCAGGGAGATCGTCCCGGGTTGCCTGCTGGGACTCACGACGGGCTGCATCAGATAACGCTCATTTGTAAGATCCTCATACCACATGACTGTCGGACGCCACTAGTCATATACGGAGTTGCTCAAGGAGGCAATTGTCCCTGCTGGTGGCCTGAGGTGTCGACGGGGGCCGTGCGAACGCAAAAGATCCAGTGCGTGCGTGTAAGGATGTTCTCTGGAGTTATTATTACTCTTGTTACTCTCAGGGACTGCACCTTCTCGCAGGCATATTCGCCTCATCGACGATCGATGCAGATGGCCACAGGAACGCGACTGTGTAGAAAATCCGTACAGATCGAATTGTCGCTCTGGTGCCGAACCTCAACGTCATAACGTGGGATGCAGCGCCAGCGCATGCAATTAATTTCGCCCTCCAACAAGCCGTGATGCAGCAGATCCTAGCCAGTCTCACGGTCCTCCCGCGGTCTCCTGCTTGGGGGATGTTGCTTCCTTAAGGCTTGTCGGGCCAGTGAGAGATCGTGGAAACCTTTTTGCCCTGCCAATCATGTGGTCGACAGGTATTAAAGACAGTGCATAGTGTCGTCTATTATTGACTGGGGGTTTTTAGTCTTCCGAAGCCCTTGTGGGAGTCATTGCTCCCTGGCCCATTCTCCTCCCAATGAGGATGGAGTGGTTGTGTACCGTCCCACACCCTCCCTGTCTGACATACGCTGCCGCAAGGGCTGCCTTCTAAGGACAATGGAGCCCATCTCTTCCCGCGGCGGCATCAGCCGATTGAGAAAACTTGCTGGGCGCTTGACCTTCCTTTCAAGCCAGTCAGCGCGCAATGGATGGTTCCGCTGTGTCATCGCTCGTGGACCCGGCCCCAGACTGATCGCAAAAAAAGGGAGAGCTGGCGAAGTCAAATCCACCGACGACACGAGGGATCCGAGACGCTTGTCGATGGGAAACCAATCACAAGCAGTCCACGGCCCATCCCACCAGACGGACGCCGAAAGTCAAACGGGAGGACCATGGCTCCAGGGGCGTGGGCAGTGGCCACCTGAGCTGGCGAGGCTGGGGGAGGTGGTTGATTCCCTTCTAGAAACCGTTCCCACCCCAGGGGGACCGACCGGAAGCCCCAGGAATGCCAGGGGACGCATGGTTGGGGAAGTTCAGACGATCGGCCGTGACACCCAATGGGACCGGCCTTCCAGGAGATGGTTCCGAGCGAGCACGACCCATGGTGACGCCAAGTCTTCAGTAGCGTCTCTGGGGAGACCACCGGATTCGGCGTGGCATCGTTTGGGCCTCGATCGACCTGGAACGGACGTTGTTGGGGGGAAGCTAGAGCCAGCCGGAGTCATGATGGTCGTGCTGGAGACGGAATCCTTGTTGGATGCGCTGGTGATGGACGACAGTAGTCGAACGGATCGAACGGATGGGATTGGCAAATGAGAGAAGGATCCCCCACATGAACCGTCCCCCACAAAATGGCGCATCTTAGGTTGACCGGATGTTGATGGCTATGATGGTTTGTGTCGGATTATGAGAAGTGGTGGATAATTGCGATCTATTCCGCATTGCCTCTTCTGGGGAGGTCCATACTGCGGCGCCATCCGCCGTCACCCCCCCGGGAGAAAAAGACGAAAAATCGAACAACCTCTCCAGATTGAAGCAGAGGATTCAAAAGTCATTGATTGCACATACTGCGCATACAGTATGACAAATGAATGGGATATCCATCGTCTCCATATCCAACAGCTCCAAGTCTAGCATCGGAGCCAGGCGGATGGATGATTACCGCACTGAATTCATTTCTCACTCTACAATATCTCGATGGTTATTGGAGGAATCCAGAGGTTAATCATCTAGGAAATGAAGAAGAATGGCCCTGGAAATACCGCAGTGGGTTCGATGGACGCAGAGACGCCCCATCGGCACCATCCGCGCCGCATTTGCCGACCACGGATGGCCCTGGATCCGGGGTTTCTTCTGAGGCCGCCACCACCGAGTCCAAGAAGGAGGGCTCCATATCCACCGGCCTCCAGACCAGAAGAGGAAAAAGAAAATCGAAATGACTGCCTCGGACGGGGGCCCACTGATGTACACGGTGCTTGCCTCCACAGCCACTACTACTACTGGGGTCCGTTGAGACGCAGACACGAGATAGGTAGCCTAGAGCGGGTTGGAATCCAGACTTGGACTCGATACTACTGTGTTTCAGCTGTCGTAGGTTCTTATCGCGGTAGGCGATATGATATCGTGTGTGCACCGTTCTTTGTTGTCAGCATCGGAGACTGTCCGACGCCGGACTGGTGGATTTGGTTGGGGACTGCATGCCTGGGATCGAGTCATTGGGCCGGTGCTTCCGCTGTGACAGATGATTGATGATTCGTAGGATGGAAAGGTGTGATATGTGATTGTACTTGCGTGGCCCCGGAGTCTGTCTTGTCCCCAGTGATGTCTGTATCGGCCGTACTTGTAAAGAGTCGACTCTGGTGAGACGTCCACCGAGGCCAACCCACGCAGAGACATTCACACGAGCAGGATCAATCATCATCCACATAATAATAGAAACCGACGGTGAGAGTGGGTAAGGATGAGATACCAGGCTGCGTACCTAGCCTAGTGCTCGTTAGTCAGGTCTGCTATCACGGACGGTGTCAGACCTGCCTATCGGGGGTTAGTGCGCCGCGAATAAGATTGGCCGTTTCGTATTGGAATGCTCGGTCAGATGATTGTCACTGGGATAGTGAGATTCGATAGGTGTATGTATGTGAGAGAGATGTATAATTGTAGGATGCAGAACGAGATTGATTGTGTTTGTAGGAGTGTAGGTACTCTGGTAGGTAAGGTTAGGAAGGTACCTAGGAAGGATAGAATTGAAGGCCGTAATGAAAGGCCTAAGGCAGTCAATACGGTAATGACCATACCAGGTGGACCCCGTGACTTGGTGGGTCCCACGGGGCCTGTCAGGGCCGCGGTTGGCCCCGGCTGGGCCAATCTCCGGCCACTGCACGACCGCCCGCCCCATGCGGGTCTGGGGATTGATTGGCGGACGCACGGCATCGTACCGACACGGTACAACATCGATACAGAAACACTGGAAGAACAGAGAGGTACAAGAAGAAAAAAGAGGAAGTAAAAGGCAATAGAGGGAACAAGAGAGAGACAGAGAGAGGGATTGTAGTCAGTATCGTCAGTGTCAGAATGGGTGGTGGAATCCAAGGGTTAAAGCTAATCGGCCTTCTGTGCGACCGAGATACTTTGCGGCGAGTCACCGTCGCACCGCGGATGGGCTGGTCGGTACCTCCAGCACAGGTACTCTCACCTAACAACAGGTACTTCCAGACATCCTCTGCCTCTGCCTCGTCTCTTCCTCTCATCTTCTCCTTCTACTCTTCTACCTACTCTTCCTCTTCTCTTCTTCCACTCCTACGTCCACCTCCCTTCTCTTGTTCTCTCTACCCTCCCATTCTCTCTCTCTCTCTTCCTTTCCGCTTCTTATCCTGGATTCCATCGGGGTCCACTTCTCTCTATCTACCTGGACTCCATCGGTTATCTCCGGCGGCCCTCTGCCTCTATCTCTTTCATTCTTCCTCCAACACACACCCTCATACACAGTCTCTCCCTGAGACACTGTCTTCTACACCTCTCCCAGTTCCTCCTAACTCCAGACCAGAAACATCGAGGTGAGTCGATCCGTGGTTCATCGGCGAAACCTTTCCGCCCCCTGGGTGATTGACGCGATCCGACTTCCCCAGGAACCACTTTGCCACAGCCCACCACCATATCACTACACCACTCCCACTCCGACTCCCACAATCTGGTCTTTCACAACTCTTCTTCACTCAATACTTGAACCTCCCTCGTGGTCATTCTAGTTTAGACACATTTTCGTTCTTGCTACTTGGATTCCCTCGTCTATTGCGGTGTGGTGACTTCCCCATTGAACCTCCCGGTAAGCCCCTCGAAGCTTTCCCCAGGTCCCGCTCAGTCCCACCACTACTCCTGTGCCATCCATCTTCCTTTCTCTCTCTTACTCTCTCTCGCTCTCCCTCTCTTTTCAACACTTCTAATTCCCCCAGTCCAGTCAATGTCGACCCGCCCTCTTGAGTAGACTTGACTCCCGCTGTCCGACCCTCGGGAACTTGCGCCGCAGTGACGTTCTCCTGAGATCGTTCGCCTGTCGACTCCCGTCCGCCGCTTATTCCCCCACCATTACCATTACTACTACTCTCTCTCTCTCCCCTACCACCATCCCGGTGACTCCCAACAACGTGTCCCAATTATCTCCCTATTCAGGGTCAGAGTATGCTATTAGACACCATGGTGGGCCAAGAGTTGGGCAATAGCCCCAAAGACCTCGCCAGCATTAGTGAAGTGCCCGGCGATCTCTCTGGTGAGTCCCACTGACCTCGTCTTACCGGTCATGGCCTGACACCCTGTCTTCTTTTCCCTCCCCCCAGTCCCAACCAAAGAATCGAAAAAGGTCGAGTCCAATGGTCAACCCAATATCCCGCCGCCCAAGACCGACAAGCCGAGGCCTCATGGCTGCACCACCTGCGGTCGCTCGTTCGCTCGGCTTGAACATCTCAAACGTCATGAGCGCTCCCACACCAAAGAGAAGCCGTTCGAGTGTCCTGACTGTGCCCGCTGTTTCGCTCGTCGGGACCTGCTCTTGCGACACCAACAGAAACTCCACATGACCACTACTCCATCCTCGCGCCCTCGCAATGGCCGGAGAGAGAGCACGGGGGCCGCGGGCGCTGGCGCCAACCGCGTGCGCAAGAACTCCATCGTCAACAACTCCACCACCATGCGGCCCCGCGCCAATACCATCAGTCACATCGATGGCGCCGCCCTGGGACTCCCCAATGCTACGAATCCGCCACAGGCCGCCCATCACCCGGGCCATGCCTACCATCCCAGTCTGGGCTCCGCCCCCGTCGGCTCGAGTTTGGACTATCGCGGTTACGGGACTGGTCACCCGCCTGTCAACGGTCTCTCCAAGCTGGAAACCCACGGATTGCCTATGGATCTCACGGGTGGCCTGCGCACGGCGCCCGTGTATGGGAGTTTCGACACGGGCATGGGCGAGATGCTCATGGGCCACGGAAGCACCATCAACCCGGCCCAGCTGCATTTTGGTGGCTCCCCACAAGGCTTTGGGCACGACTCGCCCTCGTCCCCCTACGTCCACGGCGCCGCCCATGGCATGCCCCCGACCACCGACCCCATGATGGAGGATGAGTTCAGCTTCGATTGGATGAATGGCGGGTTCGACCAGTCCATGCACATGGGCAAGGGAAACAACGAATCCGCCATCGACGAATCGTCCCCCTCGGCCATGAGTACCGGCAGCCAGAGCGGCATCAGCGAGGCCATGATGGATGGCTCCCACCGCTACTCCATGTCTTCCGCCAGCTGGCACAATCCCTTTCCGGCGCATTCGGGGGCCCATTCCAACCAATTTGCTGTTGACTACACCTCTCCCGCGTTTAACGATTTAGGCATTCCCCCAGAGACCGTCTCGCCCAAGTCGTTAATGGCGCAGAACCCTTTTGCTGAAACCTATGCCACCCCTCCATCCATGACCTCGGTGGGCCAGCCCCTGTTGGGAGGACATTCGCAGAGTATGTTTTCATCCTCTATGGCAACCAGCGGAGAATCTCCTAATCCTCTCAACCTGCCTTTCGCGAATAGTGCCCTTCGAACTCTCCATGCCCCAACCTCCACGGATACCTTTACAGACTCCACCCGACAGGCTTTACTAGCCAGCATGGCCCAACCCACCGGCTTCAACCACCGCAAGTACTCCCAACCCGCCAGCAGTATGATCCAGTGTCGCGATCTCTTTTCGCGCGCCAGCTTCAGTGGATCCTCCGGTCAACTCCCCAGCACTCCAGACATGCAACGCTATATCTCCGCCTACATCACCTACTTTCACCCCCACATGCCGTTCCTGCACATCCCCACATTGGACTTCCAGGCGCCCGAATATACCAACAACCTCCGAACCCCCAGTGGCCATTTGAATCTCAGCTCCACCGGCGTCGCCGGTGGGGGCGGCTGCCTCATCCTCTCCATGGCTGCCATCGGAGCCCTCTACGAATTGGATACCGCTTCGTCCAAGGACCTCTTCGAGGCGGCCAAAAAGATGATCCAGTTATATCTCGAGGAACGTCGCAAGGCCGACATGTCCTCGGCGATCAGCCGCTCCAATCCGACCCGCGATAACTCCGTCCACAACACGCCCCTGTGGCTGGTCCAAGCTATGCTGCTGAATGTCATCTACGGGCACACCTGCGGCGACAAGACCTCGGCGGATATCGCCAGCACGCACTGCGCCGCCTTGGTTAGCCTGGCCCGAGCCGCCGGGCTGAACCACCACTTGGACGCCAAGGATCTCCCGCAGGACTACCTGAACACTGGACTGAGTACGGGCGCCGACCTCGAAGGATGGAATTCGAATCCGGGTCAGCAAAAAGAACGCCGCGACTGGCTGGATTGGAAGATCGTGGAGGAGCGGAAACGAACCCTCTACGCGATCTTCTGTCTGTCCTGTTTCCTGGTCTCCGCTTACAACCACGCTCCAGCGCTCACGAACTCCGAGATCCGCCTGGACCTCCCGTGCCAAGAGGATCTCTGGGCGGCCGAGTCCCCGCAGGCGTGGAAGAAACTGGGCGGAACGGAGGCCTCGAGGAACGGCTCGTCCTTTTCGTCGGCGCTCACAACGCTCTTGACTGCCAGCCAACGAGAACAACAGTCCACGTCAGGGAATGCCTCCGGCGGGGATCTCCAGCCGAGTACCTTTGGGTGCTTGGTCCTCATCTACGCCCTTCACAACTACATTTGGGAGACCCGTCAGCGGCATATGGGTCGCCAGTGGACGTCACGAGAGACCGATGCGATGCAAGCTCATATTGAGCCTGCCTTGCGCGCGTGGCAGACGGCCTGGGCGAGCAATCCAGTGCATAGCTTGGAGCGTCCCAATCCTTACGGAGCGGGTCCCCTGTCGGCGGACAGCATTCCCCTGCTTGATCTGGCCTACGTTCGGCTGTTTGTCAATCTCGGTCGATGCAAGGAGGCCTTCTGGCAGCGCGATTGGAATGCCATGTCGGATGAGCTCGCCCGCGGGACGGATATCGTCCATCCGACGGATGATGTTCCCGCAGATGTGCTCGACCCTTCGATCATCGGGGAAGGCAACCAGGCAACCCACCTTCGCCGGGATTCGGTGGCAGACCTTGGTGTGGGCGAGCTTGCGATTTCGAAAACGCCGACCCAGGAGAACCTAATGCGAACCTCGCTCCCCGCCCAGCGTTCAGGCCAGTCTAAAAGGGAGCGGCATCTGCGGAAGGCCGCCTTCTATGCAGCTGACTCCATCTCCATGTCCAATCAGCTCGGCAACACCTTCGCCGAGTTCACCTGCCGGGACTTGCCCATCCAGAGCGCGATGTGCGCGTTCGACTGCGCGCAGGTCTTGGCCGAATGGGTTATGACGGTGCAGGAACGCGTCGGACCCTATCTGGGGCTTCTGGGCCGTGACGACATCGACCTGGAGCAGGCCTCGAATTCCATGCTTCTAGACGAGAAGGACTGCAAACTCCTGGACAAGGTCAAGGAGATCCTCACGACCATCGAAGGCAAGATGCAGAAGGAGGTCCAAAGCGGCGCCTCCGCTGCGGCGTTGAGTGTTTTACAACGACTGCCCAGCGTCGTCGAAGGCGGCTATGGCTGCAAGATCCTGGTGGCCACAGCGAGCTTGCTGGACCGTGCCGCAGTATGGCCCGTGACGAAACTGATGGCGCGCTCGCTAGAAGCGCAGGCAATGCGACTGAAGGAGCGCGCTGAAGCTTCCATCGCGGAATCCACTTAATCGTGTCCAATCCGGCGGTACATCCTTTTCAACCTGGCACTATTCGTGGCCCATCGCGGTATACTATTAAAATTATCTGGAGTTCAAATCGGTCTCAACTCGGGGTGGCGAAGTTCTCACGGCGCATTTCGATGTCTTCCCCCGGTGGCCGAATCAGCTGGCGTCCTTGTTGTTATTATTATTCTGTCTCATTCCCGATTACGAGTATCCGATATATGCTATTGACGAAGTATTTGTGGCTGAGATCCGGTGGTCTCCTGTCTGTTAAGACCTGTCGGTATCCCTTGTATGTGGTACGACCCTGTTATCATTATCTCCCTGCGATGTCAAACGACGTGTGTTTTCTTGTCTCCCTCTGTTGTGTGGTTCTTTCTACGCCTTTTCGATTTGCGTTGGTACGAAGGATGGGCCGGACGTTCCCTGCGCGCCCAATGAATGATCTGGTGGGCCAAATCTCTATCCACGATACCCAGACCTGTTGTTGTTTTCTCGCCCGCATACAACGGTCCAATGCGATGTTGCCATGGCCATACAGAAGTTTAGTCAGGAGTGCCGTCGGGCCTTGGCTAGAATGGGTGTTTGGTCTCCTCGTATATAGTGATACAAATTGTACATATGATCCGTTCAATCCACGCGTGGCTGTTTCCAAGAGTGATGTAGACCAACATCCACGTTACTTTTAATGTACTAGAGTCTATTTCGCAACAGATATTTACACAATCAGTCTCTCGAACGAGTACTTCCCAGCGGCCTTGCGCCGCAGATAACCAATCTCTCGACTACTCCGTGTCTTGACCTCGCCGGTCGACTTCTTCACCTTGGTCTTGCTGACATCGGTGGTCGGCGCCTTGAGCGACAGCGGCAACATCTTGCCGGTGGCATCGGCCTCGTCGCCGTCCGCGGCGTCCACCGCGCCAAACACCAACAGATCGGCGCCGTTCAGCTTCTCGTGGCGCACGAGGGGCGTGGAGCCCGCGCCGTCGTCCACCTTCTCGGCTCGCGCGGCAACCGACTTGCTGCGCGCCAGCGATTGCTGCACGCTATCCGTGTAGCGGAGATACTCGCGGAGCACGCCGCGCAGATACGCCGCCTCCTCGACGCCGGCTAGCGCGGCGGAGATCTCGGCCTGCAGGTCGGTGATCAGCTCGCGCTCGGCGCTGGGCACGCTCAGGCCGTCCTCGACGGCGGTCGGGGCGGCGGCGGCGATCCAGCCGGAGGGGCCGACGGCGTCAACGGCGGCGTTGAGGCAGTCGGCGATGACGTCCAGCGACAGCGACGGGTTGGTCTGAAACGGGGTCGGCGCGGTGGGTGGGGTCTCGGTGAAGCGTGAGGTGTAGCCGCCGGTGGCGAGGGAGAGGCGCAGGTGGTGAATGAGGCCGACGATGTCGAGGCGGTGCAGGGCGGCGCGTAGGCTGGCGGTGCGGACGGCGGCCGGGTAGGCGTGCAGCTTCTGCAGGGAGGTGTTGAGGCCGAGGAAGATGGTTTGCAGGGTGGCGGGCGAGGAGAAGGAAGAGTTGGAGGCGGCGTCGGAGAGGTCGGAGTCGTACAGGACAGACTGCGTGCGCGCGGCGTTGAGGAGGGTCTTCAGTGCGGAGGCGAGATCGTCGGGGGACAGGAGAACGGGGCCCTGCAGGACGGCGACGAGACGCAGGTAGGTCGGGTCTGAGTCGATCAGGGCCTGCACCAAGGCGTCGGGCGGCAGACCCGGGAGGATGCGAGGTTTGATGGCGCGCCGCACGGCGGTCTCGACGTTGTCGCGCGAGAGGTGGCCCCGGTCAATGAGCCACTGGCAAGTGGCTTCGGGCCAGAAGCCGACGGACAGATGGGCGGTGGGAGTGCGAGCGAGGCTGGCGAAGGGGTGGTCGGCGGGTGGGGAGTCGTGCAAGGTGAAGATGAAGGAGAGGAGGAACAGTGTGAGTTCGGGGTTCACGTAGTGGGAGCGCGGGGGCAGGCCGTTCGACGAACCGGCACTGAAGTATTTCTGCACGGCGCGGTCGAAGGCCGCCGTGTCCTTAGCCTGCGAGGCCTCCTGAAGGGTGCGAGAAAAGTCGTTCCACTGACTCGATTGCTCCGTGGTGAGGCCTAGGGATTCCATGCGTGGCTTCTTCGACGACGGATCCCACTGCGCGGACGCACCGATGCCGCGACCAATGGCGTCGATGAGGAGGCCGTCGCGGGATCGCTTGAGCGAGGAGCCCAGCGGGGTGCGCGAGGAGCTCAGATCGAACGCAATCAGCGTGTTGCCGCGGATAGCGACGGCGAGGCCAAGCTTCGCGAAGTACCCGATGAAAGTGGTAGGCGCCGTGCGGGTGTCGGTGCTGGCGGGGATGTTGCTGATAGGGATGCTGCGCTGGACGGAGTTGTACTGGGTGTCGAACACCGCGATAGTGGACTTGCCCGCACCAACGACGGACTGTGGAGAGACGCGCAGGACGGAGGAGAATTCTTCGTTGTCAAGGATGAACTGCGAGGTGACCGTGGGCGTGTATTGAGAGAGATCGACGTTGATGAATCCCCGCTCGAACGACAGGTTCAGTCCGGCCGACCCGGAGTGGAAGTCCCACTGCAAGCGATCGCGCTCAAACTGATCGTGTCCTTCAATGTTGGGGAGGTTGACAGTAAGCAGATGTCTCATTTTCTGACTTTCGTCCAGAGTCAATCCGCCCGCAGGGACAGTAGCAGGCACGGAGAACATGTGCACTTTGACCTCGTTCAGACCAAAGCGCTCCGAGTTGCGCGGTTGTGAGACAAGTAAGAGTACAGATGTTTGATCCGCTCCTGAGTCTGTGATGTCGGCTTGTGCTAGGGCCGCAAGGTCCTGTCGTTTCTTGAACAATGTCTTCCGAGCCTCCTCGAATTCGACAAGGAAGCACGTGCGGATTTCCTGGGTGGAGGAAACCTTTGCAAGTTCGCTGTGGTGCAGACTCCAGCGCTGAGCATCCAGACCAGCAGTCAGACGACGCACACGTCCGTCTTTGTGCACCGTCAGAATGTCGAACGGGTCCTTCTCTTCCTCTTCATCGACGACAGTGGGAAGGATGCCGACGAAGATCGCTGGGCTGTCCGAGTCTTTCGCGGAGAAAGAGGAGGACGTAATGACGGGAGCGCTCGAGCCACTTCCACCGTGTTCCTCAACAAAGGACTTGATCTCCCGCTGGGGATTGATGGCGACATAAGTCTGTCTTTTCACGATTGACTTGTTCGAGAGCTTTCTGCGCACCGAGCAGGGCTGGCAGGTGAAGGAGGATTTCGGCGGAACGGCATAAGACGTGACCAACTTGGGGGTTTGGATCTAGTGCACTCATTTTAGCATTCACTTGAGCAATCAGGGATGTGATGCCGGTCCCTACGTTGTATATATTCACGGCTTCTCCGTCGACCGCAACGGCGACTTCGTATCGCTTGCGCTTCTTGGAATCGGCGAGACGAAAGACTTCACCGATGCGAGTCTTGCCGGTAGACGCATGTAGCGGCCGAGGCAATTGAGCCAGGACCGACGGCGGCTGAAGATCCATGGTGACAGCGACGGAATGGCGACGACGACAACGACGACGACGTTCAAGGCATCTTGAACGATGCTCGATTCGGATTCAGAAAAATTTCCGGGTGGACGTTGGTCCGATCTCCGGGGCTAACACCAAACAGGCATAATGGCAGCAAACAAGACAAACTTCCAAACTGGGCAAATGACGTCCCGATTGGCCGCGCGGGACACGCGCCTCGCGTGTCTTTCGTGCCGTCGTCGTCTTTTCTCCTGTATCGACTTCACTCGGCTGTCAGTCGGTCTTCACACTCGCCTCACCCACTCGGGAGAACTGCCAATGGCTACTCTGTGATCCCTTCTTCTGCATCCATGCTTCCTTCTTCTCCCTTTCCCCATCGATGAGCACCCGCTCATCGTATACATGCGCTCCGGGACTGATGATGGCAATGGGACAAGAAGGGCATCGAGCCATCCATCCCTTCTTCCGCAAAGGTCATTCGCTCCGGAGATGTCTTTCTAGCAGCGACTGATCTATTACAGAGATCGACACATCGACGGACAACATCCCTCCGACCACCGAAGATGGTCTACCAAGAGACCCCAGGCGGGACTCTCCTGCCTCCGAGACTTCCAAGCCGATGACCAAACAGACAGATGGGACTTCGAAAGCGTCGAATCCTCAATCTCACAAACTGCCTCCGTTTCAGACAGCCGCTCCGGTCGACGAGACTTTGGAGCACGATCCCAACACAGGGAGACGAAAACGACGAAAGACGGATAGGCATAGTAAAGAGGCTGCCGCACATGGATCTATAACCAAGTATATAACGCCTCAGATCAATTCTTCGCAAGGACAGGAACCCACACAACTTGATGTTCTCGTGGGCGAAATCGAATTGCCAGCAGAAGCAACTCCTAGTGCCGAACCTGACCTTCCCTCTGCCGCGCCCTCCACAGATCCTGGAAATCATCCTGACCCGATAAAAAGGACACCTAGCCCTACGGAGGACACGCCAAATGACACTAATCCAACCAGCGAAAAGGAAGGGTCATCTAAGAGGAAGACGATCAAACTCAACGCGAACGGAAAGCTTCTGAGCTCCCCTGTCTCCAAACCCCAGGGGGAGGAAAATTCCAAGAAAAAGTCGAACAACAAAAGAAAGAGCGGGAAAGGAGTGGCTAGCACCAAATTGATCGTCTTCAAATACCCTAAGACTGAGGAAGACAGCTTGGGCAAGTTGATTGATGACATTCTCAATGGTAAACGGCGGCATGCCCCTACGAAACCTCCGAAACCAGCCCCTCCACCGGTCAAAAAGGATGAACCTCCAAAGCCAACACATCCTTTCTTCATAAAGAAACCCACACGCAAGCCCGAGACGTGTTCATCCCCTGCCTCTCATGATGCTCAAGCCACGAAGACAGCCTCCGACACTCCCAACCGCCAAAGTCCGTCAGGTTCTTTCATGAGGTCGTTTAACTCCTTCAAACATCGCCCACCCAAGGCTCCGGATCCTATTAATCCCATCTGGCCGCCGCGAGGGCTCTCTCACGTTCGAGGCCAATGCGACGATGTCGCTTTACCAGGGAGTGCCGTAGACCATCCTCTCGGTTTAGGCCCCAAGAAATCGAAGATGGCTGCTGTGAGCGTCTCGGACAAAGAGAGTGTATTGTCTCCGGGGTTGCAAAGCCTCACCCACGAACCGACCCCGATTCTCCGATTACCAGGAAGGAATACCGCTAGTGGATATGTCCTACAAAAAGCAGTCGCTAGACAACTATCCCACAATTCGCTATCAGGCACTGGCAAGGATACTTTGAGCGGTGCCTGCCACCCAGCTATCGCCCGCCTGCACGAATCTATACCAAAAATAATGAGCGCTTTCGATACTGGAAACTTTGATAGTCTGCTTTGGACACAGAAATACGCCCCCTCTTCAGTTGAACAAGTTCTTCAGGTCACGAAAGAGGTGCAGATGCTGCGCGACTGGTTGAAGTTTTTGATGATATCGGCAGTTGATACAGGGAAGCCATCAAAGGACGGGGGGAAGAAACAGACTGGAGGTGACAGGAAGAAGAAGAAGAAGCGCAAGAAGACAGACAAACTGGACGGCTTCATTGTGTCAAGTTCCGATGAAGATTACCAGATGGATGAAGTTTCGGATTCAGATGAAGATGAGCTCGCCGGGGGTGTGACAGTCTCCTCCAAGAGGACCGTAATCCGGGCTGGCGATCTCACCCTGAGTTCAAGGGCTGGAGCCGAACGAGGTCGGATGTCCAACGCAATTCTTGTCAGCGGTCCTCCAGGCTGCGGCAAGACTGCATCGATCTACGCTGTTGCAAAAGAGCTCGACTTTGAAGTTTTCGAAATTAATCCTGGCAGCCGGCGGAATGCGAGAGACATTGTGGAGCGGGTCGGAGATATGACGCGCAATCATCTTGTGCACAACTTCGATGAGAGGAGTTCTCGTCAAGATCACAGCTCTCCAGCCCCTGGCGCCAATGATGACAAGCAAAACAAGCTGATGGGCTTTTTTAAATCCGCCGGCAGTAAGGATACCAAGAAGGCCGGTCATTGCAAAGACAAAGAGCTTGAGAAGGAGGGCGATCCAAAAAGAACGCGCCAGCAGAAACAGTCTTTCATCCTCCTCGAGGAGGCGGACGTCCTCTTTGAGGAAGATCGGCAATTCTGGTCCGGCGTACTCACATTAATTAATCAGTCGAAACGCCCGATTATCATCACTTGCAACGATGAGAGTCGTATCCCATTGAATGACATCTCATTCCATGCCATCCTTCGTTTCCGTCCTCCGCCTCAACACCTTGCCGTGGACTATCTTTTACTTATCGCCGCAAACGAGGGCCATTTGCTGAAACGAGAAGCCCTTAATGCGCTCTATATGAGTACCGGAAAAGACCTGCGGAGGTCAATCACTGAACTCAATTTCTGGTGTCAAATGGCTGTGGGAAGTGAGAAATCTGGTCTTGACTGGATCGTTGACCGGTGGCCTCGCGGGTGTGACCTGGATGACGAGGGAAATCCGCTGCGAGTGATCAGCCTCAACACCTACGAGCAATTTATGGGCTGGTTCAGTCGTGACATGTTGATGTGCGGTACCTTGGACAGCGAGATTGAGCCGGGCCAAGAGTCTCTCATGTGGTGGCAGCTCAGTCTTCAAGATGCAGAAGAGTGGTCGGACATCGATGCACTGGCCAAAAGTCAACCGAAGGGGCCCAGAGAACAGCAACTGGAACATTTACGGCGCTTCTCGGACCTCATGGACAGCCGAAGTGATCTTGATATTCTCGCCGCTGATCTGTCGCTTGATGCGAATCAGGTAACTACGATTCCTTGGCTTAGTCTTTGAAGTGAGAACTAACCCTATGTAGGATGTTCTGGATACATCTATCGAGTCTATTTCTGAGAAACAGCGCGCGAATTATCTGGAAGGCTGCCCGCTCTTGGTCGCGGAGCCTCTTCCCTGCTATACGTCCCTCCCTGTGGCCATCGGGAACACTTATGCCACATTTCTACGACGCGTCTTCCGGCCGAGCCAGCAAAAAAATATCGAAACCACTCAGGCTGTCAAGTCACTGGCCAAGATCACGCATCCCATGGCACCGGGCCCTAGTCATGGTGACCTTCTGCGCGCCTTCGAACCGGTGATGAAGCCGGACTATGTTTTCCCCCCACCGGTTGGACGGGTGGCTCTGTCCTTTGAGAACGGTCTCGGACCAGTTGCAGAAGACCTCGGGCCTTACATCCGAGCTATCACGGCATTCGACTTGCGCCTTGAACAATACCGGCTACAGTTGAGTGGTCTGCTATCCCAAGACGGTCAGGGTACGAAACGAGTACGGAAGACACGAGCGAGTCGCGCAGCGCTAGAAGGGGGTAGCAAGGCGGAAACACGTAAGGAGCGGTGGTTCCCTCCGGACACCAATGCCTCGTTGGTTCTGGGAACGGGGAAGCGAGAGTGGCAGGAGATGCTGGTCCAGGCGGGATATTTCACCGTGTCGGGGGAGGGAGGCGCGGGTGGTCAGGACTGGGCAGTGGAGAGTTCTAGCGACGGAGGGTTCTGAGGTAGTGTTGTAATAATATATAGAGATTGACTGTTGATACATAACTATCTCATGCTTGACCTATGGACTTAGTATTGTACCCCGTACCCCGTAGATCGAGGTAAGCCAGTTATGTAGAGATAGCATGATCAAATCAGGCCTAGCGGGTGGAGCATCGCCTCATCAACTTCGCTACTCACCAGCTGCTATCTTCGTTTCTCTCTCCCTCTCTCTCTCTCTTTTACCTCATTTCTGCTCGCCCTCGCTCTTCTCAGGAAAAGCAGGCCCTTTTCCTTGCGCTCTTCCCCATCAGTCAATTCCCCCTCGGTATTTCGATCCATCCGGTCCGGTGCGGGTGGTCCGTCTTATCACTCCGACCGAGCTCCGCTGCGTCACTGGATCATCGCCTCCGCATCTGCCTACTCGACTCTCACCGCAATCGATCGACCCCTGGGTGAACTCCACCATCTATCGCCATGTCTCTCTTTGGCACATCGCCGGATGATTCCTCCTCGATGGGAAATTCCGCGCAGAGGTCTAAGTCCTCGCTGTTCGCCGATGATCCATCACTAGGGGGCAATGGCACGGGCCCCAACTACGGCTCCTCTTCCCTCTTCGCGGATGACGACAGTGGTTCGCCATGGAACAGCAATCCCAACAAACGAGCCGCGCGTCACCAGCTCGTGAAGACCCTTCTCCCCGATTCGGAAGTCCCTGAAAGCTACATCGATGCCTACGATCTTGTCCTCAATGTGGGGGATCGCGTCGGATCGGGCGTTGGTCTGACGGCGGTGCGGGAAATCCTGTCCAGCAGCGGCCTGACTGCGACCGACCAGGCCAAAATCCTCAATCTTGTGGTATCGGGCGACATCGACAACGCCGGGGGACTGGGTCGCGGCGAGTTCAACGTTCTTCTGGCGCTGGTAGGCCTGGCGCAGGAGGGTGAAGACCTGACGTTCGATGCGGTAGACGATCGCCGAAAGAGTGAGCATTCTGATAGCGCGAACCCTCAGCTTAGAACATCACACTAACCAGGACTACTTGTAGAGCTCCCGATCCCCAAGACTTCGTACCTCGATACGCTGCGCGCCCGACAGGAAGCTCCGGCTGCCGAGCGACCGACCACCCCGCCGCCCCCCGCGACGCCTCAACAAGAGCCCCCTTCGGCACAATCTCGACGGTCCGGACGGGACCCGATGGGTGGTCTCGAAGCCGACCCCTGGGCAAGCCCCGATCTCCATCGGGGCCATGCGCATGCGCAAGCTGATGTCCCTGCGCCCATCATGAACGGGTTTGGGAGCGTGCGGTCGGCGACCAACGCGTGGTCTGGCCGATCCGGCGAGGAAACCAAAGCCAACGACGCGTCCGATGGCCAGCGCACGAACGGCCAGCCCGACGCCGGCGCTTCCTCCGCCAACGCCGGCTTTGGTTGGGGCGAGAGCTTCGGCAGTAGCGGCAGCGGTGGTGGACTGGGAGGGCCACTCCGAGCAGGACTCGGAGGCTTTGGTCCCCCCGGCGGCGACAACAATGATCCTAACAACCCGCGTCGACGGTCCCTGGGGATCAACCGAGTGACCAGTCCGCATGTGGACGAGGTGGTGACGGTGACGCTTCTGCCGGAGAAGGAAGGCATGTTCATGTTCCAGCATCGCAACTACGAGGTGAAATGTGCGCGACGTGGGAGTACGGTGATTCGACGATACAGTGATTTTGTGTGGCTGTTGGACTGCCTCCACAAGCGGTATCCCTTTCGACAGCTGCCGCTGCTACCGCCCAAGAGAATTGCAGGTACGTCTAGGCGCAGGCTTCCTACGATAAGCTTACTCACCTCTTCTTTTTCACTCACCTAAGTCAATGGCACTCACCTTGCAGCGGATTCCAATTCCTTTCTCGAAAAGCGTCGACGGGGTTTGGTGCGGTTTACGAATGCCCTGGTGCGCCACCCGGTGTTGAGCCAGGAGCAACTGGTGATTATGTTTTTGACGGTGCCTACGGTATGTATCGCGCGGCGGATCTCGGGGTGGGACTACAGGACTAATAGCGTGGGGTAGGAACTTTCCGTATGGCGGAAGCAAGCCACAATCTCGGTGCAGGATGAGTTTACGGGGAAGGCGTTGCCCCCTGATCTGGAGGACTCGCTGCCGTCGACGCTGACGGATACGTTTGAGACGGTCCGCAGTGGGGTGCGACGGTCGGCGGAGGTGTATATCAACCTGTGCACGCTGCTGGAGCGGTTGGCGAAACGCAACGAAGGGCTGGCCGCGGACCACCTGCGGTTCTCGCTGGCGCTACAGTCGCTGACGGAGATGACGCGGGACACGTACGCGATGGACACGAACGACGTGCCGCTGTTGAACGAGGGGATCAAGGCGACGGCGCGGCATCTGTCGGCGAGTCAGAGTCTGCTGGAGGACGAGGCACGGGCGTGGGAGGAGGGCATGCTGGAGGATCTGAAACGCCAACGGGACACGTTGGTCAGCGTGCGCGAGATGTTTGACCGGCGGGATCGCTACGCGCGGAACAACATCCCGCAGCTGGAGCGACGGATTGAGAGCAATGAGCGCAAGCTGCAGGAACTCCGGCAGCGGCCGACGGGGACGATGAAACCGGGGGAGATCGAGAAGGTGGAGGAGGCGATCTTCAAGGACAAGGAATCGATTGTGCAGCAGCACGCACGTGGGGTGTTGATTCGCGAGTGTGTGCGCGACGAGCTGGTGTATTTCCAACAGAGCCAGTACCACATCAGCCGGCTGCATCAGGACTGGAGCCAGGAGCGGGTGAAGTATTCGGAGCTGCAGGCGGATAATTGGCGGTCGTTGAGTGACCAGGTGGAGGGGATGCCGTTGGGGGATTAGAATGTGTATACGCCACGGGGGGGATAGTGTGGGGGGAGTTGTTTGCTAGATGTTCAAGTTGTATACCAGGTGGTTAGTTTTGAGGGCAGATGATTATTATTATTATTGGAATATGGGACTGGTCCATTGCAGTGCCTTAGTAACCTTGGAAGTAAGCAGAATCCAACTGAATCAATAATATGATCAAACTGAATAACAATGAATAAAATGAATAAAACATACATAATAAATATCGATCAATCAAAAGTGGCAAAAAATAAACGATCAGCGGAACCCCCGCCAGAGGAGCCAATCAGCGTCCGCCAAGGGCTTGGCCGCCTTGCAAGGCTGGGCACGCTTATCTAATCAGGAATTCCTTCCTCTTTTGTCTCCGGAGTACCATTCTAAGTACTCCGGACCACCACGAATCTCTTCTTTTCTCCACGATCTCACAGGTGCAAAGATGTGCTTCTAATTGAAAGAACAGAGGGACACTCTCTCCATCCACATACCTTCTCCGTCGGGTCAGTCCGATCGGACTCTTCCAGCCGACCTCCGAACCACCAGATCCCGTGACCCACTCCCTCAGCTTTCTCTCGACTCCATCGCCGTCTCCATCGCTCCCATCCGCGTCATCTGCCAGCCCCGACTCGATACGACTCCCGATTCTTCCTCTGCCTACGAGAGGTTTCTCGACAGGCGCCCAGTCGCCCGGTCTTGGCGTCATTTGCCCGCCTCTCCACTCCGGTCTGTTCCCGGCTGGTGCCCAGACTCGGTTGCGTCTTGGGTCGCTTCCTGCGCCTCTTATCCCCTCTTGACTTTCTTGTCCTTCTTGTCGACCCTTTTTTTTCCCTCCTTCCGGTCGTCTTCGGTGCGTCCTCTACACGTCTTTGCTGCCCTACATCGCCTCTCGCCCTTGAGATTGATCAGGGCATTCCTGTGTAGCCCGGAATCTGGCCGAGAGCGGATTGCCCGATTCGGTAAGTCCCTCAGCCCTGTGGTTCTTCCTCGTGCTGCTTTCTCCGCCGCAAAAACAACACCCGCACACTAACCACGCACTTCCCCCGTTCAGGAGATCCCCAGTCTGCATCTCCCCTCCAGTTCTACCCCGAGGCATGCCGACTCTCGGTTTCAGGCGACTCCTCCGCGCGCAATACCCCCCCTGCACCGTCTGATCGGGACGCCGCCCGTCGCCCAACCCCGTTGCCATCATGGCCTGGGACCATCTCGACATCGATAAGCCGCACCTGGCCTACATGATCCTCGGCGGTTTCACTGGTCTGTTCATGTTATGCTCCCTATTCGTCAAAGAGAAGCTCTACATCGGTGAAGCCACCGTCGCCACCATCTGCGGCATCATCTTCGGTCCCCATGCCGCCAACCTCTTCAATCCCCTCTCCTGGGGCAATGTCGACAAGATCACCCTGGAATGCTCGCGCATCGTTCTCGTCGTACAATGTTTCGCCGTCGGTGTCGAATTGCCCAAGGCCTACATGGAGCGCCACTGGAAGTCTGTCTTCTTCCTTCTGGTCCCCGTCATGACCTGGGGCTGGCTCATCACCAGTCTCTTCATCTGGTGGATGGTCCCGCTCAATTGGATCGAGAGTCTCGTCTGTGCCGCCTGTGTCACCGCCACCGACCCCGTCCTGGCCTCCTCCGTTGTCGGAAAGGGCAAATTCGCCCGTCGCGTTCCCAAGCACTTGCGAGACCTCCTCTCTGCCGAGTCCGGCTGTAACGATGGCATGGCATTCCCCTTCATCTACCTCTCCTTCTACATCCTTCGGCACATGGGCCATCCCAACGAGGTTGCCCTCCACTGGATCTGTGTCACTATTCTCTACGAGTGCATCCTGGGCGCCATCTTCGGCTTTACCATCGGTTACGCCGCCCGCCACGCCATCAAGTTCGCCGAGCGCAAACAGTTGATCGATCGTGAGAGTTTCCTCGTCTTTTACTTCGTCTTAGCCGTCTTCTGCGCCGGCGCTGGGAGCTTGCTCGGCATGGACGACCTGCTGATCGGCTTCGCCTGTGGTGTGGGTTTCAGCAACGACGGCTGGTTCACCGAAAAGACCGAGGAGTCGCACGTGTCCAACGTCATTGATTTGCTGCTCAACTTGGCGTACTTTGTCTACTTCGGGTCCATCGTGCCCTGGGAGGACTACAACAACGCCGAGATTGGCCTCACCCCCTGGCGTCTCGTCGTTATCGCCCTTCTGGTCATCTTCTTCCGCCGCATCCCCATCATGCTTCTCTGCAAACCGTTGATCCCCGATATGAAAACCTGGCGCGAGGCCCTGTTCGCCGGTCATTTTGGCCCCATTGGCGTCGGCGCCATCTTTGCCTGCATTCTCGCCCGTGCCGAGTTGGAAACCGACAGCACCCAGCCGTTATCCGAAGGGGAACTGCCCAAAGCCGGCACAGCGGACTTCTACGTCGTGCAGCTGATCTGGCCCATCACCACCTTCCTGGTCATCTCATCGATCCTAGTGCACGGCTCGTCCATCGCCGTCTTCACCCTCGGCAAACGCATCAACACACTTACGATCACCCTGTCCTACACCACCGCCAACGAGGAGGGACCGTCGTGGATGAACCGGCTGCCGCGTGTCCAGTCCCTTGCCAAGGGTTCCATGTCCTTCCGCAAGGCGGACGAAGAGCTTGAGAACTCCTCCAACGAGCCCGAATATCCGCCTGGCACGCTACCACCAATCGGTGTTCCGGGTAACTTCCTGCGGCGCGTGCGCGACGAAGACACCGACACTCCATCCATCAAGCCACCCCACAAGACCCGTCGCCGCCGCCGTCGTCGTCGTGTAGATGACGGTGCCGGTGGCCCCATCAGCCAGTCGGCCATTATGCCGCAGCGCCACCTCTCTACAGGCGAGGAGCGCAAGGCCGAAGAAGCCGAAGCGGAGCGAGAAAAGGAAACGCGCGACGACATCGAGCGCGGAGGCTCTCCGCCCAGCAAGGAACGCGAGCTGTTCCACCGCGAGCCCGCCATGGAAGTCTACCTGGAAGGCCACAACATGATCATCGAAGACGAGGAGGGTAACGTCCTCCGCACCGAGGACATCAGCCACGTGTCCCCTGAAGCCCGCGAGCGCCACATCGAAGAAGAGCGCAACAAGTTGCAGCAGGAGAAGACCGGTGAACATGCCAAGTCCAAGAGCCAGCCGCACGAGAAGACCGAGGGCGAAGAGATCCAGCAGGCTGTTGGCGAGACGACCGGTCACCCGCTCGAAAAGGCCCGCAAGCGCTTGGGACAATGGATGGGTTTCGGCAAGGCGCCTGCTACCGAAGGTGCTTCCACCCAGCCTGGCGCTGAGCATGATCAGGAAGCCGCGGAGAAGGACGCTGCCGCGGAGAAGGACGCTGCCGCGAAGAAGAAGGCCGCCAAGGCGAAGGCCCGGTCTGCCCACGCCTACCAGTTCGGTAACACGATCATCGTCGAGGACGAAGATGGCGAGGTGATCAAGAAATACTCGATCCCGTCGTCGTCCGACAAACCCGAGGCCGCGGCTCCTGTGCGTCGTGGACTCACGCGCATGGGCACCTGGTTCGGTGTGGAAGGCGGCAAGGAAGGCGAGTCGTCGGCGCAAGCGACCCCGAAGAAGACCGAGGAGGACGAATGGCTGCGTGACGACGGTCTGCGCTTCACCGTGGCCGAGGATGACCAGAAGGGCCGGCGCATGAACAAGCACGAGTTCGTGCAGCAGCTGCGCAACCTGGGTCCCAAGGCCCGTCGCGACCTCGTCGAGCAAACTGGCACCCCCGAACGCGTCAAGGACGCTGCTCGTGAGGCTGACCGACAGGAATCTGCTACCCCCGGTCGCCCTCAAATGACCGCCGCAGGACGCCCTTCCGCCGCCACTGACAACCAGGACGATGACGACGAGTTCACCTCGGACAGTGAACTGGCCACCGATGAAGAGGACACCTCTGACGGGCCCATCGTGCCGGGCGACAACGTCGCCGCCTCGCTGGCCCGATTCCGCCGCGGCACCGCTGCGGAAGACCGCCGTAGCAATCTGACCCCGACCCCGGGAACCCCGCGTCCACGCTCACGTCGCGACTCCGAGGATGACGGCACCGAGCGGGTTCCACCGGCCCAGCTCCGCGAAGCTGCCGGGTTGTCTCCGCTCCCGCGCCAGGCGTCCATCGACGACACGGGCGAGACCCCGGCCGAACGGCGTCGTCGGTTAGCCGCGCTGGGTCAGCTCAACAGCTCGGACGAGGAGGAAGATTCGGACGCGGTGGAGGACGAGGAAGACGACAGCGAGGAGAGCCCAAATCGCGGCAAGGTGCAGTTTGCGGATGGCACCAAGCCGGCGCGCAGCCGGGAGGCCGGCAACTCCGAGAGCAACGGTTCGGGCTCGGGGTCGTCCAACTCACCGTCGCATCGGCCGCGGATTTCCTGGGGCGGCGAAAAAGGACGTGAGAACTGATTTTTAGATGAACAGATGAGAAGGACAGCAGTACAGAGATCAAAATAATACATGAGGAGCGGGCTTCTGTGTACAGGAGTGTTTTGTCGATTTGATTTTGCTGGTGTGCTGCCTGTTTCTGGTCCTGCATTTAAGCGCTGCACTATTACATCGCATGACATGCCCTGTCTTCATTGCCGTTTTTTCCTTGTACATGGATTGACTGATTGGCTTTGGTTTAGAACTATATCGTCAAACCCAGGGATCCAACGCCCCGGGAGATAACTACCCTTCTTGTACTTAGTACTAGTCGAATATATTACTACAGCTTCAACTGGTCCTATCCTATTCGTAACCACGAGAAAGAATATTGATTGACGTCCAATGACATTATGCAAATGCAAATGCACCGCTCATTCATGATGAAAGCAAGGCAAACAATGACAGCGCTGGATCGAAGAAAGAAATCATGAATTTATCCAGAGAAATGAAAACATAAATATATAGTGGATAGATGGATGAAGAAGATCCACACGCTGCTCGTAGTTTTGCCAACCAGCCCAACACCAAACACCGCTGTTATAACCAGGATCAGGTCGGATCGACCCGAGAAATAATCAATCGTCGTGCATCGGGGTATCTCAAACAGGTAGCTTGCCACAGGGTCTCTCCGCGCGCCGATTGGGCCATCACAGGACCCCTCCCGGGAGGTTGATCTGGGCTTGTCGTCCATCGAAGCCGGCACTGTTGGGGGCCGAACCTCCGCTGGCGTAGGCGCTGTCGATGGGATGCAGCTGCTTCCGGAGCATGAACATGGGCTTGCGGCCTTCCTTTTCCAGCTGTTTGAAGAGGATAAGGGGCCGCTCCTCCAGGCCCAGACACCGCTCTTGGTCGCCGTACACGATGTAGAGCGCATATTGCTTCCAGTCGGCGTTGATGTTGTACTTCTTCAGCGCCGCAGGGAGGACCTTGTGACAGGGATCTTCCATGGACACTCGGAAGGACTTGAAGATCTCGACGCTGGGAGGATCCCCACCGCCGCCCGCCCGGGAGTCGGATCGTGTGGGAAGCTCTGGTCGCATAGTCTGTGTTGGGGTTGGGTTGAGGCGATCGGAGCGGGACAGCGGCGTGAGGTTGTCGTCATGGTGATCGTGGACTCGACTGGAGTGAGAGTTTGGCTGAATATACGATCGTGAGGCCAAGGTCTGCGCACCGTAGTGCGCTCCCGGGGATGTCGGGGAGGGCATGCCCGGCGACAGTTGGGACTTTCCGTTCATCGTGCTCATAGGATCGAGCGCGCCCTCGTTGTACGGTCGATTTTCGTGGATCGACGGGGGAATATGTGTGGGAGAATTGTTCTTGGGAGTCGTGCCGCCGTGAAGTCGTTTCGAAAAGGTGCGTGAAATGCCCGAGGCCGAGCGTTCCAGGAGGGTGATGCCGGTGGAGGGCGAGACGAGGGTCTGCTGGCTGTCGTGATGTGCATCCATCCCGGGACCCGACGAAGGCGGCGGTAGCGGCTGCGATCGATCCTTGGCCATTTTGAACACGGGCAGCAGTTCTTCTCGCAGTCGGCGATAATCCTCCGCAACGCGCCGCAGCTCCGACTCCACGCTGGAGATTCGTTCGTCCCGGAGTTGAATCGACTGGATCAGCCGAGCGATGTCTTCCTGGGTGGCATTTTCGTTCATGCTCTGGTCGGCGGCTACGAAAAGTCAGTAGATGGTCTGCCGTGGACGAGCAAGAGGCGTACACAGTGGGATGTAGTGGTCCGCATCGAGCGGAATGTCCTGCTTCACTTTGGTCTCATACACGCTCTTCAGAATGGTCAGTCGGTGGCCCACGCTGGCGATGCCCATTTCCTTCAGCTCATCGTGTTTCAGAGCGATGAGCGCTTCGCCGACGATTTCGTTTTCTAGCGGCGACGGGAGATTAATGTCGAGTTCGGATTACAAAGGCCTCGAAGAGTACTCACCTAGAAACGCCGAACAGTACTGACGCAGCCCCAGCGAGGCCAGGAAGTTGGCACACTCCTCGGCGGTCCATTCGGTGATTCTGGTCCTGGGGGAATGGGGGTTCTCGTCGGCGTGGGCCAGGGTGGTGGGCGTATGCTCGGCGGAGGGGAATTCGGAGTCTGTAGGCGAGGCCTCGGAGTCGGTGGCCAGATGAGGTGAGGTGATGACACTGCGCTCGTACTCGTCGTCGGCGTCGGAGTCGGCGTGATATGAGGTATGAAGAGACATGGCGAAAGGGCGGATGGGGAGTCTGCAGCCGATAGACCACAAAGAGAGAATGATCAGGCAAGAGAACGAAGGAGAAAGCCAAGAGTCTGCTGCATGGACGGGACGGCAAGCGGCTGGGACCGGGGAAGGCGCGAGACGCGGAGATGGCGCCGAACCCAGTCAGTGAGACGGAGCGATGGAGATGGGTGTACGGGGTGGTCGAATCATGCACGGAGACGGAGAGACGGAGAGGTCGGAGAGTCGTCAGGCGGGTTGATCGAGTTGAGGCCAGCCAAGGTCGAGGATGGTCGAGCGGGGAAGCTAGCGGCTATGTATCTCCTGACAGTGACGGAGTCGACAGGGCGAGAAAGAAAGCCGGAGAAAAAGAGGGAGAAAGAAGTAACGAGAGGAGGAGAAAGGGATAGAACGAGAGGAGGAGAGAAAAAGATGGGACGTAAAGAGGAGAAGAGAAGGGAAGAGAGTGAAGAAGAAGATGAAGCTGTAAAGACGACGCGATGAAAGTCGGAGGGAAAAAGGAAAAGCGCCGTTGCTCTTTTAGGATCGCCGCACGTGATACTGTCTGGACTTCTCGATTTTCTATATTTTATGTTTTATCACCTAGTATACCTGGGTATACTTCATAACTATACAAGTACTTCTCTCTCCTTTTCCTTCTATAGCCCGCGCCAGTCCCAAAAAAAGAACAGTTCATGCACACCATCCATAGCGCTGGTCAACTGGGGCCGATGTCAGCGTCCACCTCTCCTAATAGTGCCGGAGCATGGACGATTTGGGCTGGAGCCCCGAACCCTCCGCTGTGGCGCTGGAGAAGCCGGACTATCTTCCTTTTTCACCAGCTGCATGCCAGGGAAGAATAATAATAGTAGTAGTAGTACTCCGTACTGCGTATACTCCGTCCCTCAGGGGCATACCCCTTGCACTCCAGCCAGTCGATTCTGGCGGATTCAATAGTCGCATCGTTGCGCCAGCGAGTGGCTGGGTTGATATACCTCCAGGCCAGATGCTGGTGCTGTCCTATAGGATAGAACAAGTCGACTGGTTGTAGTTGTAGAATAGCATCGGATAGTAGACCTAGCAATATATACAGGTCCGCTAGCTAAAACTTTGTATACAATTTTTTTTATTACATCTGCATCGAGAATACAGCTATAATATTATAACATCATCATATTTTCAACCCACCAGACTCCCGTACGGTAGACCTCCGTAGCAGTTCTGTACGCGATGTACATGTAATGTTACCTATGTAACAATGCAACATGCCGTACGGCTCTAGTCTGACAAGTTTTAGTTACTGTGATTCCGAGAATGATAGTAAATGTGCTGCAATACAATGCTGGAGAACAAGACGTAGTATTCTGGGACAATGCAGGGCAGTATAATCAACATCAATCAGCTACCACCTCGTGTCATTGTCTCTTATAGTGAGTCCAATCTTGTATTTTCCGGGGAACCTCCCCCGGGTTCCTTATATAAAGCCGCAAGTGTCATATAATAACGATAAACACTCTCCTGACTTACAACACTGACAACCCTGCAACAATAGCGACCATCCCGTGAGCGATCGAGTGCGCATTAACCCGGAAATGGAGTTGAAGGCGCTCCCTAAGCGCCTCTTTGATCCTCTCGCACTGGGGATGCTGCTGATGCCAAATGCCAGCTAACAACTCTGCGGCTGCGCAGCAACGGTCCAGGAGGTCCTCTTCCTGAAAGTCATACCGGGCCTCGATCCGGTGCAGTTTGATGTTGCCATACCCATAATTGGTAAGATACCGGATGGCAGACTGTAGGAGATATCCTTGATGGCCGACGGGACAGGATCGAGTTACCGAGCCTAGAAGCTGGAGCACTTCATTATACGGTCCTCCCTGGATGATCACAATCCTCGAATCCATTCGATCCGCGGCGTGGACCATTTTCTGAATAGTCCTGTCCATGTTCAACACGTAGTCCATCTGCCACATGGCAAGCACCGTACGAAACGTTCTCGGGGTGAACGATGATTGTTCGATTTGTGCATCGAGAAACTGATATTTGGGGCTTGCGAAGCGTCCATCTGCTCCCGGTTACCGCTTCAGCCCAAACTGCGGGAAGCAGAGTCAAAGAGTTCTGGGAGCCTTACAGTGCTGGGGTGATCCGATACATAGAACGTCCGCGCTATTCAAGCGTTCAAATAACTCATCAAGGTCGTTGCTCACCAGACGATGGCTGAAAAGATCTTTGGGTTGCTCATATTGCAGCGGCTTGAGACGTCTCGGCAACGGGTATGGTCCCAATAGCGGCTCCAATTCGACTTTCCTTGCGAGAATGAGGTAATGGGCCTCGGGTGCATGTTCCTGCCCCGAGGGCGAGAAGAGGTACGAGACAGGCTCGGTTTCCAGGACAAAGCCGGACTCCTGGAGGAGCTGACGCCATCGCTGCTCCGATAGAAACAAATCGTTGACATAACTCCCCATCCACGGCTTGTCAATCATCCAAACACAGTCCCAAGTGGGATCATAAGTCACCTTTTGCGGGGACAGAGAGGTACTTGGGGTCACCCCCAGGATCACGTATCCTCCAATTTTGATCCACTGGGAGAATCGGGTGATCATCGAGCACACCTCACACGGTGGTAACTGAAACAAAGAGCGAATAGCGAAGACTGCATCAAACAAATCAGGTGGCTGGTATGTCTTCATATCGGCCACATGGAAAACCCCCGGAACCTGAGACGCTGCTATCGTCACCATTTCTTTCGATATATCGATGCCGTGGACTTCGTGGCCAGCCGATGCAAGTAAGAATGACACTGGCTTTCCTGTCCCACAGCCGACATCCAATGTTCGGCTTTCCGCGGGGAGTACTCTGGCTACAAACTCAATAAAGTCTTGCAGGTCTTTGTCCTTTCCAAAGGCAGCTTCATAGCGAGCTCCCAGGCTGCTAAAAAGTGCTTCCACTCCTGCGGTCATGGTTCAGATCTTATCTGTGTTAGTTACCCTGTTCACATCACGGAGACAGACAGACACATGCTCCTCAGGGTTGTTATACCGGGCTTAACAGGAGAGTCACCACTTAAATAATCGCCGCAATTCCTTGGTCGTTATTTGGGATCAGCATCTCCGTACGTCGATATTGCATCACACCGCTAGAAGTCATACCTTGCTTCCCACATATCATCACAGTTACCTACTCACATCCCTGGAATCATTGCTGTTGGGCGTTGAGCCATTACACTTGGATATGAACATGTACAAAGACATATCAATGCATATATGCAAGTAGAATGTTAGCATGGCAGACCGAATCCTTCTCTTACATGATAAGTTTCTTGACTCGGAAAGTTGTGTCGCAAACACCTTGCAGATTTGTTCCAGGATTCCAAGAATGTACGCCAATTGGGGATCAATTGATTGCAAAAAGCAAGACCACGGCAGACGGTAACCAAGCCACCTTTACGGCGCCGTGCACCCCCTTGCTGATCTCAATTGCCAAATCCAAACTACTTCCACTCTGAAGCCTATAATTTCAGCTACAGTCTCGGCCCAGCCCATGAATCCTACCTCAATAGTTGTCAAAATGCGAAAAGAGATGTCCACCCACGAGTCCCAACACATCAATGATAGGGACGTAGAAGGGGCGACACAACTCCAGGAGTGCCTTGACAACATTCCAGATGACTATCCTGAGGGTGGCTGGCGTGCCTGGAGTGTTGTTCTGGGTGCGTGGTGTGGGATGCTTCCGTCATTTGGTCTAATGAACACCATGGGCATTTTTGAGGACTGGCTCAGCAGTCATCAGCTGCAGGCGTACTCGCGGTCCGAAGTTGGCTGGATCTCCAGTCTTTATGTGTCGTTGCTCTTTTTGGGAAGCGTTCAGTCCGGTGAGGCCCTCTCACGAATTCCAAGGTGTCTGCAGAGGATCTGACATGATCATGGGGAAACCCAAAGGCCCCATGTTCGACGCTTTTGGTGTGGGCTACGTTTTGATACCCGGGACTGTTGGGCTTGTGGCCGCTATCATGATCCTAAGCGTTGCGACAGGTAACAGATCCCACAACAACATGTCGCTTGAGCTTATGCTGACCACCCGGCCACTCATCCAGAATATTACCAATTCATGTTGGGGGTCGGTGTCCTAGGTGGCATATCCGCCTCGATGCTTGTTACGCCGAGCTTGGGATGCACGAACCATTGGTTCCTCCGGCGTAGGGCCTTCGCGACCGGCATTGGAACTACAGCCGGAGGCATCGGTGGGGTGATATTTCCTATCATGATCAAAGGTCTTACCAGGAAAGTTGGGTTCGCTTGGGCCGTCCGGATCCTAGGCTTCATTTCCCTTATCCTATGCATCCTCGCAGTTTCGCTACAGAAGACCCGGTTACCCCGACATCCAAAACGAGTTCAGACCATTGAAATCCGAGCCTTGCGCGAACCCTCGTTTACCCTAACATCGTTGGGGATCGTCTTGACGGATAGCAGCGCGGCGATTCCCCTGGTATACTTAACCTCGTATGCACGAGCGAATGGGATGGATCTCTCGCTGGCCTACCAACTAATGTCGATCCTCAATGGACTATCCGTCCTCGGACGGCTGGCGCCGGGGTACGCCGCGGACAGATTGGGGCGTTTTAATATCATGATTCTAACAACTGCAATGTCCACTGTGTTGACCCTGGGACTCTGGGTGTCCTGCTCCCAGAGTCAAGCGGCAATTGTGAGCTACGCTGCTCTCTTTGGGCTCTCCAGTGGTTCAGCGATCAGCCTGACTCCCGTATGCGTAGCGCAGATCACGCGCACGGAGGATTTTGGGAAACGATTTGGAACCACATACACCATGGTCGGTCTGGGGGTGCTAGTTAGCATTCCCATTGCTGGGCGGCTGGTGGAGGTTCAACCATCGGACGGGGTGGGAGGATACCGGGCTCTGATATTGTTCTGTGGGTTGATGCAAGCCGCTGCATTCCTCTGTTTTGTCCTAGCGCGAGGCCTGCGCACCAAGTGGCGGGTGAGAGTAGTTTACTAGGATAACACCGTCTTCTGCTATAACCCTCGCTTGAGATGGCATCGAGGCTATGTCTATATAATGTACCTGTCTATCTATAGTGAAGGTTTCTTAGCGTAGTAAATGGGCCTTTTTAATCCTTAAATTGAAGCTGAATTGCTCCACAAGCCGGATAGATTCGAGATAATTCCAAGCCAATTGCCCTACCTCGCTTGACTTTCTGGTCATTGAGTCCTCTACGAGCAAAGAGTTTTCGTTTGCGACTTAAATCCACTGCATTATAATAGAGGTTCATGAGCAGGTGGAATGCAATGATTATATCTTGAAACCAACCAGTTCTTCAGAACGAGCTCCATCTGGAGGTTTTAGAGAGTCTGTTTTTGCCGTTTAAGCACGAGGCTCTAGAGTTGGCAACGGATAGTATCAGCAGATATCTTCTTTCTAACGTAACGGTGAAAAGGAAAGAGTAGGATATTCCTTCTAGAAAGAATAAAGACCCACAAGAGTTTAGTATATATTATATATTTTTATAGTAGACGGCTAGTCGGCGTGTAAGGTACCCTACTAGGTATTCTTTAGAAACCTTCCAATGTAATCTCTGCGTTCTTTCCGTCCTTAGGTAGTATTTTGGTAAGACATGATTTTAAGACGTTTGGGTATAGTCGATGTGCTATGATACTGATTCTTCCCGAAGAGGAATATTAAGTCACCACAGCTTCGCCACCTCAATTCAACCACACCTGCACCACCAACATATCAAACCTCGTCTCGACCTCCCAGTCGAATGGATATATACCCCTGATCCACCCGTCCAGCCTTCCTTCCTTCACCCGGTGGCAGAAGAACACCCCCCCACAGCCGCCGTGCCATCGTTTTCTCCGCCCGCGATACGACCTCTCGATACATCCTCACGGAGTACATCAACATCACGACAGCACGACAGATAGACAGTCAGACAGAGGCATCTACACAGAAGACGCATTCACCACGACTCTAATCACGACCGGCGGGCCCACAGAACACCACACCACCCCCACAACCACTGAGACAAACGCCAGAGACCCGGAGAAGCGGAGCGGAGCCACCAAAGGGCCTGATCGCGATCGATCGCATTGAGCCTCTCCGACGACCACCACAACCACCGCCGCCGCCTCCTCCTCCATCCCCCGTCCCTTACAGTCCTCGCGCATACATAATACATCGTCAATCCGGGCCGGACCCATCGCACCCACACACACACACCCCCCTCCGACCCGACCTGCGTCCATCCCCAGAACCACGACGCAACTGCAGAATAAGAGAATAAAAAAAAAATGCCCTCCTCAAATCCCACCCCAACCACCCTCTCCCCCGACACGCTCGAAGCCGACCTCCTCACACACCTCGCCTCGACGACCGCCCTCGAAGACCTCCACGCCACACTCCTCTGCGCGCTCCAACGCACCGGCTGGACCGAGCGCATCCGCCACCTCGCCCAGGAGCTCCTCCGCGCCGGCCGCTGCGAGCGCTTCGACGAGGTCGTCGCCGCCGTCGTCGCCTCCGCCGAGGGCCGCGCGCCGCCGTCCGCGCTCCTCGACCCCTCCCCCACCGGCGACGGGGACGCCGACCTTGACAGCGTCGACGTGCGCATCCCCGAGGCCGTCGTGCAGCAGGGCGTGCGCGCCCTCAAGGAGGTGCTGCGTGAGGTGGTCGTGCTCGAGGATGAGGCCGAGCTGGACGAGGGGCTCGAGGGCTCCGCGCCGGCGAGGGAGGACGGCGGCGCGTCGGAGAAACCCAAGAAGAACGGGGAGTCCAGTCCCGTCAAGAAGACGGAAAAGAAGCCCAAACCGGGGAAACAGGTGAAGTGACCGCGCCGCGTGTCGCTGCAACGATTTTCCATTATGCGGCGTTGGGGGAGCATCCTTGGCGCGAGTGTCGGTGTTCAGTGCGTTCGTTAGAGGGCTGGAGGTGCATTCGGTTTACTTTGCTGGGTCGGTCATTGCTTGCGGTCATTGCTTGATACCATCTACACGTTGTACAACATCTGGGGTGGTCGCCCCACGTCTACGACTCTACAAATACAGATCTCGATCTAGGAACAATCTAAGATGAATTGGAATTTCTTCCCCGGCACATTAGGCACAGAGATGCGAGACGTAGATGGACAATGTCATCAAGAAAAGACGTTCAGAACCCCAACTGTACCGTTCCCGCCAGTCCATAATTCCGCCTCGCGACGGTGCCGTGTAAACATCAAATGCATCAACCAAATACATGAAACGCAATTTAATCGTAGAGGCTGTCATCATTACCCGCTTCTCCGAACGTGTTGTTGTCCGCCACCTCGCCCGCAGAGGGGAACCGGAAGAAGCTGCTGCCACCCGAGTTCTTCAGGCTCTGTGCGAACGCCTCGTAACGGCGGATCTCCACGTCGCTGACCGACCGCCGGGCCGACTTCATGGCCTCCTCGAAGTGAGCACGGGTCAGCTCAGGGACGGGATCCTCCTCCTCGAGTTCCTCGTCCTCGTCCATCTGGACGTCCTCGCCGTTGGCTTCCCGCTGCTTCTGACGCTCAATGTCCGCGGCGATTGACTGCTTGATGGCGAGCTTGACGGCACGCTGGGTGACGAATCCCAGATCGGCACCGGAGAAGCCGTGCGTCTTGCTGGCAATGAACGACAGGTCGACATCGCCCGCCACCGGCGTCTTGCGCAGCTGGGCCTTGAGAATGCTCTCACGGGACGCCTGGTCGGGCAGAGGGACGTAGACCAGGGTGTCGAGACGACCCGGACGGACCAGAGCGGCATCCAGCTGCTCGGGACGGTTGGTAGCACCGATCACGAAAACGTTCTTCTTGGAGGTCATGCCATCCATTTCTAATTACGTCAGTACAGTTCAGATAAAGTGATATAGAATAATGACTTACCCGTCAGGAGCTGGTTGACGACACGGTCCGAAGCACCGCCAGCGTCGCCAACGGAACCACCACGGGACTTGGCGATGGAATCAAGCTCGTCCAGGAAGACCACACAAGGAGCGGCGGCACGGGCCTTGTCGAAGATATCACGGATGTTGCTCTCCGACTCACCGAACCACATGCTCAGCAACTCGGGACCCTTGACCGAGATGAAGTTGGCGGCACACTCGTTGGCCACGGCCTTGGCAAGCATGGTCTTACCAGTACCGGGAGGACCATAGAACAGCACACCGCGAGACGGCGAGAGACCGAACTTTTGGAACTTCTCGGGGTGGTCGACGGGGTACTGGACGCTCTCGATGAGTTCGCGCTTGACCTCCTCGAGACCACCAATATCCTCCCAGCGCACGTTGGGGACTTCGACAACGGCCACCTCGCGCAGGGCCGAGGGGTTGGAGACGCCGAGGGCGTAGCGGAAGTTCTCCATCGTGACGCCGAGCGAGTCGAGCACCTCAGCCTCGATCGTGTCCTCGTCGAGATCGATGAGGTCCATCTTCTCACGAATTTGCTGCATGGCGGCTTCCGAGCAGAGGGAGGCCAGATCGGAACCGACATAACCGTGAGTCTCGGCGGCGATAGTCTCCAGGTCGACATCCTCGCCGAGCTTCATGTTCTTGGTGTGAATCTGGAGGATCTCCAGACGGCCGGTGGGGTCGGGGATACCAATGTCGACTTCCCGGTCGAAACGGCCGAAACGGCGCAGGGCCGGGTCGATCGAGTTGGGGCGGTTGGTGGCGGCCATGACGACAACGTTGGAGCGAGCCTTCATGCCGTCCATGAGGGTGAGGAGCTGGGAGACGACACGACGCTCGACCTCACCATTCGTCTTCTCACGCTTGGGGGCGATGGAATCGATCTCATCGATGAAGATGATGGCGGGGGAGTTCTTCTCCGCCTCCTCAAAAGCCTTGCGCAGGTTGGACTCGGATTCACCGGCCATCTTGGACATGATCTCGGGGCCGTTGATCAGGAAGAAGAAGGCACCGGTCTCGTTGGCGACGGCACGGGCCATCAGAGTCTTACCCGTACCGGGAGGACCGTACATGAGGATACCACGAGGGGGCTTGATACCGATGGACTTGAAGAGCTGGGGATGGCGCAGGGGCAGCTCGACCAACTCACGGATCTGAGCCATCTGCTTGCGGCAACCACCGATGTCATCGTAGCCAACCTCGTTGAGGTTACCCTCCTCATCCTCGCGCTGGATGGGCTCACCCTCGCAGTGGATGATGGTGTCCTGGGCGACGATACCATACTCCGGGGGATCCACCTCAACGACCTTGAACTCGACCTGTCTCATACCACCTCGTACGGTGAAGAGATCACCCTGTCTGACGGGGCGGTAGGCTTCGCGGAAGTAGGGAGCAAGGTAGACGTCGAAAAGGGAGCCGGTCAGACCCTCGACGGTATCGGCGATGGGGAGGACGGCGATGCGCTTGGCCTTGGATGGGTTAGAATAGTGCAGGGGAGGTAGAGATGGGAAAACATACATATTTGATGTCCGGGCAGGGGTGGACGGTGATGATGTCGCCATGCTTGACGCGCAGGTTGTGTCTCACAACACGGTTGATGCGAGCACTGCCGTCATCGAGATCGTCATCGGCCAAGACGATGAGGACGGTGTCTTTCCGCTTCTTGCCCTTGACCAAGACTGTGTCACCACGGAACAGCTGGAGCGTGTCCATAGTGTTGTTGGAGAGAGCAATGACGGAGTTATCATCGTTGACGGCATCGGTCACACTGGAGGAAGGATAGATGATGAGTCTGTTGTGCCGAGGGATACCTTGGGGGAGGGATGACTCGGGTAGCTTACATCAACGAGTTGGGCTTCTTCTTCTTCTTGAGGATTGCAGTCGAAGTATCGAGCTCCTGTCGGAAGAAATGGTGTCAGTGTCATGATGGAGAGATATTGTGGCAAATCGACGAGTTTTACCTCTTTCTTCTCAGCGCCGGAAGCGTCCCTGGGGTGGTGTTAGCGGAGGGCGTCTATTGATGCCCGAGGGAAGATTCAAACATACTGCAGGTTGACCCGCTTCTTGTCGTGGGTGTGATCCGGTTCGGAGCTCATTTTGGCGGTTCAAATGGATGAAGATCAAGCTCTAAGCAACGTCGTGAAGAAGGATGAGGTCGCAGGGACGGAGCTGCCGCAGTCGGCGACAGGGAGGGAAATCGATGGGGGGGAGGAGAAAAACCGGGGAGAAGAGATGGGAGTCCAGCAGACGAAGCAAGAGTCTGGGGGACAGTTGAGATTGAGAGATGATGAGAGTTGTTGGGAGAGAAGGGGGTGAGGAGATGGAAGAGGAGGAGGAAGAGAGAGAGAGAGGGAAGAGGTGAGAGAGAAGAAGCCAAGATGACGATAAGTCCGGATGACTTAAGCTGGACCTGGAGCTGTCCTTGTCCTCTCCGCCACCCGAGCACAGAACCACATGGAATCCAGTCGCAGCATGACAACAGGGTCAGTATGATAAATCAACCTTCATAGTATTTTTCATGATTGGTATTGATTGCATGAATCTACTCCAACACTATTTCTCGCGACGTATGCGAATACCAGCTGGCGTGTCTCCTGCAGGCACCGTCCTGCGCCACTTGATGCCTCAGGCATGCTAGGATAGCTGTGCTGGATTCGGCCTTGCCAGAATGGCGATGGATTCAGAATGAAAGACTCTGCGAAGGCAGGAGCCAACGGCGGAGTGACTACAGTGACGAGATGATGTCTTCAACAATGGCAACCTAGATCAAACCAAGAATACACCTACCTGATATATATACTTCATCGCACGTCACATAGCAGCCTACCATCAATCTTTTATACAGCTCAAGATCTTATATGACTGATAACTGCCAGCAGTACCTTGCTGACATCTATTAAAATAACATGATCAACCCAGGAGATAGGCGATTCTCTGCCAACCATCGATAACGCAAAAAGGGAACGACGAGGCTATGAGAGACTCGAATACCACCGACACGACAGAACCTCCTGCGGCAGCTGTCTGGGGTGCCCTACCAGGGCGCCATCGCCCAGGCACCCGTCAACCAAGGGAAACGCCTTGTGCGATGTCATGTTGAGGTCGGCTCTACCTGGTCCATCTGCCTACCTTCACTGTCTCTCCGCAGTAATATTTTCTCTACCACCATGCCAGGGCGTTCTCTCGACCTCACTCGAAGAACCCGCACACAGAAACGGCATCAACGAGAGACAGAATGAAGTACAAATGGTGGTACCCCTATGACTTCATTACCACTGTGCGCACTGGTCTGTCTGCGGACCAAATCGCCCACCATCTGCGGCGACCCAACAGCGCCCCGCGGTTTCTCTACGGAGCTCTCATGCTCCCCACCGTCCTCAAGTACTTCCTCAGCATCGACCAGACAGTCGACATCGCCCAGTGCATGACTCCCGCTATACTCCACGGCTACCGGCTCTACCAGTTCTCCGAGACCAGCACGCCGGTGCTTGTCCCGGCTCAGAAGGACCCCAGCGCCACGGTAGAAGGCATGCTGGTCTTTGGGCTGAGCCACGAGCAACGGAACGCCCTGTACGAGATCGAAGCCGGGCTGACGCAGCTGGCTGAGGTGCAGGTGCAGGTCCCGCTGACGGAGCGGGTGGGAGCGTATGAGACGCACAGTATGCTGGTCGTCGATGCGGGCACCTTTGTCTGGCAGGGCTCGCGCGAGGGATTGATGCGGGTAGCGGACTCGATGTGGTCGTTGGACGAGTTTCTCACGGGACCGTTCTATCGTCAGATCGTGGATTCTCAGCAGCGACAGAGCCTCGGCGACGAGTCCATGGATATCTTAAGACCTAGCTATTAATAACGGGGAACACGACTATACAATCATCCAGCTTGAAAAGTGTAGTCCAGACTTCAGAACGCAGTTAGCTCTATCCTCGCATATGTACAAACCGACTCAAGACTACGCCGTCGCAGCCCACAAATCATACACGCCCCAGGCACCAGCCATGAAGCTCACCACGCCGGACAAACTGTCCGGGAACCCAATCCCCTTCTCAAAGCACCAGTGAAGACACAGTGGCGCCCAGCAGACATTATTCACGAGAGCCTTGCGCCAGGCCCGCATCTCGGCCTTCACCTCGGCTTCCTTCTCAGCCGCACTCTTCTCCGTCGTCGCCGTCGCCGCCGCGCGCTGGCGCAGCACAAACTGCCGCCACAGCACAAAGAACTGCAGGAAGATATGGCCGAACCACGCGCGGATACTCCACAGGTACCACTTGTCGATGCCGCCCCAGCGGTCGATGAACTTCTTTGACACGACGCCCTTGGCGGCCAGGAACCCGCCGTTCTCGAGCGCCTGGTACGCCATGTTGGAGACGACCTGCAGCATGGTGAGCGCGTACAGCACGCGGTCCTTGGGCGGGTTGCGCAGCGTCGCGGACCCCCACGTCCACAGCGGCACCAGGCCGAGCAGACGCAGCGCGTAGCGGGTCTCGGACATGAGGGCGGAGAGGGCGAGCAGGCGGGACGTCGCTGGCGGGGGTTTGGCTGCTGCTGGTGTTTTGGCGTGGCGTAGGCGGGCGAGAAGGCCCAGACGGGTTTGCAGGGCGATGCTTGGGGCGGAGGCGAGGAGATGGTGCAGCGCGTGCGACAGGTACCCGGTCACGGCGAAGACCCGTTCCTGGCCGTAGGCCGAGGACATCAATCTGGAGGGGTGTTAGCTATCGTACAACTACTTTCTAGGGGCGTGTGACGGGGGCCGAAAGGAGAGATGTACTTGTCTAGCCGTTCGATCGTTGCATCGGTGGTCTTCAGCGCGGTCAGCAGCTTGCGTCGCGCAACGTCCGCGGACGATGCGTGGTTCGCGGGGCTGGCCGGTTTGTCTGCGGTGTTGGGCATGGCGGGCACGGGCGCAGAAGGTTCAGAGGGGGGTGTTGCGTCTGCCATGAGAGGAGGAAAAGACACACGGGGGAGTCCGAAACGCCGAGAGATGGAGGATTTAAGGAGACGAGGAAGGATGTCCTGCGTGAGGGTCTGAACATCTGATTCCGTTCGCGCTTGGCGCCCATGCCGAGGTTCGGAATGGCCGCGCACTACTCCGGAGTACTACGGAGTACGAGACTAGGGAGTTAACTACCGGTGACATAGCATAAATAATAGTCGATCTCAATAAGTAGTTTCATTCAATCTACAACATATCGACTGATCATGAGAGCTGAGACTGTATGCCCACCATACAATAACGCTACCCTGCTGCGCTTTTCATAGTCCATATTAGTACCTCGGTCCCTTCCGAGCTAATGCCAGCACAGCTTCGGCCGGGAATGCTTTTCCTCGCAGACACCCGCGCTCATGTATGGAGTAGGACAAGCTCAGGCACCAGTTTCCTCCAATTCTGCAATGGGCGATAAGATGTCCACCCGACGACGCCGAACGGTCCGACGCTGGGCTCTCCCCACAGGGCTGGGAATCGTTCCGATTCCGACGCTGCGGGCACCGTCTGACACGACCGATAATGAAGGCCGCGAGCGCCAACCGAGAGTGCGCACCAGGTCTACGTGGGAGATGGGCCGGTCGCGCAGGTCCCAAGCGGTGGGTATGCGAATGGACGGGTCTGTGCAGACTTCATCGATGCTGAGAAACATGCGTTGAGCCAAAGCGTGCTGGAACTTGTACAGCCGCCACTCGCAATACTGGCAAGCACTGAAGCTGCATGGGATCGGCAGCATGGGTTTGTCGAAGGCGTCGGCGTCGTCTTCCCAGGGGGACGGGTCGTGCGGCGCTGGACGCGATGCTGGCTGGTTGACGGTATGCACGTCCTCGATCCATTGCTCGCTATCGCTATCGCTACCGTCGTCGTCGACGGCATCACTGGATGTCGCGATGCTCGGCATGATGTCCAGGAGGGAAGGCATCAAAGGCGCCAGTTGGGTTCTTCTTTGATGGGCGGCGGTCTGGAGGACTTTGATCTTCTGCTGGATGACGACCTCGCGCTGTTCGGTGGTGTACACGCCTTCCTCGATGTATCTTTGCGCCCAGGGCGTGAAGACAGGACTGACGAACGGGTTGATTGGGAGCGTATAGTCGCCCTGGTCTTCGACGCAGTAGTAGAGCCAGTTGGGGAATGGACGGCGCCCACACATCTGGCAGGTCTCTTCCTCGTCGAGACAGTACCGATGTTCTAGCATCCCATGGCGACAAGACTTTTGGCTTTCCCGTTTGCGATACAGCGGAGGAAGCACGCGACGGGGGAACATGTGGGAGGGGGACTGTCTGGGGGCGAGAAAGGTCTCTGAACTTGGAGGGAAGAGGAGCTGGCGCAGATCATGGACGGAGGATGAATCTTGAGAGGTTTCTGGTGCCGGGATGCCCATGAGGATGGGGAGATCCTCTGCAGGATCAGACTCATCGTCGTCATCCATGACGGGTGGGAGGAGGGAGGATGGATGGGGGAGTTGGATTGTGGTGAATGGAAGAGGAATACTGTAGAGGTGACCGCACCAGTGGCACTGCCATATCTGTTTACGCACCGCAAGATGCTACTCTGCAATGGAGTAACCACTCACTCTCAGCGCTAGGGCTGCAGCATATAAGTAGACAGCTCTCGGTTATGGACTGGTGCTTTTCTATGCTCTTGGTCTGGTGAACCATCTTTAGGCTTTCGGTATGTAATTCACAGGACGACTGTCATGGCATGGTGGTACTATAAATGCAGCTTCTCATCTCATCTACATCTTGTACCAAGTATATCTTATGTAGTAACTATGCATGGAGCATAGAATGCACAACATAACATTAGTCAGCATCGGAGGTGCCCGACGAGCCACCAATCACGACAGGGCATCGCCATCTGCCGACTTTCTGGCCGACTGCGATTTGTCTGCGATTTGCCCCTGATTATTGTCGGAGGGGTTGGGAATGTTTATAAGTATTGCAGATATGCCATTGATATAATATATAATCTTGAATCATCATCCTTGGTAACGAAGGAAAAGAGAGAAAAGTAGAGTGTTTTCTGTGATAATACCTAGGTACAGTATCCTCGGCACTAGGTCCAGTCCAGCCTCCGGTTCATAAACAAACACGCCTTAGTCTTACCCCATCTTCATCCAGTCCATCCATTTTATTTATCTCTTATCCCCCAGGCTTCCCTCTTCCCTCTTCCGTTCTCCTCCCCACTCCTTTCTCACGATCTCTTCACGACCTTTTACTCTTCCACCAGTTTCCAATTAGTCCAGGTATGTCTCCATCCTTCCATTCTCAGTCGCGCTCACTGACCATTCTCTGCCCCAGTCGTCCAGCCGCCGCGCACCCTCCACCACTCCTACACACCACAATGTCCGTCAAATTCCAGGATGAATCTCTGCGCAAAGAGACCAAGGAGCTGGCGCATAAGGTCGGCGAGCGTCTGACCGGTGGAAATTCCCAGAATGGCTATCTGGCGGTATGTCCATCCACATCATCGCATCCCTCCCCTTCCGGCGCCGACATTCCACCCGGCTTGACACATACCGATACTCATCGTCTCTAGATGTACCTCCGTCAGCTCCAGTCCAACCCGCTCCGCACCAAGATGTTGACCTCAGGCGTCCTCTCCGGCCTGCAAGAATACATCTCCTCGTGGATCGCCCACGATGTCAGCAAGCACGGCCACTACTTCAGCGCGCGCGTGCCCAAGATGCTCCTCTATGGCATGTTCATCAGCGCCCCGCTGGGCCACTTCCTCATCGGCATCCTCCAAAAGGTCTTTGCCGGCCGCACCAGTCTCAAGGCCAAGATCCTGCAGATCCTCGCCAGCAATTTGATCGTACGCCTTGCCCCCCCTTCCTCGCTTTCTCCCAGTGTCGGTTCGCGCCGTATTAATGCTGTATCTCCCTTGTAGATCTCCCCCATCCAGAACACCGTCTACCTGTGTTCCATGGCCGTCATCGCCGGCGCCCGCACCTTCCACCAGGTTCGCGCCACCGTGCGCGCCAGCTTCCTTCCCGTCATGAAGGTCAGCTGGGTCACCTCGCCCATTGCCCTGGCCTTTGCCCAGAAGTTCCTCCCCGAGCACACCTGGGTGCCCTTCTTCAACATTGTCGGCTTCTTCATCGGCACCTACGTCAACACCTACACCAAGAAGAAGCGTCTGGAAGCTTTGCGCAAGGTATGTCTGTCCCTCGACGAGTAAAATCTTTACTGACGAATCTAGCGCTATGACCAGCGTCGCGGTCCCGGCAGCGAATACGACAAGGAGTACCGGTAAATGTACATAGTCCTACCGCACTCGTCACCCCGGAGGGAAGAAGGGAGAGTTGGTTCTTGCATCATCTGACCTGAATTCATGTTATATACCATCTGGTCTGATACAGAGCCTGTGATTCACGATGAATGGTTTTAGTTTGTCTTAATTGAATTCATACCTCGTTATGTCATTGTCGCGCCAGTTAAATGATGGACCGTATCAATAAGTATCATTCATCTCTAGTCCAGGTCCCCTTAATCCTGCAGCGAATCACTCCACCTCCATCGCCGTCTTCCCCCGTTTCTTCTGCACCCACGCCACAAAATCATCCAACGTGCCGGGCCACGCCCCATCCGCACTCCACCACCCAAACTCCTCATCCTCCTGCGTCCGGCGCATAAACACTTCCACCTGCTCCCACAGATCCTTGTTGATCGGCCGCTTCCCGCGCTCCTCCAGGAACTCAATCCACCAGTCCAGCCACGGCGTCGACGCCGTATTCCACTGCACGCCGCCGTTCTCCGGCGTGAAGAACAGCCGCCACTGCTCGGCCGCAATTTCGAATTGCAGGTTCCGCTGGCCCTGCATCCGGCATAGGGGGAAGGTATAGCGGTACACGCGACGGAAGAGCTCGGGCTGGGAGGGGATCTGCGAGCGGAGGGCGGCACCGTGGGCGACCATTTTTTCCAGCGAGTCGCATCTGCCCCTTCGTCAGCTGCTTCACTCCGCAGGTCGTGGCTGGACTCGTTGTGCGGAAACATACCCCACGCGTCTCCATCCGTTCAGAAATCCTTCACGAGTGAACTCGCCCATCGACGGCGACTGCAGCAACTCCGCGATACCAAGACAGGCCACCTCATCCAGCTGCACCTGGATATCGCCCAGATATTTCATCGCGCCTTCGATGCCGATGCCATCGGGGTTCTCGTCGGGGGCGTCTGCGGTTGTTAGCGTGGGCCCGACAAGGTGGATGCGATAAGACCCCGCGTACCTCGATAGCTGTCGAAGATCTTATTCAGGGCGGTGGTGGCACCGCCGGCGCCTTGGGGGCTCTGGAAGTATCTGGGTCGGTTAATGGTGTCTTATCGCGAGGGATGTGTGGTGGGCGAAGTCGGATCGGGGGTGCTGGTTATGGGAGCGCATCCCGCTCGCAGCGATGGTGTTTGGAGAAGACTCGAGGCGAATGTATAGTGATTGTATACCGAGGACTGTCATGAGAGGAGAATAATAGGAACATGGACCTACGCATCAATAGCTTGCTCGACATCCCATCGGGCCGCGCGCAGGAACTATGACGATCCATCAGTATCGATCCACGGGAAACGAACCGAGGTCGAGCTTTCACGCGCAGACGCGACGACACAGCAAACCGAGACATACCTTTGCGGCGACAGTGTCCTTGGCCTGTGTGAAATTGATAAATTGCGCGATCTGTTGCTTCTGAACGCTGGAGTAGGGCGGCATGGTGGGGGAGAGAGGCGGGGGCTGACTGCGGAAGGGAGAGAATTGGAGGGAGAAAAGAGGTAGGGAGCCGGGAAAGAGCTCTCAGGGAGGGGAAATGACGTCGCCGGTATGAGAGAGGAATGTTTGACGCTGGTTGAATCTGGATATGATATGGATTGAAGTGTATGAGGGGAAAGCAAGTCCGATTAATTCGAGTCGGCGAGAAGCGGCTGACTGAGCAGGCACGTGCCCGCCATGCATCTATGCTTGCTTCTATGCTTTGGCGTCAAGATAATTCCTACTCCATGAATTCTCTATCTGAACACCGTATGAGCGTGTATTATGGCTGAGGAGAAAAGAATCACTCGATGCATTACTTGAACAGCCAATATAATGATACATGTTCCTTAACGCCACGCCAGTACGCATCAATCAAACGCCCTCAAACCATTTATGAACCAACGCCTGGCGCGCTGTAATCCGTTTCCCCGGATCAAAACATGTCATGGCACATACAAGGCTTTTAAAGTCATCATCAACACCGTTCCAGAACGCGAAGGGCTTACGTGGGGTCTCCTTGTTGAATCCGTCCCGAGTCACTTCGAAAACGCGAACCCATGGGTTGTCACCAAGCCACTTCAACAACCCATTAAGCCCGTCTTCATCTGCAAATTAAGAGATCTGGCGCTCGATTACGACCGTGAGGGGATCAATGCCCTCTTCCAACTCGTCGTCTTGAACTGCGAAAATGATGCGCTTGTAGACGGCGTAGATGCACTAACCAGCTAGTTACCAGCTGCGCTTAAGGGGTTTCCTGGTATGGGACTTACAACCAGAGCAAATGAGAAAACATCGGAAGGTTTGTTGACGGGCCCTCTTGCGTGGGCTTCGGGGCTCCTCCACATCCAGTTGCCTGCCCGTTTCTCGACCATATCGCACCTTTGGGGAATATGAGCCGCATCTTCCAGGTCTCCAAGCTGAATCTGCTCAACAATAATTTCATCATGGCGATTCTGCCAATTAGCAAAAATATTGTCCGCTTTTATATCTATAAAAGTAAGTTGTTGTCCAGTATTTCAAGTGGACAGCAGGAAAATACCTGTATGAACAACATCCTGGTCATGAAGTTCGGCAAGCCCAGTAAGAGCATTCTTAAGGATTCTTTTAATCACCACAAGGGGCAAGTCCTTCTGAGCAAGAGTTAAGAGATGACCGGTGAAGTGTTCAAAAACAAACATAGACTGGTCCGGGATCGTGTCCGCGGCAAGCCGGACATGGCTTGCATTGCCATGTAAGCGATTATTGACTTTTTGAAGATCTCCAAAGTTGACGGGATGTATGTACTTTAATATGAACTTGTGGCCATCCGCACTAAAGGTGGTATCAGCATGTACGCATGGGGAGAGCTTGGTGTCTACTCACGAGGCACGATAGACCCGACGCGGTGGAGACAGTTCCTCCTGCAAAACATGTTCGATGGTGTAAGTGCGACCAGACAAGCCTGTATGCTGTATAGAAAGCAGAGGATTGCTTGAAACTGTGCTGGTTGTGCGATAGCAAAGAGGCTTGGATCCTGAGATCGACGTGCGCTGCAAAGGGTTGAGGTACGTTTGGCTTTTGCAAGAGCGGTTCGCTAAGAGAGCTGGAGACCTTGGTGCCAACATTGGAGGCAGAGCAAGTGAGGATCGTACGAAGTTCTTCGAATTCATACAGTGGCTGAGTGGCTCGCCGCCTTGGACATGGCATTAGATTAACGTGGTAGCTAGGTATACTCGCCTATCACAGTCCTTGATCAGTTCGTTTATCCCGATGAGTCTGGGTTGTTACATGGGCGTTGTGCCTTCTATCCCTCTCATCAGCGCAGGTGCCACGAGGAGGGAAAGGCACTGCACGTGATTTCAGTCCTCAAGCCCTCCTCAACGACATACTTCTGTCAAGGAATCGAAGGTCACTCGTTCTTTCCATCGACCGGGACCGAGGAGAGAGGATACGGTACGAATAAATTCGTCTATGGTCATTTCCTCGCAGTCCATGGAGGCTTTGTAGTGTTCGACCTTTTCTTTGACCCCGTCACATGTTGCCAGATCCTTTAGCTTGTTGGCCACGAAGATGTCGACTTCCCTTGTATCTCTATGAGATGCACCACGTGGAGGAATTTGACAGGATATCACATAGATCGCATAGTTTGCGTGGTTCCGACCATTGGTTCACTAAGCATACAAGATGGTGGTGATATGACTCTGACTAGCTACAGTACACGATATACTTCCACTAGACAAGTTACGGAACAAACTCCATCGCTCACATCTACCCCAGCTCGTACCGGGTTGTCCGCCTTCCAGATGGATGTTTTGCGTCCCATGGGTTATCACCGTCCAGTTCCTGCGTGCTAGGACCCGCTGTCTTGCGGTCAAGCTCAGAAACGACCTCAGTAGTGAGTGGAGGCGGTCCTTTTCGCTTGCGTGCGAAGAACAAGGCAACTCCGACTGCTATACAAAATGGTACGCCCAGCCCAATTCCAAGTCCTAGCTCGAGCGTTGTAGCGTGTGAAAGTCCACTCTGTTTACTCGCTGCGCTGCTCTGGTTCGTGACCATCGACGAGGAAGAAACTGTCAGGTCTCCGGTCGTCGTCTGGATGCTCGTGGGCTGCGCGGATGACGCCGTCAATGCTGGCGAGTCCTGGCCGAAATCGATGTAGAAGCGATGGCTGAGGAACAGTTCCCGGTTTGATGTGCCCCGTGTGTTACCAACGTAAAACACGAACGAAGTGGAATGGTTTGTCGCGTCGGAATCGACGGTCCATACGTGCCAGGTCGACGCGGTGTTCACTTAGGGACGTTAGCACGGGCGATGCTTGACAAGATCCTCGGCGTACTTACTGACGATGTCGACTGCGGTAGTGAAGTAGTGGTCCCCTTGGGCGAGATACAGGTTCACCGCGTCGTAGACCGAGCACCAACTCACATTCATCTGCGATCCTTTGCTGAAACATTGCGGCGCCCCGTTGGGTTAGAGGAACTTCCCGTCTGAGTGCCGCTCAGGCGGAGGCAGATACTCTGACGGACATTCAGCTGTCGCATAGGAGAGTAGCCAGAAGACAACGGCCGAGGCTGATCGCATTGCGTCGAACTGAGCTCCACAAAGGAGACGAAGTCAGGGGGATCGAGAGACAAAGAATATTCCCCTATTATGGCGTTTGCTTGTTGGCATGCTAAATATAGCGAGTACCAATATGTCGCTGTCTTCCAGGATGGCTGTACTACCTGGACGGAGTAAGTACCCCCGTGGCAAACAAACCTATAGTCTCTTTCATACTCCTATGCATCTTACCACTGATGGACCTCTGAGTGGGCGCTTATAGATGTCTGTAAAAGGAGCAAAAGGCCTCGACGGTGTTTGATCAGCCATCGCAGAGACAAGTGAATGGTCCCAATTTCGCATTAAAATCCTCCCATGCGATTGTTTCCCAGCCGAAACAGTCCGTCACGTCGGTGGATCTGTCTGGTTTCCCCGTTTCTCAGCTGTTTTATAGTTGACTGCTATCTGTTCTGGCCGAAGAGCTTCACATACTATGAAGGGGGTAGTACAGCCTTATCACTCAATGTCACAACAGATCCGGAGGACATCAAGTGTCCCTCCAGCCTCGACGACATCCACGTTATCCTCAAGACTGGCACGACAGAACCCGTAGCCCGACTCCTCGTCCACTCCAATACCACCTTCCGGTGCGTCCGGAACTACACTATCTTCCCCGACTACGAGGACGAGTTCTCCAGCGTGCCGATCCAGGACGTGCTCTGCGGCGTCAACGAGCGCATCAAATCCACGCACCCCGACTTCGCACTCTACACCTACCTGCACGAGGCCGGGGAAAGCAGCCCTGTCGACATGGCACATCCCCAACGACCCCAGCACGCCGTCCAGCAAGCCCAACAACCCGGGCTAGATCCTCGATAAAAAGAAGTTCCTCCCGATGATGCACGAGATCCTTAACGCCCGCCCCGACGCCAAGTAATACGTCTTTATAGAGGCCGACACGTACATCCTATAGGCAAATCTGCTCGCCTAGCTCACGCAGTTCAACGCCGCCTACCTCTTCTACCTAGACAACTAAATACAGATCGGCGACGTCGTCTTCGCCCACGGCGGCTCGGGCTTCGTGCTCTCCCATCCGGCGCTGTGGCGCATCGTCGCGGATTGCGAGGAACAGTGCACGCTGGATGCGGAGTGTCTTTAGTTCTCATACGGGCCGGGACTCTGTCAGACATCCTCGAAGGCCCGGCGAAGGAGCCGTAAACCGGGGATCATCTCGGGGTGGATGGCTGACCAGATAAACCAGACAGTAGCGCAACTGGGGTCGTGTAATCGCATAGACTGGATTCGCCCATAAACTGATATTACCGTCGTTTTCACTGTACGTTCTCAGACTGCTTACATTTACCGTTTGGTCCCACGGGCATATGAATCGATATTTAGGTATCTGAACACTCTAATTACTCGTCGACATCATCATCTTTTCGATATCCAACACGGCCTCGCGCACCTGCGGACAGTAATGCTGCCGCAGCAACTCTCCCTCCCAGACCGTCCCCGCAAACACATTCGTGGTATCAATCTCCATGGCAAACGGATTGAACACGCCGTCACCCTTGCGCTCCTCGCTATGCCACAACGGGGCGATCCGACGCGCATGGAACTTGGCCACCTGGCTCAGCAGCGACAGCGTCGCGATGGCGGACTTCTCCGGCACCTGCAGCGACGTCGTCATCAGCCGCTTGGCGAAGCTGCCGACGCGCACGGGCGGCGGGAGGCCGTGCGCGCGCGAGAGGAGCGTCGACTGCAGACACCGCAGCAGGAGCACCGTCGGGGTCTGGAAGTTCACCTTACGGCGGGCAGCCATGCGGTCGGCCATGGCGTCGGAGGCGTTGGGATCCGGCAGCCGCAGCGATTTGCTGGGGTTGTATTCCACGTCCGGGTTCAGCGCGTGCGAGTATAACGAGCGGTAGAGGTGCTGGATGAAGAAGCTCAGGTCGAGGTGCAGCGTGGCGGCGGCCTTGCTGGCGTCTTGGCCCTCGAGGAGGGCGAAGGCGGTGACGGTGCAGAGGAGCGCCTCGCGCTGGGCGTCGCGCACCGTCGCGTCCGATACCTGTTCCTCGTCGTCGTCGTCGGGGTTCTCCGCGGCGTCATCGTCCGCGGCGTCGCCGAATTCGGCCCGTTCCGCGTGGCCGATCAGGTCCTTCATGGCTTCGAGCAGATCGCCGAAGAAATCCTGGTTGATGAGATGGGCGTATTTGGCCAGGCCTTCGAGGACGGGGCCCATGAGGGCGGGGATGCGCAGTTTCAGGATGCGGAAATACACGCCGAAGACGAGCTTCAGCGTCTCGGCCTGGTTCTTGTCGCGCTCCTCGTGGGACACCAGCGCGTCCGCTTCCTTCATGTCCTTCTCGACGGCCTTGCGCTCCTTCTCGACCTTCCGCTCGCGCTTGGTGCGGAACTCTTTCTTCTGCTTCTTCTTGCCGCGCACGGGCGGCTCGGGCTCCTCACGGTCGATGCGGTCACGGGATCCCTTCATGGAGAACTCGGAGAGCAGCCGGAGGTGGAGGAAGGTGTCGAGGACGGTGTCGTGGATGCGAAACTCCTTCGCCTTCATCATCTTGGATAGGAGGCGGACCGCCTCGAGGGAGACGATGCCGTCGTCGTCGCGCCTGAAGATGGTCTCCATGGTCTCGCGGCACTTGATAAAGTCGGCATCGACCTGGCGTCGGGCGAGCCGGTTGACGAGGATCTTGAGCAGCTCGTGGCGGAAGTTGAAGTGCGGCACGGAGAGGAGCAGGTTGCACGCGCAGTTGGTGGCGATGCTCTTCAGCCCGGGGTCCACCTCGTTCTCCTTATTCTTCGACGGCTTGGTCAGCTCGACCAGCTTCTCGACGTAGTGCTTGTAACCGGACAGGAGGGTTTGCTCGTAGGTGCGCAGCTTGCGCACTTCCTTGGACAGCTTGGCGGACATGTCTTCGTCGCTGAGGGGGCGAATACGGTAGCCGGGGATGACATCCTTGTAGACGGCGGCCTGCGCGGCGAGGGCGAGTTTCTGGATGGCGACATGGTTGGCGCTCTGCACCATCTGCGCCATGGATTTGAAACAGGAGAGGTTTTCCTCGGGGTCTTCGTTGATGAGCGTGGCCAGTCGCGCGAGTTCTTCTTTAGTCTGGATGATCTGCTGTTTCAATGGGACTTTGGGAGCCTTCTCTGCCTCGACTTCTGCCTCGTTATCGTCGCCGTCGCCGTCCTCGTCTTCGTCGTCGTCGGTCCCGAGAAAACTATCCGATTCGTCGCCCGCATCAGGCTCGGGCTCGTCCACATTCTGGAAGCCCTCGGAGGTCTTGATCGGCAGGCGAGTGCGCTCCTTATCCTTCTTGTTCATCTTGCGGGGACGCCGCTCGTAGTCCTGTTCGAGATCCCATTCGGCGGCTTGATTGTAGAAATCGTTCTGGGAAGGTCGCGTGGAGACATGCTCCTCATCGCCGGGAGGACTCACGCGCCTCCGCTTGACTGTCCGTCCGGGAGCCATTGTGTGTGGTCTGGGTGGGAAATGGCGTGGGGAGAGAAGATGGGAATGTTTGGAGAAGTTTTGACGGCCGAAATTTTTTTGGATTTTCCGATGCCAAGACTCCCCACACTAGCTTTACGGATAAGCAGACAACTTATGCTGACTTCAATTTCCATTACTATCTGGACTCTCATTATGCGTACAAGACGTGCTAAAACAGTCCAACCATGTGCATACCCGGGTCCATTTTCATATTCCATTCCTTATTTCATTCCGTATCCAGTCGCATCAGAAGTCAGACCACAATCAATCAATTTTCAGTCAATTCCACCTCACTCGACAATCAGAACCACCATATGAATCACCATACCTTTGTCTTATTCATTGCATGAACATCACACCATAAAGAAGTGGTACCACGGCTAGTCAATTTTCCTGCTCCGGCACAGAAGGAGGGGAATAGCCAGGCGCGGGTGGAAGGCCGCGAGAGGCCATCACAGTCGCCTGGGCGTTCTGAGCATACGCATACGCATCCGCAACCGCTCCAAAGCGAGGCATCATGTGGGCGCGGCCCATGGCATTGACGTTCGGATGCGCGGCCAGCTGGGGCTGGTACATCATAGGGACGGCACCGTAGGCGATTCCCGTGTAGGGGTAGTGCGTCGCCACAGGGAGATTGACGTGGATGACGGGACGGGGCATCTGCGCTCTCTGGGATGAGACGACGTTTTCGATGTTCTGCTGCTGCTGCGCGGCCTGGGTCTGGCGCTCGCGCTCGGCCATGATCTGACGCTGGCGCGGGTTGCGCAGGGCCGGATGGATAGAGCTGGGGCTTTCTTCGTGCTGGGCTGAGACGCGATCGTGCTGGCTGCGAGGACTGGCGGGCGCAGACTTGGTCTGAGGAGTCGCAGGACGGGCCTTCTGCATTTCGGCAGAGGCATTGTTGTTCTGGCGGTTGCGACGGGGGGTGTGCAGGAAGCGGCTGCCGGTGGACTTGTCATCTTCGCGCGAACGGCGCAGATGCCACAGGCCCCGTCTGCTGGGGGTCTTCACGTTCTCGTTGGAAGTGCCCTGGCCGTTGCCATTTTCAGGTTCAACGGCAGAGGTGAGCACAGCACTTTTCAGGCTGGCAGTCGCCTTGGGCTCGGGGCTTCCAGTCGAGATGCGGGCTGGGTTCTTCAGGATGGTGCGGCGGCCAGTGGGCTGAGTGAAGACGTCGTCCTTGTTGGTGATGTCGACAGGCTCGGCGCGGACATCGGCGGAAGAAGAGAGAATGTCGGTGCCTGGGGTTTGCTCTGGCTCGGCGCGTTTGTTCAGGAAGTCACCAGCCGCCCCTTCGTTGTTGTTGTTGTTGTGTTCGTTGTTTCTTTCACGCTCTTCTTCCTTTCTCCCCATCTCCTCATCCTTCTTCACCACCCTCTTTGCCTTCCTGTTGTTGGACATCTTCCTTTCTCCATCGCGCACACCACGCTGGAATCCGTCTGGCCCCTGCAGCTCGGTGACTGGTCTCGCGACCATCACAGGGTTGTAGGGGACGCTGTTCATCCTCGAAGACAGGGCGCTGATATCAGCTCTCACTTTGGAGATTTCCGTGTGGAAAATAGTCATCACACGGTCCTCGAGCTGACGGTTCTCGCGCTGCATCGCACCGAGCTGCATCCTGACGTCTATCAGGAGCCGCTGAAGTTCTTTGATCGCGTCTGCATGCCCCATCGAGCGAAGGTTCACCGACCGCAGAAGCTCCCACATATTGTCCACGTTCTTCGAGAGCTGATCCGTGACCCGGTTGTTGCTGTTCTCCAGGTCGCGAGTGACGCGCTGGAGTGCTGAGTCCAGGTGATGGTGGATCGCGTCGGCTTGTGTGGCGACATGCTGCTCAAGCGTCACCGTGTTCTGATATCCCTCCTGCGGCGGAGGTGGCGCGTATCCCCCCTGGCTGGTGACCCCCGCATAATACGCATCATAGTTCATTGTCATTGTCTGCGTGTTGTACGGGGCGTCATGTTGGACGTTGTGCAGTGGATCAAAGGTCGACACGGCCGGACCGAAGGCAGCAGGCTGGCCCACCGCAGGGTAATATTTGTTGTACGCGGTGGCCTGGTCCGACGAGACGATGAAAGGGCTGTAGCTCTTGCCCGCAGACGAAGCCACAGAGGACCCTTTCTGGGAAGACACTACCAGCGGGTACTTCTTCTCGTTTTTCTTTTCAGCCGTGTGGTTATCGAGTTTCGCCACCGACTGCTTTTCAATTTCGGCGCTGGTCTTCACGGACGGCACATAGGGAGACGCGGCAGCAGGAATGATAGGGGGTTTGTTCACAATGGCTGCAAACGACTCTCCATCTGCCTTCATGCTGGAGACTCTATGGTCGCTGCTGACGATCTCCGCATGTCCCTCGTTGGAGAACTCGCCCGTACGCGCAAGAGGAGAAGACCCGTCGAGAAGGACGGTCTGGACATGCTGCATGGGCTCTGCCTTGCCCAGAACGGGACTTTCGTCGAAATATGCCACGTCACAGACGGCCTTTTTGCCTTTGTTCATTTTGCCATCGACAGTGATGGCTTCGAAGTTTTGAGAGCCCCCCATGGGGTTCTCGTTGTTGTTATGCACGCCCATGTCGATGAAGGTAGTGGTCTGGAAGGGCGGCGCAGACAAAGGCTGGGCGTCCGATTCTCTGGCCTTAGGCATGTACAGCCTGGCCTCGTGATAGTTGCCTTCGATACCGGCCGACTTTCTCTCACTCTGGAGCATGCTGTCTTTAGGAAGGCTCGGCACGCCGGTGAGGGGATTGTCTTTGCGGAAGTCCTTGCCGATATCTTTGAGGCTGAACTTGGAGCGGAGGACCGCCATTCTCGACGGCTTTTTGTCACCCTCGCCCTTTTGTTCAGTGCCCTCCGACTGGGACGACTCAGTGTTTGTGTTGCGTCTCTTGGTGAGCGCCTTGGTCAGTACACTGGCCTTTTGAGAATGAGCCGTGGTCTCTTCACCGTCCGGGCTGGGGCCGTGTCGGGGCTTAGGCATGGGAAGAGCGAGCTCCTGGTCATAGTCCAGTCCGGACGACTTGCGAGAAGTGTCAGGACGGGAGTCAGACTGGTTGCTCACGATGGGTTCGATGTCTGTTGTTGTGTCAGTCACGCTCGACTTCATGAGCGACAGAAAGGTCTCTTCGACGACGAGGAGATCCAGAAGGAGACCAAGGAGAATGATGAAAGCTTGCTTACCTTTGATGGAGTCGCCTTCTTGACTGTGGCGCTCTCTTTCACGGGCTTGGATTGCCCAGGCATTCCCACTGAGGTGCGACATGACAGGCACACGCACCTGGGGATGTTTTCTCAATGAGTACGAAGATTAAGAGCTGTTTTCTGATGAAGGGCAGTGAGATAGATGTCTTTCACGATGGATCATGAAGCTCACAGATGTGTGTGGAGAGATGGTTGAGAGATGATGAGTGATGGTGGGAAGGAAAGTGACGGGAACGGAGAAACACTGGGAAGAGAAGGAAAAGCAGGTTGATGTGAAGTCGAACGCGCGGTGGCAATGACGCACAACAACAACCAGCAGGAAAATAATGGGGGATTTGCTCACGCTTCACAGTGGTGTTGTGCTCTCTGTGCTGGCACCGCGAGAGAGGCGCCTCAGTGACGGATAGTGGGCACAGAACCTGTTGATATACCTTCTTCTCTTTCTGAATTCTGTGTATTTAGCTTTCTCAGCAATGAAAGGACGTCTCTGCAGGACAGAGATGGGTTGATATCGCAGTTGTTGGGTTGTGAACAGAGGTGGGAGTAGAAGTTGATATCACCAGAAGGTCGACTTTCTCTCACCGGCAACATCAGCCAAACCATCAACAAAGCCAGCTACACTACCTTGAACTACGAGCTCTAACGCCTACAAAGAACAGCAGTACGAATAAGTCCTTCATTATCATCAATCATCATAGAACATCATTACATACTGGCAGACCGAAGTCATTCAGACCATCTCAAAGAAACTCGTCACAAATCATCCACCGCAATTGAGGGGAGATCAAAACAACAACAATGGCATTAACAGCAAGCAAGTATCAAATACAGGGGAATCAAATCTTTCAGATAACGAGTGACAAGAATTGACAACAGATCCAACAATTTGGTAGGTATATGCGTGTCAAATAGACTGACAATGGAGCAAGAGACACATCAGGAAGTATCCTGGCTCTCATGTCTTCGCAACGTATGTAAACCAGATATTTGTGCCACAGACGAGGTCTGCAAGACACTACTGGTCGGTGTTTCTGCGGCGGCGGAAAGGCGAGAAGATCGTGCCAAAGAAGTTGACAAAAACAGCGCGCAGAATGGCCTTCAACCAGCCGTCGCCCTGGTTGTTGATAGACACAGCGGTGACGGACCGGTTCTGGCTGGGGGAACGCACGGTCTCGTCCGCCTTGGCAGTTCTCTCCTCACCTTCAGCTGTAGCAGGCTCCGTAGGAGCAGAAGTTCCCTCGGCCGGTGCCTCCGTCTGCTGGGGCGCAGCGCTGGCAGTCGGAAGGGACTGCTGGCTGGCAGCGGCAGGAGGGAGCTGATCCGTAGAGGGCATGTTCAGCTTCTGGAGGAGAGCCTCTCGGTCACCAGCAAGGGCGGCAAGAGCAGGGTCAGCTTCCGGTTCGGGGGTCGGCTGTTCAGCCGCGGTGGCGGGAGCATCCTTGCTGACAGGAGCCAGAGTATCCTTCTGCTCAGGTTCCTGCGCGGGCTTCTTGTCCTTCGCCTCGGTGGGAGCAGAGGTGGACTCGGATTCCTTGTGCGACGCAGCAGCGACACCAGCAGCAAGAGCACCAGCACCAACCGCAGCTGCAGCGCCGGCGGCAATAACCTCCGGAGTCACGACAGAATCCTTCGTCTCAGTCTCCTCCACCTTGTCAGTCACTTCTTCGTTGGCTGGCTCGGGGCCGGATTCCTCAACCACATGCTCAGCGGGGGCGGGAGTCTCTTCCGCAGGAGCAGCAACGTTCTCAGTCTCTGCCGGAGCAGGCTCACTGACGGACGCTTCCTTTTGCTCGACGAGAGCCTCAACTTCGTCCTGCTTGTCGGCTTCCGCTTCGACCTCCGGCTCCGGGGCCTTCTCTTCGGTGACAGGCTCAGCGGCAGCTTCAACCACAGGCTCAGAGACAGGCTCCTCCGTGGAGGGCTCAGGGGTAGGCTCAACCTTTTCCTCAACGAGCTCCTCGACAGGCTTTTCTTCCTCAGGCTGAGAGACGGGCTCAGCGGTGGGCTGTTCCGCAGGAGTTTCGGGTTCTGCGGTCTTCTCCTCAACGTCAACCGGTGCGGATGCTACGGCGGATTCCTCGGCGACGGTCTCAGCAGCCGGCTGTTCAGGAGTCGGCTCCTCAACAGCAGCTTCCTTGGGCTGTTCATCAACCTTCTCACCACTTTCGTCCTTGGCGGGAGTCTCAACAATCTCCTCCTTGGTGGGCTCTGTCGATGGCTCCTCAACTGGCTGCTTAGACTCTTCAACAGGTTCCTCGGCGGCAGGAGAATCAACAGGCTCGACCTTGGCCTCGTCAGCAGTCTCCTTGGCGGGTTCTTCTTCCGCCACCGGCTCTGCGGCGACAGTTTCCTCCTTTGCGGGCTCAGGCTCTGCAGTCGGCTCCTCAGTAACAGGCTCGGCAACGGGTTCCTTGGCCTCTTCGGTCTCCTCCGATTCCTTCACGGAAGGCTCCTCAGTAGGCTGTTGCACAGGAGCAGTCTCCTCAACAGTGGCTTCCTTGGGAGAATCCTCAACAGCGGGAACTTCAGGTTCAGGCTCCTGCACGGCCTCTGGCTCGGCCTTGGGAGCTTCCTCGATAGCCACAGCCTCCTCAGCGACAGGCTCAGGCTGCTTGGTCTCCTCAGCATCGGCTTCCTCAGCAGCGGCTTCGGCAACAGCTTCCTGCTTCACTTCTTCACCGGCAGGCTCCTTGGGTGCCTCCTCGGCGTCGTCCTTGGTAGGCTCGGGACTGGTTGCCTCGGTCTCCTCAGGGACAGGCTCCTTTGCGGGCTCTTCAGTAATAGCCTTCTCAGGTTCTTCGACTTCCTTAGTGGATTCCGTGGCGGGCTCAGGGGCAGGAGACTCCTCAGTGTCTTCGACGGTCTCGACAGCCGGCTCCTCCTTAACATCCTTCGCAACCGCTTCGGCAGTCTCGACAGCAGCAGTCTCCTCAGTAGGCTGCTTCTTGACAGGAACTTCCTCAGGCTGAGCAGACTTTTCCTCTGCTTCCTCAGCCTTGCTTTCCTCTTCAGCCGGCTTGGTCTCGGTCACAGGGGCGTCGGTCTTCTCCTCAGGGGCTTCAGCAGTGGCCTCAGTGGGAGCGTCCGTGATCTCTTCCACAGGCTTCTCCGTAGGCTCAATAGGAGCAGCTTCGGGAGCAGGCTCGTCAGCCTCCGGCTTGGTCTGAATGACTTCCTCGACAATGGCCTCGGTGGCGGGCTCCTTGACTTCTTCAGCAGTAATCTGCTCCTGGGTCGGTTCCTCGGCTTTCTCGGAAGGAGTCTCCTCGGTGGCTTCTTTAGACTCCTCCTTAGGCTCTTCCTTGGAGTCCTCTACCGGAACAGACTCAGTAACAGGCTCCTGGGCCGACTCTTCCTTGACTTCAGGTTCCTTAGCGGTCTCCACGGTGGGCTCAGCAGCTTCCTCCACAGCAGAAGTCTCTGTCTCTGCGACAGGAGCCTCCTTTATCTCTTCAACAGCGGGTGCCTCCTGAGTCGATTCCTTGGATTCTTCAACCACAGGCCCCTGAGATGATTCCTCCTTGACTGCCTCCTGGACCGACTCTTCCTTGGTGGCCTCAGCATCTTCCTTTACGGCTGGAGTCTCTGCAGCAGGGGTCTCCTTTGACTCCTCGACAGCGGATGCCTCCTGAGTGGATTCCTTGGGTTCTTCAACCACAGGCTCCTGGGATGCTTCTTCCTTGGCGACTTCCGTGGCGATTTCCTTGGCTGGTTCCTCAGTAACTGGCTCTGCGGGAACCGGCTCTTCGGTGGTGGTTTCGACAGGAGCTGCCTCTTCGGCAGTCTCCGGAACGGGTTCAGGCTTCTCTTCAGCCACCGGCTCCTGCGAAGATTCCTCCTCCTTGACAGCCTCCTTGGCAGGCTCTGCGGAAGCTACCTCAGACGTCTCTGCCTCGGCAGAAGTGGCCTTTTCCGCGGTCTCCGGAACGGTTTCAGACTTCTCTTCGACCACCGGCTCCGACTTGACAGGCTCTTCCGTGGCCTCCAGCTGGGATTCCTCTGGCTTGTCCTTGGTTTCAACAGGAGTCTCAACCTCAGGAGAGACCTCAGCTTGCTTCTCCTCCTGCTCCGGTTCGGTGGTAGCTGGAGTCTGCTCAGCCTTGGTCTCGGGCTCTGTCATTTCCTTCGCTGGCTGGGTTTCTTCGGTTTTCTCCTCAGTCGCCACGGGGTTGGCCTCGGGGGTGACTTCGGTCTGTTTCTGTTCGATTTCGGGAGAGGCAGTAGACGCTTCCTCTGTCTTTGTCGGTTCCTCCGTTCCCTTCTCGGGCTCAGATTCTTCCAGCTTCTCCGTTGTCGCATCGGCCTGGGCCTCGGAGGTAGCCTCGGGAGTGGTCTCAGACTTCGTCATTTCGGGAGACGTAGATGTTACCGGAACCTCCTCAGTCTTGGTCTCTAGCTGAGGCTCTTCAGACTTCTGAGTCACAGCATCTGCTTCAGGGGCAGGAGCTGCAGAATTCTCCTGTGCCGGTTCAGGGGCTGCAGGCTCCACTCCGTTGACCTCGGACTCCACCCCATTAGAAACGGGTTCCGGCTCAACCGGCTTGGAGTCGTCTTTTTTCTCCCCGGCGGAAGTCTCCTGGACCGGAGCGGTGGTCTCCTCCGAGACACCGTTGGTCTTGGTGTGGTTTTCTGCGTCGTCCTTGACCGGTGCGGGCTCCTCCTTGACGGGCACAGGTTCGGACTTGTCCTCCACATGGAGGATGTTGTGAACGAGACCGTCCTCGCCGGGCACTGATTCAACGTTAGTGGACATACCAGGGTGATTTGACACGAGAAAAGGAAACGTACCAGTTTTTACGGTCTCATCGTGAAACCAGGCGCCATTGGGCCCCTCGCGGAAGCGATATTGATACTGACCCGGGGCGACATCGAATTCGCGGTAGAAAAGATACTCGGTGGAGGTGAGACCCTCGTCGTCCTGGACGTCGATGGGCTTGACGGCAAGCTCGAGAGGCTCCCACTGGGGGGTAGAGAAGGAACCGGCGACGAAGATGACGGGGTCATCGGAGGGACGACGGACGGAGAGGGTGATGGAGGGAGCCATGGTGGTCGTGAGTCGTTATCGTAAGTCGTGATCGAGAGGAAGTGCGCAATGAAAGCAATGCAACAGACGGCAAGAACAAAGCAACGCAAAGGGATATCAACGCAACCAGACTACTGTACAAATCTCCCGACGTCAGCGAGAGGGAGATGAGGGGTAGGAGAGCAGAAATTCTTGAGAGAAGAGGAGCAGGAAGGCAGAGCAGACGGAGAGAAGAAGAAAAACAGTCGTGGGTCCCCGCAGCACCGAAGAAAAAAAAAAGCTATTCGGCACTAGTTGGGTTAGCGGCGGGGCAGCCAGAACGGGAAAAATCACAACACGCACCTAAGGTACTCAGAGTATCTACTATAAAAAGGTATGGAGTAAGATCAAGAGGTGATGGTAGGTTGGTAATCCAACAGATATTGCATACGTTTGGGAGACAGGGAGGTATGTTGAACATATGCTGAACATGCTGTTCAACTATACCGAACCAACACTGATAAGGTGATAGCCAGAACAGCGGTGAGGCGCCACCAATCACCCCAGAGACTATCGCGAGTCTTTCTTAGTACGTTTAGTATAGTAGTTAGTACTTTTAGTCCTACCTAGGCATAGCAAACTAAGTTACCAGAGTGACCAGACCCATAATGGGGCCATCATGTGAAGGCCAAATCAAGTGGACCTCGCCGTTGATCCATGATGGGCCGCACATCATGCCGGCGTGATCGTCGGATGTGCTGGCATCGCATGGTGGGCTGTCGCTGATATTGGGCATCAGAAGATGGATTTCCGGCAGGAGTTCGTCGTCATAATAGTCATTCAATTCCATTCAATCAACTCCAGGTATCATAAGCCAACCAACTCCAATCCAATCAACCAATCCATCACAATCACCCTAAAAAATCTCCAAATCCTCAAACTCCACCACTAACCCATCCGGACTTCCGCCATGCATCACCTCCCACGTATTCGGTCGACTCGCATACACCCCGACATGCACAAACTTATCCTCCACCCCGTAGAAGAACCAGGTCACCTCGCGCAGTTTCTTCCACGAACCCGTCACTGCCGCGGGCGTTCGCTCCGTCGCGTCACTCGCTACCGCTAACCCGGCTGGTACCTGGTACCAGATCCAAAGCGAATGCCCGATGCGTTCCAGCTTGATGCGGAGCGAATGCACTGCCCCGGGCCCTCGATCCGGTAACCCCAGCGGCGACAAACACCAGTCGGCCCCGTCGGCTGTCGCACTCACCGAGGACGCGTGCACCGCTCCGGAACAGAACTCCATGCCCGCCTTGACCCATTTACACGGGCGGACCGTACGCCGCCGCCCGCGACAGCCCTCTGTTGTCGGCATAGGCATCCCCTCAGACGAGAACGACTGCGGCGCCGCGCCGGCGAAGATAACCAGCCCGCCCTGGTCCCATTCCATCTCCCAGTCGGCGCTGATGGTGACTTCGGCGATGACGAACGGGTTGCGCAGGGAGGTGTAGACGATCGGGGCGGTCGAAATGTCGCCATTGGGCGGTTTACGCCAGAGGTCGGTGTTCGGCCCGGCTGTCAAGGAGAAATATTCCATGCATTCTGGGAGGGCGAAACTGGCGGGGAGATTGAGCGTCGTGAACGAGGTGCCATTGGGGGGCATTGTGGATGACGGAATGAAGGATTGGGTGGATGGAAGCGATCGAGCAAAGAGCGAGGGCGCCAGGAGGTCTATATGTAGGTCGGTCTGTCGTTATACCAATCGAAGTGCGGACCAGTTCGATTTCGCTGTGCAAGACCACGATGCAAGGAGTTCACCTCTCACAAGCCGGACGGCGGGCTTGTGGTGTCCGACCGATGCCCCAATGAACCGATCACAGTATCAGAGGATCCAACAAATCAATCGTAGATGTTGCAGACTCAGTCGCTGGACCGTCGCAAGGACGGATGTGATGGGGTTGCAATCTCGCCGGAAACGGAGTGGATGAAGCCACGACAAATAGTCCCAGAGGGCCAGCCGGTCCGATTGTCGATAACGAGGAAGACCATCAAGTTTATGAAGAAATAAACCATGACTTCCTGGTGGCAATTAGTGTGCCGGGGGCGCTGGTTTATCAATAATCCATTCAGGGGAGCAAAGGATGACGACTTCCAGCGGCCCCTGATCTAGCCAGGAGAAAGGTCCAAAAAAAGAAACCACCAGAGGCCGTCACTTCCATCACACCAATGATACCGCCTTGCAGCGCGCGTTTCTCCATGAAACCAAACGAACCAGACTGTTGGGACGCGATGGACTTTGGTCTGGCACTCCCGGCATGCTGGATGGGCTTCACCAATGGAGCACGGATGCGAGGCGACACCACTCAGGCACTGCGAAAGACGTCCCATTGTCGAGAATCATCCTCGAGAACTTAAACGGAACCACTCGAGACGGCGTCGCCGGCCAGATTCTTTGCGTCCTGCTCCTCGAGGTCCCATTCCGGGTCTCTGCAGTGGCCGACCAGTTCACAAAAGTGGCGGGTCATCCTGCATCCATCATTGGCAGATGCGGCCCTGGCGGCCTCCTCGCAGCTGAAATCATCCCCAACCGGTCAGATCAGCCATGGCGTTGGCCGGGGGTTGCGAGCTGAAGAAGTCGAAAGTAGGAGAGAGACACGGGTTTGGTTGCCACCACGCCGGTCGGAGAAACTGATATGTGGCGGATATATTATTGAAACTCCCCCTGGTACGTAACATAGCATTTGCGTCTAAAGAAGGGACTGGTTTGGTTTGGAATGGGGTGATAGTGAAAGATGATCTGTTTGATTCGATCGAGAGACAATATCCCTCCCAACTGACCTCCGCTACCGATCATTCGATATCGAGATCGATATCTGCTCACCTATTCCGGAGTTGGTATAGTAGGTACCTGGATCGATAGACAGGCCATTTAGCTAGGAAGGCGGTCAACAGCGACAGAGCATCTTCTACTCTGTCGTACTCGACAACAGCCAACAACCCCATATCGTACCTTTCTACTGAATGTCATGGATCATGTTAGAGGTACTTACTCTCGCACATCCCTGCATCACTGACAATTATCACTCCACTTTCGAGTGGAAAAGGGCTCACCGACTTCCCCGGTACTCTCAGCGAGCATTTCAAGATTTCGAAGGCTTAGGTGTAGAGAAGACCATTGCAAATTGGTAATAGCAGCCATATACAGAAACAGTAGATGGCCACGGTCGCTACGTTCCGCGATGCGCTTACTGAAATAAGCTTATACGGGCACTTTCACATACAAGCGCAAAAAGTTGAAGAAATTTTAGCAATTACTCTCAAAGACCTTGGATGGCTCCCATAAGTCCCGGCATTTGTACTCGGGCACTTCCATGGACGTGTCTTCTGGCGCAGGGCTTAGCGGATTATGGATGATTGCCACTTTGACCATATCAAAAATATCTCCTCTGTTTCGTGCATGCAGAGTACACAATATTCCTGAACGTCGGCTCATCTCCTCGAGAATCTTCAGTTCAGAGAATCTCCAGACGCGGTGCGTTTGGACTTTGAGACAAAGGCTCGTCAGCGAGCGCGCTGGATGGTCCTCATCATCACGCAGGTGACCGGGAAGGTAATCTCTCAATTGGGCAATGATCGGGGTGCTATCGCCTATGCTGCCCGATCTTCTGAGCAGTTGGCCATTTGGGCGGTCCCAGATCGTCCATTGGTAACCGGGTCTCTCAAAGAGATCATCCCGGAGGGCAAGTTCTCGTAGAGTAGGCGGAAGAAGATTCCCGAGCCTGGTGGTTGGAAAGTCCGGCATCCATCCCAGGAGGACCCAAATGGGGCTTTCCAGTCTCTCCAGCGAAACCAGAGATTTTAAAGAACCCAGTGAGCTTTGTCTTTGCCAAACCTTATTAACCCAATCGTCGTCCATGGGGTCTGGCGGATGGTCCCCCATACGACCCCAGTCGACCGAGATGACCAGGCTTTTCAAAGTCTCCGAGACGGTAGCCAATGCTGACGTGAAATGTTTCCATTCGTCCCAATGCCCGTATTCGTAATGCTCGTCATATTCTAGGGCCTCGATGTCGAGTACTCGGAAGTATTCCAGCGTATGGAGATTCGGCGCAGTGGAAAGCCACGACGCGACGATTTCCATGTTTGCACCACAGTTTGTCATGCATAGCGTTTTGAGCTTTGGGAGCTGCCCGCTGGCTTCCTTGAGCCTGGGCGTAAGTGTCGACTCATGAAGTACAATTTCTAAAGTCTCCAGAGACGTCAACCCGAAGACCGTGGAGAGCTGCTTAGCAGTGAGGCCATCGTGGTAGAGCACACGACAGTCCTGGTCGTTCCTGATGTGGAGTTTTTTCATCTTGGGAAACCGGGGGCAGGTACAGCGAGGCGATGGTGACTGATAGTGCTCGAATAAGATGTCGAGTAGATCAGACCAGAGAGCGATACTAAACTCCAGGTACAGGGCCTCTAGGTTGGGAAGTTGGCAGAGCAGTAAAGCCATCAAGGGCCCCGATTCCCCGGCAAAAATTCCCGCCTGGAGAATTTCCTGGAGTGGAGGGCATAGTTCCTTCAGGGCTTCGGCCCACCAGCGCGATTCATCTGATGATGGAGGAAGATCTTCAAACTTCTCTAAATCCCATGCCTCTTCATGGGCGCCAAAGAAGACGGATTTCACATGTCTTGCTAAGGCGGGATTTTCTCGGAGGCTGCGCAAGAAGAGGTGAATTGGTGGGTCTGGCAAGTCCAGGGCTCCCGGGATATTGAATCTCCATTCGATCGATCTGTAGAGAACAGGTTCGATGCGGTAATGAAGGCTTTTGCAGGTGAGGGACAATCGCTTGAGAGATAATTCTGGAAGATAGGAGAGAATCTCCAAGAGGATTTCCAACGGGATCGTATCCAGTCGTGCGTTTGCCGTGGACGGTACCTGCGAGGCCTTAGCATGACCAATTGGAAATGGAGGAAGAAGACGTAGTATACCAACGATGGACCTTGACTGGCACTTGGAATGTCCGACGCCATGTAATGTTGTTGAATCTGAGTGTGTTGAGACGGGCGTTGTAAGAGTTGAAAGGTGGTGATGTCGGTCGAACTAGATTGCTCGTACTCGTATTATGGGTCGTTTGCGGAGATGCAAAAAGCATGAGGTACCTAATGTACTATGACATCCGATATGGATTCTACCTATATTTTTCTTAATTTTGAGATCAACAACATTCCTCTGACTGACAGATCGCAACTAGTTAGTTAGTTACTCCGGAGTACGGAGTAGATAACAATCATCCATCCAGCATCTCCATATTGGTCAGATCTTTAATTAAACCCGTGTTGATCATTCGCTTGCTAACTCTTTACGGACTGAAATTAATGAATGGATGAATGAATGGTGCGACTAGTGTTGGTCGATCCCTCCAATTTCCCCCAAATGGTCCCTGAGCCCCCATCGCACCTCGTGAACCATGACTGTGTTCTCTTTCTCTCCCCATTGCATCCACGATGCTCCAGCGTAGGACCATCCCCGATGTCCTCCCGTCGCTGGAGAGGCCCTCCCAGCGTCATGGCTGGACAAGCAACATCTCCCTGGCCCAGTCCGACCTGCAAACGACCGACGCCTACACCACCGTCTGGCTGGTCTGCGAGTTTCTCACCCTGCTCGCCCTGATTGTCTTCTTAATTGGGAGCTTTATGATCCAAGCGCCAAAAGACCGGACAAAAGCGCTGCCAGTGCGGACAGTGTTCGGGTCGATTCTCAGCTATATGGTGTGAGTGAAGCGATCCGGAATCGGAACCCTCAGTGATACATCTGTGACATGCAGCTAACGCCATCAGCGCGTGCATTCTCTCCATTGCCGTTCTCTTCCTGTACGTCTTCAATCGGACTGTCTCACGGAGCTATGTCGTCGTCGACATGTTCGAGACCATCTTCAATCTCCTGGCGCTGGTCCTCCTCTACTCCATCTTCTACCGCATCGTCCACCGATACCTTGAAGGCTTCGCTGAGGGAGACGCATTTCCGCGCGTGATCCTCGCCCACTGGACTCTGCTCGGTGTGTTGTCCGCACTTGCGATCGCCAATTGCGCCACCAGAATCGCCTCCCTGGCCGTCGCGGTCAACCAGAGCCAAACTGCTGAGGCGCTTTATCAGCAAGACAGCCGGTTGACTACTGCGCGTGGAGTTATCTTTACGCTGGTTTCCCTGGAAATTCTGGCCTGGACGGTCTTCATCTTGCGGAAAACCGATTCGCAAGAATCCCCGAACAAGGTACGGAGTGTATCGGCGCATGCCGTCCAGAGCAATATCTAATAATTCCCCAGACAGGAACTATCGCTCTCGTTCTGGCCATCGTTTCGTCCTTTGCGCAGAACCTCACGACCACCATAACCACCATTCAATCCTCCCTCACCAATCACTCGCCCGCGTACCTTAATGCCGTCGCTACGCTGGTCGAGTTTTTCTGCGTCCTGGGCATCTACACCGGCATCATCATCTGCAGCCTCCAGTGGCAGAAATCAGTTGACGATGCGGACGCTGCCGCCGAAGCAGCAGCAGCGCGATCATCCCCCTCGCGGTCGTCATTCCATCCAACGCCCAAGGGAAAGCAGCCGAGTCAACCGCAGTACCAACCGTATCGACCATCCATGGGCGAGGTGCTGGACCAACAGCATCTCGCCCAGCCGCACGGAGAATCGTCACAGGGCTTCGCACCGCGCTATTACATGACCTCTGGGCGGTCGAAATTAGACCAGCGGGCGGCGAGGATGTCTGGGGGAAGAGGGTACGAGGGAGATTTGAAATGACATAGTGATGATTTGACGACAACATATACCCAGCGATCTTAAACATACTTCTGTATAAATAAAACCTGTTCACTTCCAACAATTGAATGAATGCATCATCAATACCAATTACTCTCCGTTTAAGTCCCGAGGCTTTCTGCACATGGGTCTACCTCGGTATTTTCTCAGCTCATGTCGATCATCCAAACCTCCAGCCGTCTCCAGTTGCCCCGAATACTCCAACATGATACTCCGTACATCCTCACCATCATGTCGCTCCTCTACTATCTCTACCTGAAATTCGCCGCCACGCTTGTCCGAGCCATCGTGAGATTGCGAGGCGCCATCCGCTCCGCCCCCGACGTCACCCATCGCATCCCCTCGCGAGACCCGTCGCGCACCATCAAAGCGCATCTCTATCGCTCCACCCAGTCAACGCCGCAAAAACCGTCCCCCGTACTCATCAACTTCCATGGCAGCGGGTTCATGATCCCAGCGCACGGCAGCGACGACGCCTTCTGTCGCCGCATCAGCCAACAAACCGCATGACGTCCAATATCGGCTGGCACCCGAGCACCCGTTCCCCGCAGCTGTACACGACGTCGAGGATGTCGCCAAATGGGTCCTCAGCCAGCCGGAGGAATACGACGCCTCGCGCGTGGCCATCTCCGGCTTTAGCGCGGGGGGCAACCTCGCCCTCGTCGGGGCGTCGCACCTCTTCCCCCCGACGACCTTCCACGCAGTGCTCGCCTTCTACCCCAGCGTTGCGCCGTACCTCGACCCGGGCACGCTCGTGGCGCCACAGCCCGGCGGCCGGCCTCTCCCCACCTTCCTGCTGCGCCTGTTCCGGCACTGCTACATCCCGCCGGGCGTGGACGCGCGCGACCCCCGCATGTCGCCCGGGCTGGCGGACGCGGACCGCTTCCCGCGCAACGTGCTGATCATCACGGCGGGATATGACACGCTCGCGTGCGAGGCCGAGAAGCTCGCAGCGCGGCTGGCGGCGGATGCGGATCGCCACGTCGTCCATGCGCGCATGGACCAGTGCGACCATGCGTGGGACAAGATTGCGCGCGAGGGCACGCGCGGGTGGGAATTGAAGGAGCAGGCGTATATGCTGGCGGTGGATATGTTGCGTCGTCCATAGATATTAGCTGTATAGTGGTCATGGGTTATGTAGATGAAGCCAGCCCAGAGGTCAAGACAGAGCGTTGAGTATCAGCCGCCTCCCTCCTCGTATCCTTCTTAGTCAACTCTGTCAACAACAGCTTGATGGTTTCCACACTGCGGTGAAGTTGCACAAGCAGCTCCTCCTGCCGCCTGCGCCAGCTTGCCTCATCGTCCGCGTTCCGAGACCGCCTGATGCTCGAGACGTTCCGCCCCGACGACGGCGCGGCGTCGCCGGCGAAAGCGAGAGCGTGCGCTCCCTCCGACGCACACGGGGATCAGCCCTCTCCTCCCCCGGCGGCAGACGAGCCGGCTGGCCCTCCGCCGCCACGACTGCGCGCGCTTCCTGCACCCGTCGGGGGGCGCGGATCTCCTTGATACCGTCATGGAACTCGATCCACTGGTCCAGCGCACGCTTCAGCAGGGTATCAGAGACTTCTTTGCCGCCGCCCGCGCGGATCTCTTCTTTGCGAACTTTCATGAGACGGTCGACCACGCGCTTCGGGGTGTGCAGCTGTTTGCGGAATGTGGCGCCGACCCATTGCGAGCACTTATCCCAGAACACCGCCTTCTGCAAGAGCTCGTAGTCGCGGCGGTGGTCCAGACACCATTGCACCAGGCGGTGGAACTCGTCGTCTCTCAGGCGGGCGCGGGCCGTCACGGTCGCTCCAGTCACGGTGAAGGTCGGCAGGCGCGACAGTTCCAACGGGGAGGGATTCATCTGGGCGGGAGCCACGTGGGCGGGCGGGAGTAAGGAGGGTAAAGTATGCTGCTTGTCTTGGAGGTATGGAAAAGGAGTATTGGGAGATGTTGTGACGCGATTAGCGGGAAGCAATGCCAAGCCGCGACGCGTAAAGTGCTTTTCCTCCACGCGTTTTAACCTCCCCATCACCACTACTTCATCCATCAACAACATGGCAGTCGCCGATTACAAGAAGTACCTGGCGGAAGCGGTCCTTAATGACCGTCGCACGGTAGTGCATACCCCCCTTGTTCCAGGAGACAAACACTCACCCGCATAGGTCTCATATCGACTGTTGAGTCGAGCGCTGAGGGTCCACAGCACCCTGGCCAAGCAGTACGGCGATCGCAGACGCAGACTCTCCGAGACGGACGCTTCTAACGCACAACAGGATGCTTTATGACTTCCAACGACATGAAACTGCCAAGAAACCCGGCAGCGTGCACGCTACGTACATCGTCACTGGTGTCCCGACGCCCGCCGCACCCCCCGCACCCACCAACGGCGCCCACGCCGATGCGACCAACGGACACGACGCCATGCCGAGTAGTCCGTACCTGAGCAGCTCGATGCCCAATCCGGAGGATGTCGCGGGGGACGCGGTGCCGACATGGTCGGTGGTGCTGGTGCGCGAGGAGGATCTCGACGGTAATCCCGCCATGTGGTTGGAGCGCGGGGCGTGACAGTGGCTGATGGCGGTTGTTGCAGATGCAAAGGCGTCTTTCGAGTCGATTTCGTCCGTGTTCATCTATAGTTTGGAGCCGGCGACGCTACAGGATCTAAATGCCCTCGCGGATGTCCGGCAGGAGATGCTATCCACGTACGGGAAGGACGATCCGTTGGAACTCGGGGCGCAATGGGGGATGATCCAGAGCAAGACGGTCAAGGTACGCCCTGGGAGTGACTGGATGGGTGCATAATGTGCGATGCTGATGTTCCCAGCGACGGACGGGCATGAGGCCGCCGATCCCAGCCCCGGAACCGAAGACTGTCCCCGCCAAGCGACCTGCGCAGGAGGACAAGCCGCAAACGAAGCCCGAGCCCGAAACCAAGAAGGAAGAGAGCGGGTCGGAGAAGCCGTCCAAATCGTCCACACGAGAAAGCACGCCGGCGTCCTCCAAACCGACCGAGAAGACCGCCCCGGCCAAGCGAGAGAAGGGGAGTCTGTTCAGCTCCTTTGCGAAGGCCAAACCGAAGCAGAAGAAGGAGGAGCCAGCTACACCTGCGCCTGCGGTTGACCAGGTGTGTATCCCTCTACGGTTGTGGTGGTAAATACTGACTGTTCTAGGCGGAGCCTAGCGGAGCCGAAGATGGTTTGTTCCTTGGAAATTGTTACGCTACAATATGCTAACGGAGATAGTTGTCCTGGATGATGCATCGGAAGAAGAACCGGAAGAGCTGTTCCCTGAAACTGGCAAGCCCACCGCCAGTAACCGCGAAACTCGAAAAGAACGCGAGGAGAAGCTGCGCCAGATGATGGAAGACAGCGAAGACGAAGAAATGCCTGATACAACGGAGGCCCCCGAGGAGGAATCCACACCCATCGATGAACCCCCTCCCAAGACCGAGCTAAAGGAAGAAGCCACCGTCCAGGGTGGTCGACGGAGAGGCAAACGACAGGTCATGAAGAAGAAGACCGTCAAGGACGAGGAGGGCTATCTGGGTAGGACCCCTCTTCCTTCGATGCAATGTCCGAGCTGACCTGGTCTAGTGACCGTGGAAGAGCCCGCGTGGGAGTCCTTCTCGGAAGACGAAGCGCCGCCGCCCAAGAAGAAGCCGGCTGTCAGTGCGCCAAAAAAGGGTGGAGTAAAAGCAGGACAGGGGAATATCATGTCGTTCTTTGGGAAGAAGTAGGCATGGAGATAGAGGTTGTGGAGGTGGTGGTGATTGTATACTAGACTGACCTGGATGTAATGAATCCGTATACACCCGCAGTGTATTTCCCTCCCCGAATCACCATGCATCAGACAGAAGACTCGACTACTGAGGCGTTGAAAAGATCGACAGACTAATGATGCACTGCGACGGTCGAATGCGACTCTATGCCGACTAGTCATAAATAAACATCCGCATTCGATCTTCTCCGCATTCCATCCTCCACCTCAACTTCCTCCACTTCACCTCATTCTTCCACCTCACCCCTTCCCTCTCTTCTCTTCACCCACCTGGTCTGTGTAGATCTGCATCTCTTGATCTCATACATACATGTCTTCTTAACAAATCACACCCACATCATGACCCCTCCCGCGACGGCCCTGGTCCTCGCCCTTGTTGGTCTGGGCACAGGCGCTGCAGCTGTCCGCGATGAGCCAGCTCTTCTCAAACGAGCCTGTCCAGACTACGTTTCTTATGCGTCGACACCACAGTGAGTTGCCGTCCATATCTATCGAGTCTATTGCTGACCTCCGACAGCGCCCCCTACAGCGGCGGACCCTTGAACCTCCCGTTCCAGCGTCCCGCGACGGAATGTCGTACATTCTCCTCACCCGCCGTCGAACAAGTCATCGACGACGTGACGTCGCGCATGGTGGACAAGGATTTGGCCCAGCTCTTCCGCAATGCCTTTCCGAACACCCTGGACACAACCGTGCGCTGGCACACTGACGGCACATCGTCATCAAACCAGGCGCGACAAAACCGTCGTAGCACCAGCCAATCCCAATGGAACGGACCGCAGACCTTCGTAGTGACGGGTGACATCAATGCGGAGTGGTTGCGCGACTCGACCAACCAACTCTCCGGGTATCAGAAGCTCGCACAGAAGGACAAGAAGCTGTACAACCTGATCCTGGGCGCGATCAACACACAGGCCGAGTTCGTCATACAATCGCCCTACTGCAACGCCTTCCAACCGCCGCCGCCCAGCGGCCTCCAGCCCACCAACAACGGCCAAGACGACAAGGTGCATCCGGCGTACGAACCCTCCGTCGTCTTCGAGTGCAAGTACGAGCTGGACTCGCTGGCCAACTTCCTCGCCCTGGCCACCGAGTTCCACGAGCACACCAGCGCCACTGACTTCCTCACCGACCGCTGGTACCTCGCCCTCGACACCCTGCTGAAGGTGCTCGACGCGCAGTCCCAACCCACTTTCAACAGCGACGAGCAATACGTCGTCAACCAGTACACCTTCCAGCGCCAGACCAACCTCGGAACTGAGACGCTCAGCCTCGCTGGCATCGGCAACCCGCTCAACAAGGGCACCGGCCTGATCCGCAGCGCCTTCCGCCCCAGCGACGACGCCACCATCCTGGGCTTCTTCATCCCACCGAACGCCATGATGTCCGTGCAGCTGCAGAAGACAGCGCGGATGCTGCGCACCGCCGGCGGGGCCAAGAACACCCAGCTGGCCGACGACCTGCAGCACCGCGGCGACGCCCTCGACCGCGCCGTCCGCGACCATGGCGTCGTTTCCCACCCCAAATACGGCGACGTCTTCGCCTTTGAGGTTGACGGCTACGGCTCGCGCATCCTCATGGACGACGCCAATGTGCCCTCGCTCCTGTCGCTGCCGCTGCTGGGCTACGTCACCCAGGACGACCCCGTGTATCTGAACACGCGCAAGATGGTTCTCGACCCAGACTCTAACCCATACTATCTCACTGGGTCAGCCTTCCATGGCATTGGTGGACCTCACAGTACGTCCTTCCCCGTCCCCATAGGAGTATGCACGGAAGTAAATGCTAACGCAAGTAGTCGGGTTGGAAAACGCCTGGCCCATGTCCCTGCTCGTGCAGGCAATGACCAGCGACTCGGATGCCGAGATTGAAGAATGCATCAACCTGGTGCGCAACTCGAGTCTGCTGGGCCTGGTGCACGAGTCGATCAACGTGAACAACATCAAGACTTACACGCGGCCGTGGTTCGCGTGGGCGAACTCGGTCTTTGCGCAGACGATTCTGAAGATGGCCGCGGAACGACCGCATCTGGTGTTTGGGGAGGGCGCGGACCCGTACATCATCCAGTGATTATACCCTTCTACGCATATACATAATGAACTCTTGGGGTATTCACATAGTATTACCTGCGTAGGATACGAAAGTGGAGTATAGTATGTACAATGATCCGGTCTATATCAACACGCGTCTCAATCCTTCCGTTCCACCGAGCACTCTCCGCCCCGTGACCGGACACCGACCCTTCCCACTCTCCCATTTCCCATGACGACTCTTCCCCTGCGCCCCCGTCTTCTCCGCCGCATCCTCCTCATCCGCAGACTCATCCTCCCACGGCGCACCGGCGCCCTCCCCGCTCATAAAATCAAGCTGCCGCTGGTGCTCCCCGTTCAACCAGTGGAAGATACACACGTAGCAGTACACATACCCGGTCTGACAGGCGGTGGGGTTCGTCAGGGGATTCAGACAGATCGCACAGGTAGACGCGGCGTCAGAGTCAACAGGCGGCAAGGGCACGGTAAAGATGGGCAGATACGAGGTCGCCGAGATGGGCGGCTGTCTGCGCTTCAGACACGACTTGAGGGCGGACTTGCGGGGCGAGTCGGGCTCCTGCGACTTCTCCTGCTCCGCCTTCTTCTTCTGTCTCTCCTCGGCGAGCCGCTTGCGCTCGGCGGGGGAGACCATGCCGTTTGTGACGGGGGCGGGAAGATCAAGGACCTCGGTGGCTTTTCGGGCGAGCTGGCGCGAGAAGTCGCTGGCGTGCCACCATTCGAGGAACTTGAGGGCGAAGATGGAAGCGGGGAGGAAGTAGCGCAGTGAGGTGAGGAGCTGCGGGTAGAGGTTTTGCGGGCTGAGGAGGCCGAGGAGGCCGGAGCCGGGGCGAGCGCGGGCGGCGCCGCCGGGGGCGGGTTTAGGGTCGAGGACGGCGGCGATGGCTTTGTGGTCTGCAGAGCCGAGGCGGCGGATGCGGGTGCCGATGAGCCAGAGGAAGGGGGAGGAGTACTTGGTGTTGTCGAAGAGGTAGGCGAGGTTGAAGGCGAGGATGGAGAAGTAGTAGGCGGCGTTGACGGAGGGGTAGACGTTGCGGAGGAACCACTTGTAAGTGTGGAGGAGGCGCTGTTTGAGGGAGGGGTGTGGGGGGAGGTCGTCGCTGGGGTCGTAGCGGGGGCCGCCGCTGGTGATCAGGGAGGCGTGAGGAGCAGCATGGATGTCGTAGCCCTCGTCGAGTTTGCGCTTGAGGTAGGGGATGCCGACCATGACTAAGAGGTTCTTCCAGACATCGGAGGAGCGCAGTTTGAGGGTCTCGCGGACGGGGCCGGGGGCGCCAATTTGGGCGCGCGGGATCTCGCCATTCTTGGTGAGCAGGACACGCTCGCGTTTGAGCGAGTAGAAGTTCTCGGTGAAGGAGCCGCCGAAGGTGCGGAGGTAGTACCGCTCGACGATCAGCGAGAGCAGCGCGTAGAGCTCATCGAAGGAGTTGAGGACCCGCAGGAGATACCGCGGATGACGGTGTGTCGCGACGGCGAGGATATATCGAATTGACGGGGGGAGAAGGTCGGAGAGCTGTTGCTCCGCGAGGAGTTCTTTTGATGTCAGTATGGGCGTCGGAACTGGGGAGGGCGTCACGTACCGAACAGTGACGGTTTGAACTCGTCAAATTCCTGCTGCAGACTTGGTAGATACTCCATGGCGGCCCGTCATGGTCATGTAGGGGAGAAAGCAGAGAGAAGGACGGAGAAGATGCGGAGAGAGTGAAGCGACGTCGGAATCGACGTCGGAATCCCCAGATTCGTTCAGCCGAGGCTCATCGGCACGTGGATTAGTCATCCTCTCCATCACGGAGTATACCTACACGCATACATATCCGGACCATATCAGGGTATCGATTCACATATACTATCATACACTATATCTATACACCTACTCATGCAGACTCGCCCTGCACTCCCGCCAAATCCGCGCCAAGTCGCCCGATGAGCTCTCCTCCGCCGTCTGGGCAATCTCCGGATCCGCCAAAACAAGACAATCCATCAGGCTCTGCAGGAGATCTCCTTGGAGAGGAATCGGCGGTTCCTCGCGCTTCATCATTGGAGCCCAGGTCGAGACACACTCCTGGGCCCGGACCTCATCCCCTAGTTCTGCATGCAGCTTGAAGAGCATCGTGTAGTCGCCGAATGTCCGCGGACTGTTGTTCAGCGGAAGCTTGCGCCACATTCGCCAGAAGCCGTCGTAGTCTCCATTCTGGAAGCTGGCTATCATGAAGAGGCGCGCTTCCTTGGGATCAAAGGGCAGTTCGAAAGTCTCAAGCACCTTGGACACATGACGCCCGTTGCGAAGCGCCTCTTCTTGATTCCCACGCGCTTCATAGACAGCGGCTTTGTACAAGATGTTCAAGACCTTCATGCTCATGATGTTGGTGCCTCGGAGGGAAAGATAGTCCAGCACGCGGAAAGCGAGATTCTTGTCCCGGGTGGTGTGCTCCGCCTGCGCGGGCCCAGGCAAGAGGGCTGCAAAGACGTCCAATCCTAGCTCGTCGGGGATCTCGTAGCCGGAAGCGATACAGTGTGAAAAGACCAGGAACAGCTTTTTCTTCAGTAGGTGACTCGTTTGCGTCGATACCGCCGTGCACAGACTTCTCAGCTCGTCCATCGCCTGCTGCTCCGACATCAGCTCCAGCGCTTCCGCAAAAGGGATGTCTTCTTTTGCTGGAGTTTTGGCATTGGGTCCGCTCCCAGACTGCACGGACTGGACATCCCGAAGACAGCGACTGCTGTGGAACCGCCTCGTCTGCTGGAACGGAAAGCTCCCCGTCGAGCGAGGGACCGGTCCCGACGCCTCGCCAGGTACTTCATGCAACGACTCGCTACCATCTCCAGAAGCCTTTGCAAGAGACTCAGCATACTTCTGCTTGTCCCGTTCAGCACGATCCAACGTCCGCTGCCACAGGGTCTCAAGATCGACCTCAGCCCGCTTCTCTTCCGTAAACATCTGCACGACGACCCGCGTGCCGCGGACTGTCTTGCCAAAACCCTCAAACCGGTCATCCTTCTGCTCCTGAACAGCACTCTCCTCCACAACCCCAGCATTCACGCAGATCCACCCCGTCGTGATACCGTCGTCCTTGTCATCGAACATAGTCCCGGAGCGACTGGCAAGTCTCGCGCGACGGGCCTTCCGGCGCAGCTTGATCTTCAGCTCGTTGCGTCCCAGCAGCCCATCCGCGTACGGCGACAGCTTCCACGTGCTCCGCAGCCAGCGACACATGCGGTCCGCTGAGACGTTCAGGTGCTTGACGCTGCGGGCCGTGCCGATGATCATGATGACATTGGCGCCGAGGGCGGGCGGCGTCTCGAGACCGCGGAGGTCAATCAGCTTCAGGTCGTCTAATCCGAGGTCTTTGAAGGTGTATTCAAGGATCTCTCCGAGAATGGCGGGGGAGTCGGCCGGGAGGTCGGGGATTTGGTCGCGAGAAGACACCTGCGGGGAGTCGGACACGGGGGATTCTTCTCTCAAGTACCAAGGCACATGAGATTGTTTTTGTTCACTTTCTGGGGCTGTTTCTTTAGGTTCTGTCGGAGGGTTCGCCGTAGAGGGATTGGGCGGTTCGGAGTGCAGGCGAGCAGTTGATGTTAGAGCTCTGCTGGACTTGCATGTCAAATGCACAGGGGAAATGTGTCGGGTGGTGACGCCAGAGAGCGATGGGAGCGATAGCACAACTTCTTGGCGAAGCCAGGGTACCCGTAATAATGTCCGACTCATGATGACTGCGGAGAGAGCCGGATTGCGCTGCATTGAAGGAAGCAGAAGCGGCGCAGAGAAAGACTGGACGAGATGATGTCGACGACAAACAGTGCAAACTGACTCAGCAGACGCCTTGCCTAATATGGTAATGCAAGTATACAGCATCTTACAACAATCACTCCATCAGACAAGCCGTGAACATGCGCAGGGGATATCTATTCAGAGACTATACATAATGAAGTAGAGGAGGATCTTAATATCAGAAAATCTTCCCCAGCACTCGCTTCGTATCCTCCTCCAACACCACCTGATCCCCCTTGATCTTATCCCGGCCCATCTTGACCTCATTCTGCTTGAACGTCCTCCGGACCTTGATATTCCCAGCCGGCATAGCATTGTCCCCCGCCTTGGACGCCTCCGCTGCGGCGGCAGCATCCGCAGCTGCCATCTTGCGCCGCCTCTTCTCCTCGTTCTTCTTCTGAATGCCCTCGAGCACCTTGCCCTTCTCAACACCCTGTATGAACACCTTCTCCTCCTTGCGCGCGCGCATATCTTCCATGCGCTGCTTGGCCTCTCGCTCGTTGCGCTCTCTCTGGATCTGTTCAAGCAGATCCTGCCAGCTATAACCCCGGAGATACTTCATATTCCACACATCGTCGTGGTACCAGCTGCCCTTACGGCCGCCAACAATCGACGCATTGAGCGTCTCCGCGCAGATCTTCGCCGTCTTCTTCGATGCAAACTCCACCCACCCGTCGGAGTATGTCTTTCGCTTATTGCTTCGGCGGCGCGGCGCGGACGGTGGTCGGACTTCAGGCGTGAGGAACACCTTCGTGATGGGGCCGAAGCCTCTCGTCTCCAACATGGATTTCAACGCGAACTGTAAGACATACTTGCGTTAGCCAATTATTTCGACCCGAAAAGAATCCAATCCACGAACCGGTTTGAGATACGGCGGCAGCGAAGACAGATACACCACGCCCGGTTTCTTCTTTTTCGCCGGCTTATTCTTGTCCAGGGGTTTCTGTTTCTGTTTTTTGTCCGATCTGTCCGCCATTTCGCTCACGTCAAGGTACCGATCTCCTCCTTCCCGATCGTCTGCGTGTTCGTCGTCGCTGTCGTGGTCGTCTTCGTGGGTGTCTTCGCGGGACACAGTGACAGTCTTCGACTGACCCTTGCCTTTCCGCGTGGTGTCCTCGTCGCTCGCAACCTCTACATCAGAATCTTCCGCCCCATCTTCGCTTCCACTCAGATCGTGCGTCTTCGATACTCGTTGCCGCTTCGCGATCCGGCCCTTCGAGATCTCCGCCTCGGAATCATAGCCGCGATCGCTGGCCTCGTCGTCGCTGGAGGCGATGTCCAGGAATTCATTTCTCTTGCGGGTGGTCATGTTGTCGGGATCCTTTGCACAATAGTGTACCCGGAACTATTCTGCTGATTCTGCTGGATGTTGGTGATTGAAGATGCTTGTTCGCGGGCCCAGAACTTTTTTCTGCCGGTGGTCTGTGCAGGCGGTGTGTATTGTGCCTGTATAATCAGGCATCTTCCTTTTGATCTACTATTACTGGGACCATCAATCTCGTAGATATAAATTTGTACAGTTGGCAGAAAATAGAGAAATAATGTCTATAGACATGCACGGCACGCCATGCACCACGGTCAACCTATGTACCAACAGAGCCGTCCGGCCCGGATGCAAAGAATGGGTATGAGCAACCACGACGCCAACATCGGAATCTCGTACGAAAGGAAAAGCCGACAAGACACAAGACAAAAAAGGCAAAAGTCTAACCACCACGAGAACACCTTAAATTCCCAGCGTCCACTTTAACCGTTCGTAGACGAAGAACGCCGTCGCTGCCATGGGTATCACTTTGATATAGCCGATCGTCAAACCGACCCAGAACCCGCGGAATCCCTTCTCCATCCAGATGATGCGAGCTGTTTCGACGATGCGAAGACGACGGCCATCGCCCACAACGCCGCCAACCTGCATCCGCCGACGAATCACTTCCAGGGGGTAGGAGGATGTCTGTGAGACCAGGCCAGCGAGGGCACCCGAAAACAGCTCGGCGGCGGCGGTCAATTGAGGCCGACGGGAGCCTTTTCGGTTCGTAGTCTCCGATCCGGGAATCGTCGTGTATTGGGAGATGGCTGGCAAACGAAGCCAGTCCCCAACCGTATCGTGGGTGAGGAAGGAGATACCAGCATATGGGAGCATGCCCAGGATGGTCGGGGCAAAGCCCCGGTAGAAGTTGGCCAGACCCGAGCTGGGGACGGCTTTACTGACGACTGACGAGACACCCTCAGCGGCCGCGGTGATGTTTGGTGCAGGACCTTGTCCTGCAGGCGGAGCATTGGGGGCGGAGGGCGGCGAAACCCGTTCGTGGTAGATCTGCCGGAAGATGTCGGTGAAAGACGAACGAGAAGATCGCTTGGTCTCGAACGCCAACCGCACACGAATGAGCTCCAGTGGATATGTGAAAAACACCGATGTGACCCCCGCCAAACTGCCCGAAATTAATCGACGGAACGGCGTCTCCTTGTCTCGTGACGGAATGATCACCGCGCGGATTTGCTCATAAGCGAGAAACTTGATCGCGGCATAGGGGAAAATGCGGAGAAGCGTTGCGGAGTGGCCTTTAAAGAGGCCTCGCGCCCCCTCATGATGTTTGATGTCGCGCACTGCAGACACCAGGCCAAACCAGCTGCCGGTGTATTTGGCAAACTGAGGGTTCGATGCCTGGAAGAGAATCTTAACCCGATCCAGCGGTGCGACCACCGTTTTCGCCTGAAGCGATCCAGTTAGCGTTCACACGGCCTACGCTTGAATCTGGACTTCGTCCCGGGCACAGATGGACGCTGACTTACCGCACAGCCGGCTAAGCCCCCCGCCAGTCCACTCCTCAGCACATAGTCTACACTCCGCTTGTTTGTCTCTTTTGTTCCTCCACGAGGGCTGGATGTGCTCTGTAACGAGGATTCGCTCGCAACTGCAGTCGCTTGTGCGGTAGCCACTGCGGGATGATTCGGGGCGTCACCCGTTGTTGATCCTCGCCCCGACCTCGACTGTGTGACCTGCTCCATGTGCGAACCTGGTTCGGCTATTGTGGGTTTTTGGTGCGATTCGGTGACGAAGAACGATGAATCCGCATGCGCATGGCCTGGAGTGGCCACGGACATGTACACAGGACGCTTCGGATGTTGGGGAGAGGATTGAGAAAGAGGTCACGGGTTACTGGAGATCGGATGCCATGGATTGTTCACGATGGGCTCGGTGTGGACTCTTCTGGTCAGAGGGGCAAGACTCCCGTGCGATCACTCCCTTGGAGGTTCTGAGAGTCAACGGAGTTAACGGTAGAGGTGTGTATGGAGATGTTGGATGTTGAGTGTAGAATCTGGAGAGAATGACCGCATGGCGGCACAAATCATCGGCGTGGAAGGCGGAAGAGCCCGTTACCGCCCTGACATGCCGATACCAACCGTACCGCCCGTGCAGCCGACGATAACCCCGCCGTACCGTCTCATTACGCCTCGGGTATCCGATGTGGCGGGTGGCCAACAGTGACGGCGGAATTACTCATCAGGCGAGCTTGATGAAGTATGAAGAAAAGAGTGAAGAAAAGAGTCAATATCAATTAAGAATAGAAAAGATAGAGAAATAGAACACATCTCACTCTATCATAGACTCGCCCCCATCTAAATGCAAGACGTCGGCCAACTTTTATATACATTCATTCAGTCAGATATGCCGATGGGCCGATGTGTACAGTCAAAACTCCAGTTCATGGTCACGTCGCTGATGCGGATCAAAAATAGACAGTCCCCTGTTGTATCTTCAGTATGGGCCAAGATATCGCCCAATGCATCCACCGCGCAATGTCCACATGCAATATTCCGAAACGCCGGTCAATTCCAACCATCACCACCAGGAACGAAACAATGCGTAGGCTAGAAGTTGTATCGCGAGCCTTGTCGTGTCAAGGGTTTGCCCTGTCGATTCTTAATCTCCTTCGGGTCATCCGTAGCTCGCTTGGCTCGTTTGTTGGGCCGGGACGCATCCACATGGAGATGTCCATTCTCGGAGAGCGCCGTGCTGTTGCGCCAGCGGAGACACCGATGCTTGCTGCGCTCTTCCACATACGTCTTGTTGCGTGTCGTCACCCGTTTCGCGGGGAGCTCCTCCGACTCGGACGTCTCCGCAGTCTGGGCCAGATAATCCTTGCGAAGCCTCATATGTTTCACGATGTTGTCCCGTTGCAATATCAGCTCCTTGCGTAGCTTTAACTCCCGGTTTCCGCGCGAGTCCAACCACTCAATCAGCTTCTCGATCGCCTCCGGTTCATCGTAGTAACCCCATTCGTGTGCATTGAACAGTCGGGTGGGCCCTTCCTCAGCCTTCTTCCGTTCCAGCGGTGTCATGTGGAACTCCTTTTGGTACTGCTTCTTTTGCTCGTCCGACACATGAATGAACCCGATGCGTTCCATCTCATCAGGACCTTGGACCCAGAGACGGCCGTTCGCATACTGTGCCTCCGCTGTCGAACTGTTGGGCATGCCGCCGTACGGCATAGCGTTCCTCTCAAACCACCAGTACCGGTTGCAGAAACGGTCCTTGCCGAGACACTTAGTCCGTGGACAGTCAGCTTCCCGCAGATCATTGTCCACTGTCTCAATCTTTTCCTCCAGTTTGGCAATCTGCGCCTTTTGGTCCTCGATCTTCTTGAGCACACGCTGGTACTGTTTGGAGCCTTTTGGTTGTTTGGCCTGTTGTTCCTTTCGTTCCCTCTCTTCCTCTTGCTTCCGCTTCCTCTCCAGCACTCGATCCATCCCACCACGGAGCGATCTCTCAGGCTGGGTTTCGTCATCGGAATCGGCAGGCAGTTCAGAATCTCCATCCACCCCCGTCATCTTGGTGTCCTCCAGTGCCTCTAATTCAGGTGGGGGGGATGGTGATTTCTCTGGCTCGGGCTGAAGCGCTTTCCGCTCTTGGTGTAACCGACGAAGCTCCTCGAGGCTGCAAGAACACGTTAGTCAGAGAAGCAGCGCGAAGGTTTGGTTTGTTATCTTACGCTGCTTTGCGGGCTTTTTGGTATTCGATCTTCTCTTTACGGAACTCGGTCATCTGGTTGCTACACTCTTCGAGGTAGTTGCGAATGGACTTGGTCTCCAAGCTGAGCATGCAGATGATCTCAAGGGCTTTGATGCGGAGATTCAAGTTCAGCGTAGCATATTGCGCTTGGACGGTCTCCTGGGTCGGCTCTTCCTCAAGTGGCGCCAAATGTTTCAGAATATCGTTGCAGACACCCTCCATCCGAGGTCTGGCAGATAGGCGGTAAAGTAGTCCTGCCATAACCATCTCCCATCCACCGTTGCGAAAATCCCGTTTCCTCAGACGGTCGATCCAACTGTGGTCCTTAAACAATTCAGCGGCACGATGGATTTTGAGTTCAGCATCAGCGCCCCCGTTCGCTTGCGCCTTCAAGTTTTCGGCTTCGGCCTTGGCAAGACTGCTTCGAGTAGTCATCCTAGTCATGACAGGTTCCGGTTCAGGGGATGCTTCCTCTTCTTCCTCTTCCTCCTCTGACTCTTCAGAATCCTCGTCAGGAAGTTCTGGCAGTGAGATCTGGATGGCACCTCCGTCGTCCTTCTCGGCGTTCACAAGCTTCTTCAAGACCGCACAGTGCACCTCCACAAAGAGCTCGCATTCGATGTCCTCGTTGGAGAATCGCATAGCCTGGAAGAAATCATCAAAGGTAAATGAATCTAATTCGAAGACCTCGCAATAAACATTGAGAGTGTTCCAAGTCTCCAAGAGCAACCCCACGGATTTTTGATCAAGGTCGTCATGCAATAGGTCTTCGTCCCTGGGATCGTCGTTCTCGTCCAAGGACAAAAACTTCAAAGGAGGGCGCTGTTTCTTTTTCTCGCGATCTGGAGCAATGTCAAGATCCTCAATCGGATATTTGATCGGTGGAGGAGATGGCGGCCTAGGCGGCTCAGCCTGAACGACCACTGCCGGAGACATTTGCGACTTTCTGTCAGGCTCCTGGGATTTGGACGAACGACCACTGCCACCGGGCTTGTTGTTAACCACGAAAGTGGGATTCCCGTTGAGCGAACGTTGATACTCGAGGAATTGTGCCTCCTTCGAGCGGGCCAGATCATTGTGAGAAGGCTTTGACTTTTGGCCTTTGACGGCAGGTTTCAATTCGGGCAGCTGCTGAGAGGCAAAGAAACCAAAGAAACCCTCCTGGTCGGCCTTCTTCATCGCCTTCTTTTCGGCAACTTTGGCGCCGTACTGGAGATGCTTCGGGACTTCGGTGGAGATTCTGTATTCCTCGGCGATCGAAGGCTTCACTAACCAGGGCGCACCATTCCAGGATTCGCGAGTAACGTTGTTCTTGATGAAGGCGCGCAACATCTGCTTGGTAAATGTCTTTCGATCCCGAGTGATATGTTCCTGGTCGGTAAGAGCTTCCTCATTGGGACGGTCCAAAACCTTCACTAGATAAGTCGCATAACCCCGAGTCTTGATCGTTCCGTCAGGATACAGTTGGTCGGCGAAGTTGACCTTGTCTCGAATGACACCATGAAGACGTGCATTATCTTCGCAAAGGATCAGTACCGGTTCTCCAGGATAGAAGTCTTGTTTGAATTCCTGCGGACGTTTAGTTATGCGAATGTCGGCGAGACGGGTTAGTCGCAAAGTCACTCACTTCATAGATCTCATCCACTGTAGGGATGTGAATGTTAGCTATGGCAATGTGTATACAGAACAAGGTTCAGCGTACCCAGATTATCGACCCGCGATACGGTGGAGAACTGGATCCGGCGCAAAATGGGCTCTTTCAAGGCCTCGGGGAAGGAATTATTGACTTCTCGCGACTCCTCCATCTAGATAGTTCGTTAGCACGGCATTTCTCGAGAGAAGAGCCACCAACACATACTTCGCTTTTGAGAGCTTCGAAAAAGGTCAGTCCCGAATGACCCGTAATCTCGCAGATGAACCTCCGCTGTTTGTAGAAGTCCATCCGCTGAAGATACGGCTCATAGCTGGTAAAGACCTCATTGGTTTCCGGGATCACCCAGACCTATACCACAGTTGTCAGCAGGTGACTTGTTGATTCCTTCGGGTGAACGTGCCTCAGAGCTGTCATCTTCGATCACGGGTCGCGGGAGGTACTGGACGGGTTTTCGTTTGAACAGAACCTGTGGGAAGGTTAGGTCTCGGTTTGCGCCATATCGGATAGACTCTTCTCGTAGAGTGAAGCTTCTTCCAACAGCAGAAGGTGTATGGCCTACCATGGTGCTCTAGAAGGCGAGCGACACGCGCAAGTCTACCATAGATCGATGGGTGATGGTATGGACCGAGACTGCAAGGAATGTAGCAATCAGTACATGCAGGACAATATCGAATTAGATTGGCAAGAATGCGACGCGATGACAATCGTTGTTGTTCCAAGAGCCCGACTTGGGGGGGGAGGATTGAGATGGGAGTCAATGCGCCGCGCCGACGTGCAGCTTGGCCGTAAGAGGCAGCGAAGTATATTTGTCGGTTATGCACAGGCCGAACAAGATCATAAAAAGGCAGAGAGGGCGTGTCAATGATGGGTTTGAAGGACGTACTCAAAATACGCGTCGTCAATCGCGGCACCGCTGAGTGCGCAGACCGCAGGACACGAGAACAAAAGTCGGAGCACCCGTGTCGAACGGCGGATGCGGAGATTGTCTCCAAAAGCACGGAGATACGTGACGGGAGTGTGGGGATAGAGATGTAGACGCGTGGAGGAGGGAGGGTGGATGCAGGTCGCGAGGCAAGATGAGGCGAGAGGGGAGGAGAAGTTCTGGAGCGAGAGAAAGAGAGAAGGGGAAGAAAGAAAGGAGAGCAACGGCAGAACCCATCGGATGGAGGATCAACTGCGGCAAGTGGTGGGAGGCCCGCCGAGGCACCGCGCTCCCTGATTGGTCCAAACGAGGAGAACTGCCCGGCGGGCGGATGGACAGCCGCTAAACCGCTTTGGGACGCTCTCGCGGTCTGTCGACCCTCTCACTCCAGCTCTCGGACGTTTGCCCTTCGTGCACTCGTCTTTCCCGTCCAACTCCGGCAGTATTTGCACTCGTTCAATTCCTCTCGGTCAGGAGAACTTGCTCAACGACTTCTTGATCATGTGAACTCCTCTCTTTTCTAATACCGCGTTTATATCAACACCACGTCTGAAATGACGGTGGACTATCAAAACGGCCGAGATAGATCTCATCAAGCCCACACCCTCGGCCACCGAAGGACATTTCTGATGGCAAATGTCCACCATGATCACTTTATCCCTTGTCTATGGCTTCTGGTGTAATATTGCGTCCTCCAGTATGCATTGAACCAGATTGTTGTTTATATCTGTGTCTTGTTTGTATAGTACTACTGTCCAAGGCTCCACTTATTTTGTCCACCTCTACGATAGAGCTGTCTTCATTCAGTCACTCGGCGTCTCTCCCTAGTTTCTTAAGATTGTAAGTTTCTTTATATTCTCAATCACCGTCCTGATTCCCTATGGTCTTTGCCGGCATTTTCTCGAGGCTCTCGTCGTCGACTTACGTTCGAGATCCACACGACCGACGAAGGATCAAGATGAGTCCTCTCCACATAGATCATGGAAATGTACTAATGAGTCCAAAACAGTCCCTTGGCGGCCTTTATTGACATTTTTGCTCTGTCTCAGAATCATATATGGGTTGTCTGTGTCATATGAGCTCTAGTGAGCAAGATTCTCATATCTCTCGAATATCAACATCAGAGTAATCGTCCCTTTATAACGCTGTGTGCTGGTACGTCTCTGTTCAAACGCCTGGCGGTATCCCTTCAAACGTAATAATACCCATGCTCGTGGGTTTAGCGCAATCAGGAGAGATGAGTCGTAAAGGGTCGGGGTAGGTGCCATATAGACCACAGTCCTGCGTCTTTCTACAGGCAAGGGACATGCGTGGTATTGAAGGCGTAGTGTTGCGTAGTTTCTGCAATCTTATCATTTGACACGTCTGAAAGGATTTATCTTATGATATAGCGTGTAATATCAGGACCTGGCGGTGGAATAACAGTTCATTCTAGGCCGGAATCCCAAAAGGCTAAATATTAGTGAGTCTCTATAAACATAGAAGTGTAAGGAAAATAAGATAATCATGCAGCACCACAGTTGAATACGTCTTGGCTTGAATAAAATCAATGTGCTATTCGCAGGCACTACCCAGTGATCAACACAGAAATATACTTTCGAAGTCGAATCATTACCCCACGGAGTCACAGCGTCAACATTCACAAAGCAGATATATTGATCTATCATTTCAAGGATAGCAACCTCTACATACTACCTTAATATATTTGATCATATTCTCTATCGTGTTCACCTGGCCTCTGTGACAACGCAAATAGAGCTTCTGCAGTGTCACCGACATCCATGGGATCGATCATGTTAAAAGTCCGGACTAAGCCCGTTTAGGAATAGAGTTTGCAGAGTTGGATGATCAAGTGGGTCTCCGGTCCCAGAGCACGTGGACGAAGCAAACACTGCAAACACGGTGCTATGTCATTACATCACCGCTCTTCCTTCCTTATTGCAGCTGGCATAGTCATTGAAGAGACCCATTAAAGCATTAGTGGTATTTTGTTCTATCTGTTTACAGCTACGCCTATGCAGTAAAATACACCACCATAAATCCAACCCAACTGCCCACCACCCCCAGAGCAGAGTAGCTGCTCATAAACATCAAGGGTAGGAACTCGTACCGCTCCAGTCCGAAGATCAACTGGTGGACCAGAGAGCAGTAGACGATGAGCGGAATAGCGATGGTGATATACAGTAGTGAAAAGCGGTCGACTAGGAAAATGCGTGGCCGCTCAGGTACAGGGGCGACGTGGTCAAACACGAACAAGAACAAAACCAACCACAGGATAGTGTAGACGGTCTTGATCGGGAACTCCGCTGCCGTAAACAGCAGCGGAAAGAGGGAGACGTGTCCAGCAACGGCGAGGGGCCGGAACGCACTGAAGTACCGGCGGTCTTTGAGTGCGATCAGACTGAAGGGAATGATGATCAGCAGGACGGCCTTTTCGTGAACGTGCCAACCAAATAGAAACGAAGCATATCCGCAAAGGGTAATTGCGCCGACAAAGGTATCCCAGTCAGGACGGAGCCAGAGTTTAATCAAAGGGAGCTGACGGCAGTCAGTACAAGTAGCTGAATCCAGGGTGAGATACATACGAGCTGGAACAGAAAGGTCAACGCAAAGGTGTGTTCCTTGGTGACTTCGGGGAGAACAGCAAAGGAGGTGTCGCCGACCAGACCACGAGTGACACTTGTCAGAGCTTCTTGATTGATCGGCAAGCCCAAACGGGGTGCGACTATGACGGTCAGTTTGATATCGCGGTGGTCTGATAGGAAATACTCACGAGGAATCAAAACACGGTCGGTGAAAGAATACATAGCCCAGATATTCGGCGCCCAGTATGCATGACACAGGCCGCGGGAGAAAGGAAAGAGCCGATCCTTCAGCTGCAACAGCTGATTCCAATACGCGAATGGGCCGAATGCAACACCGAACACCGTGATGACACTCAGACCGAGCTTGAAGATGTTTCCAAACCGAGGCCGGAAAATCGATCTGGGGTCGAGGCAGTAGGCTCGCAGCAGATACACGAAGTAGGCCAGTGAGAGGTAGAGGTAAATATGCTTCAGACAGAGCAAGATGGCGAAAGTGATACCGCTGTAGAGAAGGGTTGATTGTTTTCGGGCCAACACGATGGATAGAATGAGGATTCCGTACAGAAAACCGTTGTACTGGAAATGGATATGATCGATAATGAGGAGACCGGGAGACAACAGGATCGAGAGACTGGCGATATGCGCAAGCTGCTTGTTCTGCTGGGAGACGGACTTCACAAATCTAATGGGACGAAACCAGTCAGAGCCATTCTCATAGCGAGTACCATCGTAAATTCCTCACCGGTGTAATGCGTAAACGAGCACGAGCTCGCTCAGGATTACCGTCGCGCGCTGGAAGTAAACTGTCTGCCAGGAATCGTATTCAAGGTTCTTCACCACCAGCATTTGTGGATCCACATATCGAGCTGCCTGCGACAGAAGCCATTCAAAGGCGGCGAAAAAGGGAGGATAGTCAAGGGTCCATTCCGACGTTTTCTACCAGTGGGTTCGGTTCAGCATCACTCTCACGGGGTCGACGGGCGGGGAGCGTACCTCGTAGTACCATTCCTGCACGGGAAGAGAATTGGTAATTGCCAACCAGTTCCGATGTACTTCGAAGTCGGTAGATTTACTAGAACCACCACAATGGTTAACACCGCGGGGACAATGGGAATGGAGGACCGGAGAGAACATACTAGGCGGGGAAGAGAAGAATCTTAAACGCGGCCGCGACGATGGCGCATTGCGCCAGGGAAGGGTATAATTCGGCCATGGGGACCAATGCGCATGATGCGCGAGAGGAAGAGGAGGAAGAATGAGGTGGAATAACCCTCGGTAGGAGCTGGAGTGGACAAACAGCGTGGAGGGATGCTGTTGAAGCTGTCTGGATCCGGGGGAACACGTGACAGGCCGCTAGAACGATTAAGGCCAGTGTGTCCCGTTTGTACATCTCCGATCAACACCACTCATGGACTTGGCTTCGGACGTGGGAGTCCGTCATTCTGTCGTCCTCTCCAGTCTCAACATCCACCATCTGGTCGACTTCTCTCCCGCTGCTGTCTCCATCGCCCGAGAGCTTCGTCTCTGCGTTATCACCATTGTGGTTGGGTGGACCACCACGCGCGTTATCTCCGCGTTTTTGAACCGGAGCGCTCCATCCGATCAACAAGGAGGGCATTGATGGGATACTGCGATTGATTCAGCTTCGCTCTTATTATTCGTGACGCCTGGACGGTTATAATCGCATCTTCCAGCATTAGATCTGTTTTGATCTTGAACTTTTCTTCATTGTTTATCCTACACATAATCACGATGAAGATCGCAGTGTCACTCGCCTTCTTTGCGGCGATTGCCACGGCGCAGTCCGTAATTGAGAGTGCCAGCTTCGGCTATGGATCCTCGTAATCCACCCATCTCCATTGCACATTCCAACGTCCGCCACTAACTCTCTGCAGACTATCCCCGAACCGGGATACCATTCCAGGATGGCAGGTTGGGGGAGAGGGCCACTCCCCGCAGATTGTACGACCCCTACCGCAACTCGAACATTGACCACTCAAAATTCTAACTCAATACCTATCCGATAGCTCTCGAATAAGCTCATCTTAACACCACCCTACCCAGGAAACACCAGAGGATTTGTGTGGTCACAGACGCCGTAAGTCTCCTCCAACCCGAGTTTCCACGTCGTCACCACCCTAACCGTGGACAGTGTCGCCCAGTCCGAATGGACAGCCGAACTCCAATTCCGAGCCAGCGGCGTCGAACGAGGAGGCGGAAACCTCCAGCTCTGGTTCGCGAAAGATGGACAGAGCAAAATCGGTACCTCCAGCATCTACACTGTCGGCGCGTTCGACGGCCTCGCGCTTGTTGTCGATATGCATGGCGGAAGAGTGCGCTCCCTCCCACACCCCGTCTTCCGCACGAAAGGAGCATCAGCTGACTCCATCCAGGGCGGTAGCGTGAGAGGCTTCCTCAACGATGGCACGAAAGACTACAAGAGCCAGACCAGCATGGACAGTCTCGCCTTCGGCCACTGCGACTACTCATACCGCAACCTGGGCCGGCCATCTGTCCTGCGCATCAAGCACACCAAGTCCGTATTCGAAGTCACCGTCGATGACCGAGTGTGCTTCTCGACTGACAAGGTGCGTCGCAATCTCTTCTCTCCTGATGGACCATTCCTAACAAAACGCCCTAGGTCGCCATCCCCGCCGGAAACACCTTCGGTATCACCGCGGCTACGCCCGAAAACCCCGACTCCTTCGAGATCTTCAAGTTCGTCGTGCAGTCCGCGCAGTCCGGTAGCGCCGGATCCGTTCCCGTCCCGCGGCAAAACACGCAGCAGCAGCCAATCGCGCAGGCACAAGGGTCGGCCGCGCAACAGCAGCAACAACAACAACAACAGCAGCAGCAGCAGCAGCAAGGCGGACAGTCGATAGATGCGCAGTTCATGGATCTCAGCTCGCGGATCCAGCTGATCAGCCACGCGACGAACAACGTTATCCGGGAGCTGAGCAACCAGGGCACCAGGGCGGACAGCCGGCAGACGGAGCTGCTGCAGAGAATGGCGACCAAGGAGCAAGTGGCGGGGCTGGACGCGCGGCTGCAGCGCATGGAGTCGCTGCTGCAGAGCATCCAGCGGGATCTGGCGGGCAAGGACTACCGCGAGCGGTTCAGCCAGCTGGAGAAGACGCTCCAGTCGTCGCACCTGAGTCTGACGGAGAGCCTGCAGGGCCACATTCTGCACGTGATGACGGCGTCGACGCCGCGCATGGGCTTCTTCATTTTCGTCATCATCGGCGTGCAGGTCCTGCTTGCGGGATCGTACATCGTGTACAAGCGGCGCAAAGCGAACATGCCCAAGAAGTTCCTCTGATTATCACGACCATTGACTCACTCGTCTACGACTAATGCAGTGTCATTTGCCGAGCTTAGCATGTCATCCTTACTTCATGAGAGTCTGTACGTGGATTGTTGATTGTTGTTGTTTCTGTACAGTTAGTCGCTCTTCCGGGTTAGCAGTGTGTACATCATTACAGCATTTCATACGTGTATACTTATTCGATAGGTCTGCAAAATTAAGTGCCTATAGATGCGAAACAAGAAATATGGTATGATTGCACCAACCCGCCGACATGTCTAAACGTAGCGGTGGTCCACCACCCTGAATCCACACCAAATCCCGCAGCTACAGCCGAGCAACCCAGTCTAATACATAACCCACAAAAGGAAAAAAGTACAGATACAATGCAAAGATCCGCTTAGTATGCCATGCTCAGTATGCGCCAGATGAAAACGATTGTTCAAGCCGAAACACGGACCCAATATCGGTTCATGACATCACGTAACATGAGCCATATAGAACCAAGCCCAGGCCAAACCAACGCCAAACTTCTGTATCCGAAGGTGTAAGCAAATCTTCGTCTGTTTGATAAATGCAGGGCGACTAAGTCGAGGATGACAGCGCCGGAAGAACGAAAAGAAACAGTGACATTGCGCGACACAATATCGCTGTCGGAACCGCTGGTCTATTAGACGTGGACGCGGTATAGCATCTTTGAGCGTCGTTCGATACCGCCACCCGATTCAGAGCGGCGACAACGTATGCGCAAACTTGATCCAGGTTGGGAATGTTCACCAGGACAAGCCTTTATAGGAACGCCTCTCCTTGTAGATGCGCAATTGTGCACAAGCTCAGAGAATTCTGTCCATCGTAGGAGCTGCATATTAGAGTCCGTTAATGTCGGTATAACCAAAATATGCTCAAATATCGCTGCTACATATCATGATCAGGAGCTTGGCTCCGATTTAGGCATCCGGTTGGACTTTCGGATGTGCGTCGATAGATTGTACATCAGCCTCGATACCGTTAGGCTCATCAGATCTGACATCAGAAATCCGAGGCTCCACAGCCGAGGAATCAGGGAGCGGCGAACTGGCATGAGCAGGTTGAGGGGTTCGAGTAGACTGAGCGTTCAACACCTGAATGCGTTGTTCGATCAACGCCTGCAAAGTACGCAGGGACGCGATTTCAGTCTCAGGAGGCGGCAGATTCTTCGGGGCGTTCGCCTTGAGCTGGTCAATGAGAAGCGTGATCTTGCCGTTTTCGACCTCTCTGCTGATCTGGTTGTTCTGAGCAAAGGCAATCAGGTTCGAGGCAGCCTCCCGCTCGGCGACGGTCCGCGAGTTCAAGATCGCGACGGTGGTGTCCTCCACCGGGGTAGCGGGTCTCTGAGACGCGTAAAAAGCGCGTGCTTGGGCGGCCATTTCGTCGTGTTGCTGCCGAATGTATTCAAAGTACTTATCTGCGATCCTCTTTTTCATCGCCACTTCTTCGTTCTCCCTGCGGGATTGTTAGTCGAAGGTCTCGCACCCTCTAGATAGATGACTGACCGTTTGATGCGCGTGATAAAATCGAGCTGTACACCCTTCTCTGAAACACGATACATGATTCCTTCGTCTTCTTTCTCCTCGATCTTCTCGGACTCTTCCTCCGTCGGGAGGATTTCGATGTCAACCATGCGAGGGCGTTTTGGCCGGCGGATGCGTTTCGTGCACTGGAATCCCTCCTCATCTTCGACGGTGTCAAACATATCGTGGTAGACGTGATTGCCGCACATCCAGTTGTGGTGAGGTTTGTCGCTACCCGGTCGCTGAACAGGGGGCATAGCCAGGGGGGGATCACAGCAATCCATGTGGAACGCACAAGGGCAATAATCGCACTGAATGATAGGTCGGTTACCATTGCTGGTACGACCACAGGCATGGCAGAAAATGAGATTTCCTTTGGCGTCATGGACGCGCAGAAGGTGTGGATCGTCATAACGACCTGTCCGGGTGCCCCTCATACTTCTCGGATTGATCTTGGGGAAGGGGATGAAATCTTCGTATTTTCCGTCTTCGCCAGTGCGCACGCCAGCAAAGTAGTCGCGAATGCGTTCGGGCAGAGCAAAGTCTTCTTGCGAGACTCTTTCGAGTTGAGCTCGGATTTTTCTTGAGGGTCTCTTGATTTCACACCGCGGACAGTACCAGTCGCCCTCGGGGGGGTTGGCAGGATCCAGGGGCGGGTTGAGACATGAAAAGTGATAAGAATCAGTACAACCATCGCAGCATAGCAACTGGCCACTGCCGTTGCATTCGCGACAGTAGTCATTATTCTCCTGATCTTCCTCATCGTCAGTTTCGAGGGTAGGAGTCAGCCGACGGTTGTCCTCCGCATCGCTGCTGGCCACACTCTCCGACCTTTCTCTGAGAAGATCCATGGTCCCATCAAGACCATCGGGAGCTCCATTGGCAGGCGGAGGCGTCGCGGGAAGGGAACGAGCTCCTGTCGCCAGCGAAGATCGGACTTTGCTCACGGGCGGCGCCAGATTCGGAAGCGACTTCTGCAGGCGGGTCCGTTTGGCAGTGATCGCCTCCTGAGAAAACTCAGGGTCTTCTTCCAAAGCGCGTTTGCGTTCAAGGATGGTGTCGCCGGAAGGAAATGCTGAGCGGCGAGTTGGAGGTGCCGAGTCTGTCGCCTTCTCCGCGGCCGTCTTGGCCTGTTTGCCCCTAGCGCGAGAGCGCGGATTCGTCGTCCCGGGAGCCACCACGGGATCGTCCAGTGATTTAGCAGATGACAGGGAAGAGACACTACTGGCGCGACCTGTCGCGAGTTCTGTGTCTTCTTCCGCCTGAACTTCTTTCCAGGCGTCGCGCATCATCAGTTGGAAAACCGCCTTTTCCCGGTGACCGGGAGAGTCCTGACAGATGTTATTGAGGATGGAGAGCGAGAATGAGTCACTTCCACAGCTCTCCCAAAGACGGAGGAGGCCGCGCACAACCGCACGGTTTTCAGACTCGGACGCCATGTGAATGGCGTTTCCCACGGCCGCTCGAATCTTCGCCACATCAACATCAGCGTCGGGAGACGTGGGTAGCGGGAGAGTCATGAATGCACCGAGGTTGAAGTCGGATCCGGGCTTCGAGGGTACGTCACTTTGACTGTGCTCGTCTGCCGGGGTCAAGGGGGTTGAAGGAGGTTTGTCGCTCTCCTTTTCTCCGTTCGGCACAGCGTGCGGCTCTTTCTTGGCAGGGATGGTCTGTAAACTGGGCTTGGTCGGGACCAGTCCAACCTTGCGCAGGTCGCCAGGCGTCGGCATGGTTCCTAGCGGGCGCATTGTAGAGAGCACTGGGTTGTGTTCACTGGACACCAGGGACCACGGGGTGTCCTCGTAGCTCGGCGCCGGAGTCCTCAAAGGAGGCTCGACCCATTCTCTGTTTCCTCCAAGCGCTTGCGAATCACTGGCAGCGTCATCATCCTTGCCGGAGCCGCGATCTCCCCGTTGCGATGCGTTGTGGGAGTTGGTGTCTTGCAGCGGATCCGTAGCTACGCGGCTGTGTCGGCCAGTCCGGCGCTGCTTCCGCGGTCTGGTAGATTCGGTAAATGAAGTCGAAGAATTTATCGTCGCAGTCGCATGCATCGGGGTCGCGGGGCCAGACTGGCTGGACCTGGCACGGGGCGTGGAGCGAAGATTCCGTGCCATCGTCGTCGTGGCAGGGCTTCTTCACAAGGCGACAACGCCTGCGGACCACGGAGTTAGCCCAGGACGCGACAGGGACGCGCAGGGGAATTAATCACCGGAGAGGGAGCGACAATGTACTTACTAGATTAGAGATTCCGCGGCAGACAGCAAACGTGCCCAGCGTTGCTGAAGGGAATCGTGGCCAGCCCGCGCGCTGTCTGCGGGTTGATGGGTAGAAAGAAAGTTGCGGAGTTCGCGGCGGGAGTTTTCGAGGGTCACACTCTAGGGGGTCGACCGCAGAGGCCTGCAGAACTCCAAAACCCGCACACTCGCGGAGAAAGAATCAAGGATTGAAATGAGGAGTTTGCTTCTCCGGTCAGAACGTAGAACATTTAATTTCTTTTGTTTCTCCGTCTAGGGTGACTTACGTGACGCGGTCCCTCGCCACTCTCGGAGACACCAGATTTGCTGACGCGAGATGCCCAAGAGAAGGAGCCTAGCGCTTCAAGGCCTGGAGGATGGCCCAAGCGCGAGATTTCGTAGATGCGAAATCCCGCAACCTCTGACAGAATGAAGAGTTGGGCAGTTGGATGTCTCTAGTCTTCGTTAGAACAGCGCTGGGTAGACCGGGAAGTATAGGAATAGTACCACTCACCACAGGTAGATGAATGTCTCACGGAAGATACTTGAGTCTAAATGAGATGAGGAATGTCAGCGAAGATGATATTGAGCTTCGTCGGGAAAGAGATGACAGGCCAGGGTGGTAGAGGGAAGAGTGAGATACGTGGAAAGCGGAAGGCTGGGGCGTCGGAAGAACAGGAAGAACAGGAAACATGGGGAGTAGCAGACGCACGAGGCGAGATGTAACAGAAGACAAGACAGGCTGCGAATGTGACAGAAGAAAACACCTGGTCGTGCATGACTTCTGGTGTCAACGTGATGAGGACAGGAGGGGTTCACTTCAGGGACGGGCATCAGACCTGTCCTACGAACCACCAGGCGCAAGAGACTGACGGTCTGACTATCGCAAGCGTCTTACCTGACTGAGAAAACCCAGAATGCCGAAATCGGATGGGTTGAGCAGAAGGCGATGGGGGAGCAGGTGGTGGACGAGAAGAAGATGTCGGCGCAGAGGAAGAAATCGGCAGCAGGAAGTGGTTCGGCCACCAGACAAACCAGTTCGGCCACACACTGCGCCCAGTCAATCAGGCCCGCGACCAGATAGAGGGTCCTAGTGCGATGTAGCTGAGATGATGGTTCAATATTATTTCTTTGCTTGTTCGCAAGGTCTTTTTCTGATACCGAAGAGGGTGTTGTTCTGAAAGATCCTTTTCGGCTGACACGGGCACGGACGGAGGCAAAAGAACAACACCGTTGTTTCCAGCAGAAGAGGTGTTACTCCAGTTGTCTCCATCGGAGGGACACATGGGCCTCGCAGAATGCGTTTGTCAAACAGTCGCGGCGACGGTGGCGATTCCGAGACATCCTCCGGCATTCAAGGCTACTACAATACCATCGGCCAGATTTGGGAACAATGAGAAGCATCATCAGAAGAAAGGTCAAGATAGAATAGATGCTTCAATATGAAGACAGCTGAACAGCTGAAAGCAGCAACACAGTTTGTCCTAATGATCCTTATATCCCGGTTATGACCATAGCAGCCAACTACCAGAGGCCGTACTAAACCCCTCCTAGGCATATCCAGGCACTCATTTCTTTTATATTCAGCTCATACATGATGTTTTCTTTGCCTGCAACTAAGTACGTGACAGGGGATCCATGAGTTCGGTGGGAGACCAACGCTCCCTCATTACGGGCCCATGCAATCCTCGATCCCACTCTCAAGCACACATCCCACTCAGAAAAAGCGCGATTGCAACGGCAGGTTCAGTCCACGCTCAAAGCCATCAGGCCCGGAGCCAAGGCGATGCAGCACATCGCCCCTCCGACTATCCAAGGACCACGAGATTCGACCAAGCGAGGTGGAATCGGTCCCTTTACTCCTTGTCGCCAGACTCCTTCTTGGCGGCCTTCTTCTTGTTGTTCTTGTTCTTCTTGTTGCCGGTCGACTTGGACAGGGGACGCTCCAGGATCTTGAGGATCTCCTCGTCCTCGATCTTCTTGTCCGACTTGACCTTGGTCATGTCGGGAGCAGCAGGAGCGGTGAGCTTCGTGATACCATTCTTGGTGATGGCTACGGGTTGTTAGTGAGACGCCCAGCAGAGAATCTAGAACAACACATACCGATGGTGGTCAGCAGACGAGAAACGGGCGCGTTGTCGGCGTCACCGGCGGGCTCGTACTGTCTCAGGACACCGCCACGGACACACTCGACAACACCGACCTTGGCGGCCTTCTCGTCATCCAGCTGGCGCAAGCTGAAGGGGAACTGGCCGAACTTCTTGACGATTTCGGACAGGGTCTGACGGGAGCTGGGGCGCTTGAGGATGTAGGTGGTGGTGGTACGGCGGTGGAGGGTGGAACGGAGAGGCAGGTTCTTGACCTTGCCGGAGCCGAGGGACAGACCCATCTCGACACCCCAGACTTCACCAACGTCGGGAACACCCTCGCCACGGACACCGGCGCCAGGGGCAAGGATGATCTTCTTCTCGGCCTCGATCTCGTTGCGCTCAAACAGCCAGCTGGTGGTGTTCTCGACGACGTTGCAGTCGTAGGCCTTGGCGACCTTCTCGACAAGCTGGGAAATCTGAGCCTGGGTGGGGGCCTTCTGGGCGGCGGCCTTAGCCTTCTCCTCATCGGAGCCAGTGGCCAGAAGACCGGGAGGCACCATCAGACGCAGGAGAAGCTCGTTGGCGTAGTGAGTAGCGAGGAGAAGGTCGGCCTCGCGGCCGGTCACCTCGTCCTGGCCGACGGTGACCATGTCACAGACGATGGTTCCGAAGCCATCGATCTGAGCACCGAGCTGGATCTTGACGATCTCGCCGGCCTTGAGGGCGGTCTCGGCCTCCTGCGCGTCGGAGACCAGAGGGGTGTAGGGGGTCACGAAAGAGCTGGGAGAGACCGTCGTGGGGTGAGAGATACCTTTCCGACGGGAGTTCTGTCAATATCGAAGCTTTATGAAGCATGCGCCGGAGCTTCCACATGGTCTGGAGCGGTCGACAGCAGCGGAGGGGAGAACGAACGCACCCTTGGCAATCTTCTTGCCCTTGTAGACCTTGGCGATCTCCTCATCGAGGAGCTGATCACCCTTCTGGCAGATCTCGACGATCTTGGCGCCCTCCACGCACAATGCTAGACGATGGTCAGCGGGCTGGTTCGGTTGGACAGCGTAGGAACGATGAGAGGGAAGCCGGGCTCACGCACCTGAGACGGCATCAAGAACCTTGTGGGAGATGGTGGCGGCAGTCTTGTACTTGGTCAAGGTGTCGGGGTTGTTGAGGGTGTAGTCTAGACGGATCCATGGACATGGTTAGTGCTCTGTTGCGAGACGAATGACGGCACTGGGGACTCCAACGATCGAAACCGACCGCCCTGAGAAGCTACTAGGGACAAACGCCCTAGATGAGGAGGTTTTGTGTCTCCTGGTCGGAGTCTGAAAGCTCTGTCGCAACCCCCCGCCAGCGGGCCATGACGACGCAGCAAGCGGATCGGAAACCCACAAAACGAACGGAGCTTTTTCACAATGGGGAGAGGAGGGGTCAATACATACCAACCTCGGGGGTTGCCTGGGCCTGGGTCTCAGCCATTGTGAAGTAGATGGATGATTCTCACGGGGGGAGAATCAAGGGAAACAAGAAGACGGGCTTGGGGACAATCGTGGAGCACGAGAGAAAGAGAGGGGAAGAAGTGGGAAAACGATGCAGAATTCATGGCAGCTGGAGGAAGTGTGCCTCCATTACCGTATGTTTCAATACGGAAGGGTACAAAGCGGGGCGTTTGTCGTCATACTACCTTGCCCCAGGAAGCATTCGAGCATGTACCTAGGTCCTGTACTAGTTATTTAGAATAAATCCGATCTAATAGTCATAGCTAGACATGTCTCTGACTCTAGCTACCTCAGAGTGGGTTGTTGAGAGCTATAGTCTTCTAGGTACTACTATCAGGTATAGAGCGCGTGACCGAGACTCTCTGGTGTTATGGATCAAACATTATACCCAACAGACTCCAATTTTTTAAGGATAACATCTATATCTACCTAGGAACTATTCAGTAACAATTTATACCTAGGCCCTATCGACAGAAGGCACACTCCTCCCTGTTGTGCAGGCCTGATGTACCCATCTCCTAGGCCGGGGTACGTGTAGGGCTTGCGGATTACGAATGGTTACCAGACGGCCCGCCTGTGTTGTATTTTATCTCAACACCGCCGCATGATGCCTCTACATGGAGATGGTCTGGAGAAACCACCCCTGATTGATAATCCTTTCCCTTGAACAGTCTGTAGCTAGTCCTGATAACTTATGGAGCATGTCATTCAGTCCTTGATTCACCCTACTGTACCTCGTACTACAACAAGTGCACAGCCAAGTCATGTATGACATCACCGAGGAGCTTTCTCCTTTAGGTCAAGTACCTACCTCTACTACCGTAGGTACCTACGTAGGTGCTATAGGTAGGTAGTTAGGTAGCTTCTGCGGGTTTAGGTAATTGGGACATGTCTGGTAAGGTAATGTGATGAATTGATCAGCACGTGAGCTATGGGCAGTACTTGTAGTCTACAGTACCAACCTATTGTAGGCACAGATATATATCCGATCAAGCCCCCTCCTGCACAGCTTTAAAAGCCCGCAGCAGATCATTCTTCAAATCTTCCCAATTCTCCAGCCCAACACTAATTCTCAACAGTCTCCGGTCCACCCTACTATCCGACAAAGCCCGCCACTCAATCAGCGACTCCACACCCCCCAGACTCGTCGCATGCTGGAACAACCCCAGCTTACTCGGCAGCACGCGAGCAAACTCTTCGCGCTGCAAGACAATTGAGAACACCGGTCCAAACCCATTCGGCATCTGCTTCTGCAGCCAAGGTTCCTCCTGGAGACTGGCATGGTAGATCTTCTGCAGGACCGACTGCACGACGGACTCGTCGCTCCCCGCCCCAGGGTTGGGGGTATTCATCGCCTGATGCAGCCACGCCACCAGCCGACCGCAGCTCTGACTGGCACGCTGCACACGGAGCTCCAGTGTCCGCAGACTGCGCAGACACAGCCAGCTCTCCAGGTTTCCCAGAACGTTCCCAAGCGCGAGCCGGTCTTCGAACAGCTGCTTCTCCCAGTCCTTGCGCTGAGTCGCCAGCACGCCACAAAGAAGGTCGCTATGGCCGCCGAAATACTTGGATCCGGAGTGCACGACGAGATCCGCACCCCACAGGAACGGGTCCTGCAGGCCTGGAGGAGCAAAGGTGCTGTCGACAATAAGGTAAGCGCCTCGGCTGTGGGCCTTCTGTGCGTAGGCCTCAATGCTAAAGGCCGTTCCCAGCGGGTTGACGGGCGTCTCGAGGAGGACGACGTCGCCGGCCTCCAGGCTCTCCGCGGGACAGTCGAGAGGAAGCTTCTGTAGTCCCGACAGACGCGAAATCACGGAAATGACTTCGTGAGAGCCATGGTAGCCTTCGCCGACGGCGATGCGGCGAGGGTTGAGCAGGATCAAGGCCGCTTGGAGAGCGGCTAAGCCGGTGGCGTAGCTAATTGCGCGACCGTGCAGAAGGGACGATAGGACAGCCTCCAGACGGGATGCATTGGGCGCGAATTCCCGGGAGTACACATAATTGTGGCCATCGAATTCTTCCTGTAGGACGGTTAGTCGGGAATGGTTGTGGAAGGACAGAAGATCAAGGACACGCACGACAGGGTCTTCGGACGGGATTAGATTCTCCGGCTCATGAGGATATCTAAATGTGGTAGAAAGATGAATGGGGGGAGCAACATCGGTCACTCGGTTTAGAGGATCGTCGGCGTGCAATGCTCGAGTGGAAGCGTGATAATTGCTGGATGGGGCCATTTTGAACTATGGCGTGACCACTGCAGATGATAGTGTGAGGGCAGTTTCGGAGTGACCCTTCGTCAGGTAGATTTCCGGCTGGTATTTATAACTTCGCACTCGTCGACGATGGCAATATTCCGTAGTCACTCGACGGACTTTGTATGGCAATGGGCGACCTCTCTAAAGCACTTCCTCATCGGGTTAGCGACGATCAGAGCCCCACTCCCGTCAAGTTCCTAATGCGGAAGCTAAAGAAAGTCTATGAATTCCTATTGGACTACTTCTGTTAAAACCCCACATCAGTCAAAAAAGCACCAAAAGAGGGCCTCTGATTGGTCCAGACGGCAATCAACCCCATCTCTATCAAAAATGCAGCCAGACTCCATCTGGGCCTCGGCGACGCACACCAATCAGGAAGACCTAATTGTGAGTCAGTTAAGTTGGTTGCCTGCTATCGGCCGATGTGATCATTATCGATCATTTATGATAGCCCAGTCTTATAAAGGGCGCGATGTAGCCTCCTCCAGCTCAGTTCTTCCACAGTCAACCTGACTAGGATCCACCTGCCGTCATGTATCTCCGTGCAATCCACGCCGAGGGCCAAATCCCTGTGCTCCAGCAGCTGATTAAAGACAACCCGCTAGGCATCTTGACCACTGCGATCAAGTCCTCATCATATCCATTGATCCAGTCGAGCCACATCCCGTTTGTCCTCGATGTTCCGGAGACCAGCGACGGGAGCGTGTCGAACGGGATCCTGCGCGGCCACATGGCCAAGCAGAACCCCCAGGCCAAGGTGCTGATGGAGGCTCTCGCCGCGCAGCATGAACAGGGAGACAGTCAGAGCCTCGAACTCTCCGACGAAGTGCTGGTGCTCTTCAACGCACCGCATCACCACTATGTCACGCCGAAGTTCTACACCGAGACCAAGCCCGCCACCGCCAAGGTCGTTCCCACCTGGAACTACGCCGCGGCGCAGGCGTACGGCAAGATCCGCATCTACTCCGATTCCAAGTCTGAGCAGACCGGCGCGTTCTTGCAGAAGCAGATTGAGGATCTGTCGCGACAGTCGGAGACGTCGATTATGGGGTATACGTCGCCCTGGTCGGTGTCTGACGCGCCGTCGAACTACATTGAGATCATGAAGAAGAATATAATTGGCATAGAAATCACGATTGACCGACTGGAGGGGAAGTTCAAGATGAGTCAGGAAATGGGCCAGGGAGATCGCGAGGGCGTGATCCGGGGGTTTGAGGCGTTGGACACGGAGGTTGGGAAGGGGATTGCGCAGATGGTGAAAGAGCGAGGGGAGCTCAAGGATCGACCAAAAGCTCAGTAGCTACTGAACGATATGGAAGTGTATATACCTCAATACCCTACAAATAGCACCGAGTAAACATACAGCAAAGACGGTTGACGATGGTTCAGTGTCGAGCGCTATGCCTGAATAGGAAACACTTTCGCCGTCAATGGAATCAATTAATCAGCACTTCGACACTGGCCCACTCACTTCCACTTCCACTTCACTTACTCGTATGTTCTTTACACACCTATTACTATTTACTGAAAGTACTTCCATGCTGCGACAATGTCCGGTCTCTGAGTCCTAGCTATTTGATGATGAGTGGGGCCCTCACTGTTCAGATAAACTACTCTGCCATGCTGTGGAATCCACCAAATGGATAAGCCTTCAATGCTTGAGGCCTGCTATACCTGCCGTCGTCGGCGCATTCAATGTGACCGATCTCAGGTCCCTTGCCGAAAATGCAAGACCAGTGGGCTAGAATGCTACGAGAAGCGACCAGTTCGGTGGGTAAAAGGCGTGGCCATCCGAGGTAAAATGCAGGGCATGTCGTTCCAAGATGCGTCAGATCCGACGGAGGCAGCAAAGACGGGGCTCGCCTCGAGTGCCATAGAGAGTCCATTGAGGCTGTCTGCCAAGCATTGTGTACCCAGTGCGTTGAGTATCCCTTCCGATTCTGAGGTGCTTTGGTATCCAGGTCGGTTCTCTGAGCTAATCGTCTGGCCTAGAAAAGCATACAAGTTCCTCACAAGATATCCCATTAGCTCTGGAAGACCCGATGTTTTCCATGTTGGATTCAACTTCCAAATACTATCTAGACTACTGTAAGACTGATAACCTTTGCCTCTACAGACAATACTAACTAATCAGATAACCACCGCATTTGCAAGCTCTTCATTGTATATGACAGCGAGAAAAACCCGTTCAGAAGTCTGATATCTCTTGCATTAACCGACCAAACTCTCTGCAACGCAGCTCTTGCGCTTGCAGCACGACACAAAGCCAACTTTGGCCGCTCATTCCACGAACGGGGCACTGTGGTTCCCATTCAATCACGAGGCGCCCACTATGATGCATTGCTCTTCAAGCAGCAGGCTATGCAACGACTTGCCAGTGACCTATCTGATACTACATCATGTGCGAAGGACACCACCATGGCAAGTATCTTCCTCTTGATCTTTCTGGATCTTCTCGAATCTGGGAGTGATCGTTGGAATGTTCATCTGGAAGGAGTCAAGCGTGTGATCGAAACGAATCCCCTCCTGTCTGGGCCAGACATGAACACTAGCCAGGATCCAGGTCGAACCGTCCTACAGATCCGGAACTTCATCACCCGACAAATCTACCTGTATGTGTGTCGTAGCATTCACATCTGCCTCAACTGACCACGAGACTAGAATCGAGACTCTCGGTGCAACGTTTGTTCGCCCCAAGCTTCTATCTCAGTTCAATTTCCTCGAACAATCAGAAGCACTTCTCCAAGAGACAATCGAGCAGTCATTCCTCGGCTGTCCAGAGTACCTTCTAACCGCGATCCAATCGTTGTCGATGTGCCGTGACGCACTCACCGTCCCGGAACCGCTAGATTCCGCAACCCTGACCGGACACGCCCAGAACATCAACAAAATCATCGAATTCATCCAGGACTTTGACTGTACGATCTGGGCGTCCAGCCTGCCGCATCCGGATGACTTGTCCACCCGCGACACGCACAACCTTCCCATGTTGGCGCAGTCGTACAAGCTCGGCGCCCTCATCTACGGCCAGCGGATTCTAGACACCGTCACAAAACAAGACTCCACCCAGGAAGACCTGGTGCAAGAGTTGATCCGCGTGATCGGCCTGCTGAAGGAGGACGATGCTCTCCTCAAGTGCATCCTCTGGCCAATCTTTGTCGCCGGTCTGGAGTGTCGGGAGCCCGCGCAACGGGACTTTCTGTCGAGCTCGTTGGAGCAATTCTGGGCCGTCACCAGCTGCATGAATGGGATCAATGCCGGGCGCATCTTGCAGGGATATTGGCAGTGGCAGGAGCAAGAAGGTGGCCTGGGGTCATTTGCATCCCGATGGGTGTTTACAATCGGCCGAACGGGACAGGACTGGCTTCTTATATGAATTTTAATATGGTAGGTGCATTGAACAGCTGGACTGCCTGCTTAGTACTAGGTACCTGGAAGTATAAACATGCTACATACAAAGGTACCGAAATAGATGGTCACGCTCATCCAATCACAAGACACGCCCGCATTCCATAGCTTCTCCTCACTTCCTCCCCAACCTCCAAATAACATCAACAACCCAAGTCCACCCATAAGATAGATCATCGCCTCATATACAAAGCTCCACACACAATGAAAGTCGCAGCCGAGCTTCCCCTCCGCATCCTCACCCACAACATCCGCTATGCAACCACCGCCCCCTTCAAGGGCGAACGGCCCTGGGCCGAGCGCAAACAGCTCCTCATAAACGAGCTCCTCTTCAACACGCGCAACCAAAACTCCTTCATCTGTCTCCAGGAGGTGTTGCACAACCAGCTTGTCGACGTCCTGTCCGGCCTCAACAGCAGCCCCACCATCAGCTGGGACTACATCGGGGTCGGCCGCGACGACGGGTACCAAGCAGGCGAGTACTCCGCCATCATCTACCAGCCGCAGCACTGGGAGATCAACCACTGGGAGACGGTGTGGCTCTCAGAGACGCCGGACGTCCCCAGTAAGAGCTGGGATGCGGCGTCGATCCGCATCGTGACGATCGGAGTGTTCACGCACCGCGCCAGTCGCCAGACCGTGCTGGCGATGAACACGCACCTAGACGACCAGGGCGCGCGGTCGCGACTCGAGGCTGCGCGGATCATCCTGCGGAAGATCAGCCAGTACTCCGCTGGCGACTACGGCGACGACTTCATCGATGGGGTGTTCCTGGCGGGAGACTTCAACAGCCAGGATTTCGAAGAGGCGTATGTCGAGTTGACGGCGCCCGGGTCGCCGCTGGCTGATGCAGCCATGTTAGTTCCGGCGGCTGAGCACTATGGGAATCAGCTTACCTGGACGGGATTTGGGTATGAGGGGCAGGATCCCACGCGGATTGACTATGTCTTGCTTGGGAATGGGACGGCGGGCGGACAGGCCTGGACGGTGGATGGGTATGCTGTGCTGGCGAATCGGTTCGATGATGGGGTGTATAATTCCGACCATCGCGCTGTTGTGGTGGATGGAAGGTTAGTCTTGGTTAGGGATATGGATTCGCGTTGATACCGGTCTACAAAGAAGGGCTTTTCGCATCTTTGGATCCAGGGTAATGACGGAATATCTCGATGCTTAGTTCCCAAGCTCTCGGAGACCATGTCCAGCGTAGAAGTGAAATTAAAATTGTTGAAAGTAGACAGCCATATTGCTTGTGTAATATAGACCTGAACAGACCACGGGGCCTTATGTACCCCCTTTGCAGAACCGCATCCAAAGTCGGACGTAACCCCATAAGGTAGACCATCACACAACGCGAACCGTCTGCGGATGGTAGGCAGGACAAAGTATGGTGACGCAAGCTCAGCTCCTGCGCAACGGTCAGATCTTGCAGCAGCGTTCCCACAGCTGAAAAGTTACATGGTAAGATGCTTTGATAGGAGGGAGCACGTCGGGGAAGAGATGCTAGTTGATCAGCACATGTCCCTTGCATCGACCTGGTGAGCTCTTTCCACTTCACTTGACATACTCCGGATAGCTCACATCACCAGGCCCACCGAGGCAAGAGCGACATACACCATGGTCTTGTGTCTTCGCTGGACACAAAAGCTCATGTGGCCGTCAACCTCATCGTATAAAACACCACGCCGCATCCACAGAGCATATATCAAAGGGTCATCGTGGTCCCTCGGTTCTGAATCATCCACCGAAGTCGCGCTATGGCCCCAGTTGCCGTGCCCCATGTCCTTCTGCAGGGCGCCGACAAGCAGATACGCTCCCCACATATCTTCTGGGGACGTCGACAGCATGTTTCTGCCTTTTCAGGCCTTTTGAGCCTGGGCTTAGTGGTCGGCTCGATCTTCCTCACTCTGTTCCTCCACATCTGCCTGGAGCACTTTGGTGGTTCGATCTGGGCCGCCATAATAGAGCCACTGTTCGTCCAGTCGCCATTAGTATTCATTTTACGTTACCTGCCGGCGGTTTCTGCAGGCCCAGTACTGGGGTATGCAGGCTGGGTGGTTGTACAGGCCATGCTGTACACCATCGTTCCCGGAAAGGTGGTGCATGGCCCGCCGACGCCTGGAGGCCACGCGCATCCGTACCTGATAAACGGGTTGTCGTGCTGGTTTCTCACAGTATGTGGCTTCCTTCTTGCAGGATATGTAGGCGGGATTGGTGTGATGGCGAGCGTCGCGCGGAACTGGGGGGCACTCCTGGTGGTCGCCAACATTTACGGGCTGATCACTGCAGTGCTGGCGTATGTCAAGGCACATGTGAGCCCAACCTTCGAGCGTGATCGCCGGTTCAGCGGTGAGATAAGAGACTCCAGGATATATCAACACGAGGGTGGGATTCGCTGACCTGGGCTAGGTTCGATCTTACATGATTTCCTAGCCGGCATCGAATTGAATCCGCGCTTAGGCGCGCTCTGGGACGTGAAACTCTTTCAGATCGGCCGCGTTGGCATGAACTCGTGGGTACTAATGTACTAGGCTAGACTTTGATGCTCTAGGCGTACAGATGCTGATCTCTGACCAGTGACCTAGCTTTCATGGCTAAGCAATACGAAGCATTCGGGTCTATATCGAACTCCATGGTGGCTGTGACCCTGTTCCATGCTATTTACACCATTGACTTCTTCGTCAACGAGGACTGGTACTTACCCTTGACTCATGCTGCTTGTTTGTCAGGGCTGACGCCAATTGAATCCAGGTACCTGAGCACAATCGATATTGCAATGGACCACTTTGGATTCTGTCTCGGCTGGGGTCCCGCCGCCTGGCTCCCGATGATCTATACAATCCAGGCCCAGTATCTGGCCTTGTACCCCACACATCTTCCATGGGGCACCTTCTCTGTTCTTCTCATGGCCGGAGTCACAGGGTATATCTTCTTTCGGCTGTCAAACTACGAGAAACAGATACTTCGCGGGAGTGGAAGTAACCGGTTTATCGAGTCTAGACAGCGCGTAATCCGCGCCCTGTACACAACCGGCAGTGGAGATGTCCACGAGTCCCGGTTGCTGTATTCCGGTACGTGGGAAGACTCTATCAGTCATTGATGTGGTGAATGCCCGGCTAATGAGGTTCTAGGATGCTGGGGCATTGTGCGCCATCCCAACTACGTCGGGGACATCATCTTCTCCTTCTGCACCTGCGTCACCTGCGGATGGAACCACATCCTGCCTTACGTATATTTTATCTACATGACTTGTTTGCTGGTGCACCGGTGTCATCGGGATGAAAAGCGCTGCTCAACCAAGTACAGGGCTTACTGGGAACAGTATAAACGCCTGGTACCGTGGAGGATGGTGCCTGGGATCTTCTAGATCCATTGGTTTCTTTTTGCGCTAGCGTTTATTATGAAAGGTCTGGTTGCTTAAGAGAAGATCCTTGATGCTTTACGGTGATTTACTTATGGGACACATGAAGATCAAAGACACCTTGTCTACAAATGGATGTAGGCGTAATCACGTAGAATAGAGAGATTTTAATGGGATTTGTGGTCTCAGAGTCTCTTAACGGCCATCACAGTGATCCAGTATATTGTGTCAAACCTGAGACTGCAGCCATAGATTCAACCTACAAGGCGCTTTTGGTAGCGTAATGGTCATTGGTCAACATACTCAATCCAATCCACTGCACCCCTCTCATTTTCACGAGATGCATAGGACTCGAATGTCTTACCTCCAAGTCCGATACATAGAGATGTAAATATGTAAATATCTGGCTAGGCGTGGCGGCAAGCGTTGACTACCCCGAGGCGAAGAGCATGAATCACCAGAAACTTTACTATACAGACAGCATTCTGGTTCCTTCTCAGAAGAGGATCCATGAATAGGATGTTTGACTCTTGTAACAGACGGCATTCGAATGGTTTGCGAAGCGTGCCGCTGTCTTCTCTTCTATCCCATTACTGCTCTAGATGGGAGATTAGCGATATCTCTTGTTTCGATCGTCTCTAGTCAGAATGTAAGCGAACGATCTGCGGTACTTGCATAACGACTCACTTATGGCCTTTGATATACCGAAGGCAGAACCGCCCTCGAAAATGGTGTACTCCGATTGAACCCTTGGAACCTGAGTCTAGTATGAGTTCCACATCCGACCACTGTAGGTACTCCGCGCCATTATAATGGCGGGACTGTCCGACGTCCCCAGCCCGGGCTGTCAAAGCGGACTGTAGAACAAAGGTTAAAACCTTTACAACTGACAAATCCCATGCCAGACAGCCGTTGGTCAACGAGTCTTTTAGGTAGGACTCTGCCAGTTGTCGTACAACAACGAAGTCATACCAACAACGTTCTGCCCAACGGCCTTTGATCAAGTCGCCACTGCGGACCAGGCCATCTAAGTAGCACAGGATCTTCTCCTGGTCTGACCGGCGATAGTAATTAGAGATATCCGCATGCGTTCGAGTCAGAATGGTATTTGGAGCATGAAAAGCTCTCATCACAGTAGAATATGATGGCACAATCTTGCCATGGGAGCCTTTTGCCTTTATTCTGAGGCTGTAATTATGGATAAAGCGGTAAACGTGTTCCCCGATTGGGGTCTGGTCCGGCCTATATAATAAGATTAGTATTATTATCAAAGTATTTCATAGATAAGGTTAATACGTACGGGAGGTGGAGGATACTTTGTTGGAAAACATTCCAGATTCTCTGAATCCGGATGTGAGTAATCTTTGTGCCGGGGGCACCTCTTACCACAGACTGACTCCGAAAGTCTCTCCTGCTCCTTTTTTGGACTTCAACCCGATTTTCGATCATGGATCGTATCATTGCATGTCCGACGGTTGGACTGAGCTCGTCAACTAATCCATCAAATGGCACAGCCATGCTGCTGCCGAAATGAAGGATTCTGACCTCTATACCGAAAAGACTAAGGTCATTCTAGGTACGGCAGTCCGACAGGACAAGAGGATAATGAGATGGAGAATGAGAATGAGATGGAAAGGGGAGGGTAACGAAGATCTTTATAGGAGTAGGAGTAAGGGTACTTAACTATGGTAAAGAGTCGAGTCGGCCCCATTCATACTATCAACAGTTAAGGCACCCCTGAGTAACTTCCTTGACTATTCGCAGTCAATTATCGATATTCCATTTACTACTGACTCCATGTATTCTACACTACGTATATGTGAAGCGTCGTCGTGATATAGCCATTCATCTCAAGCAGTATCTTCACTAAATATGTTGAACAATGCACTCCAGACCCTGTCACAAGAAGACATATCATGCATCATTAACCAAGCTGACAGAAGGTCTCAATATTATACCACTAGCTGAACTGTTGTCCACTATCTTGTAGAGACTATCTATGACATTCTCTGGAGAGCAATTGCCTTCCAGGATCATGCTATAGTAACGGCACTTGTTATGGTCTTACAGTCGCCCTGACCCATCCAAGGACCAGGGACTATTCATGGTAATATAACAACATGGACGCAAAGAACAGAACCCAAGCCCCTACAAACGTCTCGTAGTAGAAACAAACACTGCTGAAACCCAAAACCAATCCATGAATCGCTCCAAATCATGTACAGCCAATTAACAGGAAAAGTCCCAGCTTTGCAATGTTTCCCACGTGAGGAATATGTTGTACTCTGTAAAAGGCAATAAAAGTATACATAATGGTAAGAAAGTTCGACTGCTCCATCGTTGCTCATAATCTATGGTCCGTTACCGCCAGCGTGACCATTCCGGAGTCTCTCCTCCACACGCTCCTTATGTTGTCGGTTGCGGAGGTGGACCTCGAAATTTTCGACCGTCGTGCCCGGTCCCGGAGTGTAAAGCTTCCCCGGACAGTCATGGCACCGGATGCGCGGGAGATATTGATATTTGAGTTTAGCGCCGGGCGGGGAAGTCGAGCCAGCGACTGGCATCATGGTCTCGGTGTCAACAGCAGTGTATCGCATCACTCCCTCGAAGGAATCGTTCGGGTACGACTGCTTCAGCCGCGCGAGTCCAGCCTGGACCCAACTTGGGGGTTGCGGCTAAAGAAAATATTAGTACCGAGTCACACAGACAATCCTCCTAGACGGAGATTCCATCCGTAGAGGTATAATGACACAAGAGAAACTCACCGGAGGGACACCTGGCGTTGGGGGCTGTGGTGCATCGATGGCGCCGATCTGTGGTGTAGGAACTGGTTTCTGGGATGGAGCGCCGGCACTGGGCACACGGACTTGCGGCTGCATATTGGAGGGCGGTGCCATGGGATTCTGAGTTGGAGTGCCAGTATGAGGCGTGCTCTGTTGCGAGGGAGGTTGATTTCCAGGCGTGGTTTTGGCGCCGATTGATACGGACTGAAGACCGTGGGCTAAGTACTGGCGGAACTTCTGGGGGGAAATCCTGAGCTTCACGATTAATTTCTCCTGCTCCTCGACGCTTTCTTCGCGATACGTTTGTCTCCGCGCAGAAACCCGAACATCGTGATGAGGTTCAGGGGTGGCAGACTGCCCCAGGTTCGCGCGAAGGGCGGCGGTAGCTGCACTGGCAGCTCCTCTCATGCCCCTCGTGCGAGCAGTACCTTGAGCCAGATGAGGCCCGATCGCCGGAGATGCGGTGATGGAGGATTCGTCGCTATCGGATTCATCTGAATCGTCGCCACCGTCACGAAGTCCAACGGCCGCACGCCTGTGGCGGCTGGAGCCAGACCGTTTGAACAGATTGCTCTCTTCTACGGACTCGGCGCAGTTGGGAATGACAGACGAGACGATCATCGTACGAATGGTCCGTTGTCGGTCTTTCAGGTCCGGTAACGCTGGTCCACCACGGCGGTTGACAGACCGCTTCTGCCGGCGCTGATCTCTCGATATCGATACCTCAGTCCGTTCCAGCTCGGCTTCGTTCAGTTCATAAAGATATGGCGTGAATTCCTTTGCGGCCTGGAAGGGTCTGAAGGGAGAGGGAAGAGGCGTGGGTAGGAAGGAGGATTTCATGTCGGGATCGTCAATCGGCCGACCATCGAAGGAGTGGGAGAGGATATAGAGGGATTTTGTGAACAGCTGCGACTGTTCGCGGATGGAGTGCGCAATAGCGGTTGTGAATTCGCCCGAGAGCGAAAGGTCGTCCGTCATGCGGGCAGCAAACTGTTCAGGCGAATTGTGGGGGTCGTTGATATCCCATTCGAACTGGTCGATGAGGGTATGTTGGCCAATCGTAATGTTCAATTTAACGAGGATGCGCATCTCGTCGTTCTTGTACGCGCTGTAAGGGAGGTGAGGGTCAAGGGCGTCTTCTTCAATGTAGAGCTGGGGGTAGTAGTCGCAGAGCTGTTCCTGGATGCTTTGCGAAACCATACGTATCAGTGGCACGCACGACTCGAGAGGGAGCCCCAGATCCTCCACGAACTTCTCGGCGAACAGGTCCGGGGAGACTACGCGATCATGGAGATTCCACGTGAAGGTGTCTCGAATTTTGATCTTTTCCCAGTCAATGTCGAGCCGGATCGGTACGAGGTCTTCGATCTGTTCATTCTGCATCTTGAGGTCTTTCCGTGATACTCGAAGCTCGCGTGTCCGCCGGTTTCCTGGTCGACGTCGATTGGATGGATACAACAACTGGGGGTGTTGACCACGTAAATCCGTCCGAGCATTGCCGAAACCTTCGTAGCCTACGCCGTACAAAGCAGCGGGGTTCATGTGGTTTTCACGCCGTAGTGTGAGATAAAAGTCCCTTTCCGCGCGTTTTTGTTGCTGCAGTTCTTGCGCGGGATTCTGCCACGCTACCAACGCGGAGTGTTCGAATTCGCGGTTGACATACTCTTCGAGCAGTATCTTCTCCGTTGGGGTTTCGCGCACGCGCACCGGCAACGCCTCAGACGCTTTTTGGATCATGGAGCCGTCGCGCGACCGCTTCTTGCTCGAAGCAAGACCATTCTCCCCGTTCGACGCGTCATGACTTGATTCAGCCGAGGGTAACGGCACACCAGATGCCGCCAAGACGGCTTTCGCATTCTGTTTCACATCCGCAATTGTATCCGATCCATTTGCGCGCTGGTCCGTGGGAGATTCGCTCATGTCACCGTTGGCGTTGCTGACCTCGGCGGAGCTCTCGTGGGCCGTCTCGGCGTGTGCGTCAGTCGCTAGCTGCCCCGGTTGGGTCACTTCCGGGGAGGGCATGCTGAAGGGTTGGTTGGGGGAGAGTAAAGGAGTTCGGCGATTCGAGAAGGGAGAGAAAGGAACGTGTCACTTTGCGCAACTGGAGAGCGCCCAGGGCGACACTTCACAACAAAGGGGTATAATCGATATAAAAAAGAAGAGGGAAAGAAAGAGAGAAGATTGTTTATGGTCGCATCCTTGGTGGGATCCTATTACAGACGAAGGTCAGCTCATTCTCCGCATGGAGGTACGTCGACTGGTGTTCGCGGCGAGACGCGACAGTGACCGACGGGTCACCTCAGCCCCCTGAGCCACAATGCGCATGGGAAAGGAGAAGGTGTACTGATGGAGATGTGGAAAGCAATAAGATGCATAAAGAAGGAAAAAAGCACAGTCATGCGTCATGCGAATCAGAGGAATGGGGATGGTGAGGAACATACCAACAGGGGGGAGGAGGGTAATGAGGCAGTCAGGCAACAAGTCGCGCAAATTAGGGAAACGACCGCGAACAGAGCAAGGGAACGACAAGATCGATAATAATAGAGATGACACCAATAACAACCCGCGTAGAAATCGGCCGGAACGCCAGTCGAACGAGGGCTCCCAAAGCACTCACTGATGACTGGATGGGTCTGCCTGGAGTCGGCTCGGTTCTGGGTCTTTCACGCCAGGCAAGCAAAACGGAAGCGAACGGCTGGCTAATCAGCTGACAAAACGACCTGGCGTAATAACTATCTCGTTGCTGGGCCTCTGAAGTCTGTTTTGTTTCTGCCGATAATTAAACCGTCGAATCTGACAAGTTTCCCAGATGGGGTGGATGTGGATGACGATCCAATGCAGGACGGGCACTTTGCTTTGCGGCGACTGAAGGGAAAAAAAGAGAGGGAGAGAGGGAGAGGACGAGGGAGGGAAAATGTGCTGGGGGGATGTTGGAACCCCCGTCAAATCATTACAAGTGTGTGTGTCCGCTCGCCCGCTGGGTAGGGGGGGGAAGGTCAAGGGGGGCACAGGCGAGACATAGAATGGACCAGCAGCCCGACCAGCACTAGAAGACCAAATCTACAGGGGAAACTCTCGAGGGGAGGCTTTTTTTGAAGCCATCACGACTGCATCTTTTACCTCAAGATTTCTCCTGATGCGATGCCGAACACGCATACCGTACGGCTGTATCGTATCGTACGGTATTCCCGTGTCTTCCCGCACGCCATCCCATTTCTGTCTATCACGTTGTATTTGGCTAACCAGATATGGTATAGTGTCTTGGCCTAGTTGGGCTAAGGGACGGGAGACTGTCGTACCTAGGTACCTACCTAGGATATGGTTGTACTGCATGTAACTACTCTGTACATAAGCTCCAACTGGAGATCGAGGTAGGTAAATTAGGTAGATGTGACCTAACATCGGATATCAACATGAATCCCCATCACCATCATACATATCACACAATCAGGAACATCCATCAGTAATCAAATATCCGCGACTCAAACTTGCACCCGACCTTCTCCAGCCGATCCACGTAGTCCTGTCCCAGCGTGGCCGAGGTCACGATGCCTCCCCGGGAGACCTTTCTGACCTTGTCCTCGTTCTCCAAGATGGTCATGGCTGCCTCCGCCATCAATAGTCCCGTGACCGAATACATGCTACCCTGGATCTTCAATTTCCCAAGAACCCGCTTCGGGGATGGCGTGTTCTGATCCGCCGTCGCCACGGCACGGTATTCCACTCGGTCGTTGCGAGAACTCTCCATGCTAGGTCCCTGTCCCGGACCATAGGCGATCTGCTTCACCAGCCACCGGACTGGAGGCAAAAGCAACAGCGTGATACCGATCAGAAACAGGTAATGAATTGCAATGCCGACAGCCACGTTCCGCACGCGGAGGAACTGTCGAAAGTAGAACCGAGGACCGTAGAACTCCGGCATCAAGGTGCTGCTGCGATGCACGATCGTGATATCGCACGTCGCGGACGGGGAGGTCGTTAGGGTACCCAGGTCGCGCACCGCGCGAGCACCCAGCACTTTCTCCATGATCGACTCACGGGGGATGTCCTTGGGGGGCGTGGAGGCAGCCAACGCGAAGGGGTGGGTGGACTTGAGCACGTCGGAAAGCGAAACTGTGTCAAGGGTGGTCAGAATGGTGGTAAGGGTACCACCGCTCACCCCGGAGCTCCTGCGAGACATGGTGAGGAGGAGATCAAGTTGCCTTGGATCATGATGGCTTACTTCATTTCGTCGATGGCGCAGGTGACTTCCCGGGTATGGCACGACAGCTCTTCCCGCACGCGCTTGACAACCGACCAGGTCAAGATATCGGCCGGAGCACTTTCGATCCCGACAGAGGGGATCACCTAGAAACTGGTCAGCTCCGAGCTTCTACGCCAGAACGAAGATGTACGCACGATAGCACCATTGGACTTCGCGATCTCATGATACTTCTCGATGATAGTCTTGATCCAGGGGGTTTCTCCGGTACTACGTAAGTCAATGACAGATTATCCCAGGAGTGGATAAAAGAGAACTTACGCATCAACATAGTGGGTTCCATTGGCGGCACATGCTTCCACCACCGGGGTCGAGTACAAGTGATATGGACCCACGCAGTTGATGATGAGCCTGGTCTTCTGAGCCAGGCTATTGAGTTCGGTGGCGTTCAGTTGGACTGCCAAAGTGTCTACTGGAAGGTTAACCGGGACGAGGTTGTGGAAATATATTTCCAGTAGCAAGTACCTGGCTCCGTGCGATCCGGATTCAATTCTTTTAGCTCCTTGCCAATTTTCTCGACCTTTTCGAGGGAACGTCCCGCGAGGGCCCATTTTAAATTGGTTGGAAGATGCTTGACAATGTGTTCGGCACAGAGACGGCCTGTATATCCTGTAGGTCCATGGAGGACTAGATCATACTGTCTGCTGGCATCCATATCTGACACCAGTGGGTTGTACCCAGAACGAGAGCGTTATATTGCAGATATGGGATTTGACCGGACTGAACGAATCTTGAAGAGGAGACAAGATGATATGCCTACTTTGAGGAGGACAAGGCAACAGTACTGATGACGTTCGTTGACTTTGTTGATCCCGTCCCCCTGCCACGGAAACCTCGGCCATCGGCCTAACCCATTCGGGACGGATGGATTGGGAAATCATGTGATTATGTCCTTCACACAGCGTCCATCTCTGACAACGATAATGGAAGGAAGAGTCTAGATTAATGCATACAGATGCAGATTCGTGAGAGAAGAATCTCTGATAACCAGCGAGAAGAGAAAAGTTTAAGAGCGAATCCCTTCTGGGATAATTCTGAGCATGGCTAGGGCACTTGCTAGGGGACGACACACGCATAGAAATATGGAATACAAAATTTAGAAATACAGAAAAACTGAGACTTTATGCGAAGTCTAATCCTTTTCTGCTTGAACTGACCGGCATTCATCTCTTTCTCTCTGCTTTGTACACTCTGATAAAGTACTCCGGCAAAGCGATGATGCACGCGGGCCCCACGTGACCGCCAAGCCTTTAGCCCTAAGCGAGCCCACCCACAACCACACTCTCTCCGTTGAAAGCCTCAGTCTCGATTTCGTCTTGCCGCACTGTATCCATCTTCGACCTGAACAGCCAAATCAGACAAGATGACCAAGCGCACCAAGAGTAAGTGCTCCCAGCATGCTTTGACGACCTTTCCGATCAATTCGCAAGCATCAGAAATACTGACTGCAATTTTCAGAGGTCGGCATCACCGGTAAATATGGTACCAGGTATGCTTTTCGCGCCATCCTCCCCTGAACCCGCCTCGAAGTCGACGTTATTATTTTCTCGCCGGAATGATCGAAAGGAATCGGCCCAGAAAAGAAACGAATGACTCGGAGGCGATTCGCCGCTATGAGGAACCGATTTATTGACGATTGATAATAGATACGGTGCCTCCCTGCGTAAGCAGGTGAAGAAGATGGAAGTGTCCCAGCACGCCCGCTACGTCTGCACCTTCTGCGGCAAGAACACCGTCAAGCGCCAGGCTGTGGGTATCTGGGAGTGCAAGGGCTGCAAGAAGACCGTTGCCGGTGGTGCTTACACCGTCTCGTAAGTCGCGCCCTCTGAACCAGCATTGGCTTCCAGCGTTCCCCTTGTGGAAACCGACTGGGTTTTCGTCCACACAGACCGGTGGACAAGTGTGACACGAAACTAACCAAAATGTGCTACAGCACTCCTGCCGCCGCCGCCACCCGCTCCACCATCCGTCGTCTCAGAGAAATCGCGGAGGTTTAAGTGTCATGATGGGATTTCCTTTTTACGTTTGAAATAAAAAATAGCGAAATTCAAGAGAGCTTAAATCTTGTTACGAATTCCGGCTTCATCGACGTGACTGGTCGAACACGGCACATGACTACTTACTAGACAACAATACCACGGATGACTTGAAAATCCTCTATAAGGACCCGTATATGATCCTGTTCGCCTGCGTTCTGTTTGCGTGCTACGTTGCCAATTGCTTACACGACCTGTGACGAACTTTCTTCGGTCGACCATGATTGTGTTTTCTGACAGCACCGCGAACTGTTTCCAACGCATCCCAGAGTAGACTCCAATTTTTTTGCTCCCACTTCGCCGGCTCCATGCGCGTGATGGACTCCATACGACTGGCGCAAAAGAAATGGCAAAAATCCCTTCGATCCACCTGAGGGTCGTCAGGCTGCACAGCCTTTGCTTGGAAGATCTTCGGGCTCTTTGACCTCGTGATCGTGGATTAGCTCTTGAACTCCCTCCCTTTCCGTCTGATAACCGAGGAAACGGATGATCATCGTGACCATTTTTAAAAGACGCGAAGAAACGCTCCGGCGCCTTTAACACCTTTGAGAGTACCATGCTTGTGATGTCGAGACATGGGTACCTACGTAGAGATCTAGCGATGGGTCACCCTCCCGCGGCTAGGGACGACCGGTTACACCGGCCACCCTCCCAAGCACAGCAAGATCCAACCGAAAAGAGGGGTATTCTGGTGCACTGCAAGGGCCCAGCGTGAGTGCATTGCGAGTGCATTTGATGGAGTACGTAAATACTTGATCATCCTGAGACCTCCCATGTACCTTGCGGTGATTGGCCTCTGGTCACGTTGCCTGACCAGACTGTTTTGCGTTAGACCGGCACGGTGGACCAACCTTCAAAAGGCCGGCTGCTTTCTCCCCACATCACCTCTCTCTCCTTCTCCCTTCCCCTTCTACTTCTGCTCTCTCCCATCCTCCGTCTGTCAGTTGCTCTTCATGCCTTCTCTCAGTTTCCCTGCAGACAATCCGGATTCTTCCCTCTCTGTTAATGTCCGACACCTGTATTGTGTGCTTAGGAGACCTTGGCGAAAGCGCCAGCGATCCTCTGGCCGTCGCCGCCGAGGCCGCGCCAAGACCTGACCTTCAAGACGCTGATGGCCTACCCACGGGCTCTGCTAGCAAGCCTGAGGGCGTCGATGGTACGGAGGACGCAGGTCAGATCGCCCAGCTACTGCCTTGTGGTCATATCTTACACAATAACTGTCTGAAGCCCTGGGTGGAAAGAGCCAACAGTTGTCCAATATGTCGTCGTAGCTTCAACCTGGTGGAGCTGAGCGACCGAATCGGAGGTATGTTTCTGCTTTCTGTGTCGTACTCGTTCATATGACGGGACCCCCTGATTGAAAACCTCATACGCAAGGCCTGGTACTAATACTGCTCTCCTCACAGGCCCTGTTCTCTCATCATACGCCGTCCAAGACCGGGTACAGGTGGCCGACGTCGATCCGTCGATGGTGATCGACTATGTCGATGACGACTTCACTGATTTCCAACCTTGTCCGGTTTGCGGTGATTCCGATAATGAAGAACTACTCCTCCTCTGTGACGGGTGTGACGCCCCGTCCCATACCTACTGTGTCGGGCTGGACGGGGTCCCCTCGGGGCCTTGGTACTGCGCCCGATGTGAAACCCAACGTGCGTTGGGTCCGTCCCCTGACACCGAAGACCGACCAGCACGCACTCAGGAACGACGGGGCCGTCGAACCAGAGCTCAACAGCGGAGAGCCCAAAACCGAAACCAGATGAATTCTCTTCATTGGGCGCGGGTCTGGCAGTCTGTCTGGGATCACCTCAATCTCGACCTGGATTTTCCGTTTGATGATGACAGAGCCATAGAGCGCGCTCGTCAGCAACAACGACGGGAGGCGGCGAATCAGCGCGAATTCCGGGCTTGGCAGCGTCGATTCGAAGTCGCTGAACGGCAAGGCGGCAGCAATCGATTTCGAGACACGGCTGCGCTATTGGATATTGAAGCCCCAAGGCCTTCACGACCTCGCGTGCCTCGGGAGCCAACCCCGGAGCCAGAATCTCTGGAGGAGATGAGAGCCTGGAACGCTTTTGAACGAGCTCGCGAGATTGAAAATGACCCCAGTGCTGCCCGCAAGAGAAAGGAGCCGACTTTATCCCCTTCGCCGGAGCCTACCGAACCCCAGCGGAAATTGAAACGTCCGCGAACTCGCAGGGCTCAGGACCTGGCCGCACTGGCCTTGCAGAACGGCGAGTCTTCGAGGGCCGCGAGCGCACAAGCGTCCGCCCGGATCAATGCGGAGAGTTCGACGGAGCCAAGTTTCCTGCAATCCCTTTTGAAAGAAGTCGAAGAGGCCTCGAAACCCTCGAGTTCCTACCCACCGTCCGCCCAGGCGTCGGTCGCTCCGACCGACCATCCCACCCCTGGTCCTTCGCCTTCGATCTCTCCCGCCCCCTCCAACCATTCCTCTCCCGTTTTATCGTCGGCCACTCCCCCGCCCCATATGAGAAGCAGGCCCATCTCTCCCATCCAGCTTTCCTCACCAGCCGACTTGTCGTCGCCGCCCTTCTCGCCTGACGTTTCTCCCGCTGGCTCCGCCGATGCGAAGGATACGGGAGTCAAGGAGTCCTCTCTCATTCGAGATAGCGTGGGGCTTCCTCGTCGGCGCATTCCTCGGGCTGCTATGCGATCCCCAATGGTGCGGTCATCTGACAACTCGCCAAGCCGCCCTAAACTATCCCTGGCTGTTAAATCAGACATCCAGAAACTGGTGGGGTCATGGCTCAAGCCGTACTACCGCTCCAAGACCATCACCAAAGACGAGTACACAGACATCAATCGCACGATTTCTCGCCAATTATATGATCGGGTGGGCGATGTAGAAGCCCTTGAACTGGATGCAAAGTCTGATTTGGAAAAGACCGCCAAGGAGGCGGTGGAGAAGGCGGTTGGTGGTCTGAAGCAGAAGCAGAGGATGGAGGATAGTGATCACTTGGATGATAGTTCATGATATATGAATAGCGTGTCGCATTTCCCGGCGTTTTCAGCGATTTACGGGGGTCAGCATCAGCTTCGGCGTTTCTTTTTTTCTGGCACTATCGCATGGGATATGTAGGTATATCGCTCACTAAGGGAGCCGGGCTGTGTATTTCAGGTTCTACGTGGTCTTGGAATGTCAATATCACATCTGATCCATTTACTTTGGCCATGGAGATATGCATGGTCGTCACATGGCCGTCGATAGGAACAATCGTAGATTTACTTTGGGACCGTACTCAAACAAATTTATTAGCAGGCCTGCATAATGCCGTGGGTATTCTCGACGCATGTTTTAAGAGACGCATGATTGTACATGCTGATCTGTGAGTTGTTAGCGTGCGTCGAATAGCTAAAAATATCCTAGGCGCTGACCGCTGTTTAGACGTGGTGCGTCAACTCTAGGTGGACAACCAGTTACTTGGCTTCTAAATTCGGGAGGCAATCGCATATATGCAGTAAACATTATCTATATCTATATGAATCATAACCATAAGATGCTGAAACCAACGTGAGGTGTATATGCATAAACCCAAACGTATGTCATCCAGATGCGCTGCGAAACAAATAATCAAAGACCATGCTCATAGCTTCGGCGTGAACTTGCTCATCGCCCGGATCTTCTTTCCGTAGAAGAAGAACACAATCGGAATCGGGATCATCGCAACAGTCAAGAATCCCAGCAATGACGACGCCCAGTCCACCCCCAACTTGTGATACATTTGCACGGCGAAGAGCGGGAACGCGCCACCGAGGCTGCTCCGAACCAACGTGTTGGCCGCAATGGCCGAGTTGGCGAACATCATGTACACGTCGATGATGTAGTTCAGGCCCTGCATGAAAATGACCAGGATACCCATGCCGATGGGCACTCCGGCAATCACCTGCGGCACCCACGAGATGTTGCGGTCAGAGGTCCAGCCGAACCAGAACAGACCCGCGGGCAGCAGGATAGACGCCGGGATCATGGGGATGAGGCGCTCCTCCGGCACCACGCGGCCGTGTTTGGCGAGCTTGCGCGCGAACCGCGTCTTGGTCTGCCAGATGATCAAGGCGACACCGCAGAGGACCCCGATCATGATTCCGAGGAAGGGCAGACCGGCTATGCCCCCGTTTGTCCAGCCGCGGACTTCTGTGAAGGAAACCGGGTACGCTTCGAAGAAGAGGTAGAGGATTCCGTAGATCAAGGCGAGGTAGATCGTGATGAGGAGGAGGATCGGCTCGAGGAACAGCATTTGGACCGGACGCAGGAGATACTTCCATACAATCTCAGAGGCGGTGGGACGATGTTCGTCGAGGAACGAATGCAGCGCCCAGTTGCCGGTCTCGCGACGCAGACGAGCGGCACGTCTCTGGAGAAGCACCGGCCCATACGTCTCCGGGACGATGAACAGAGCAATGGAACCGAATGTGGCGGACGCAATAAGGGTGATCCATGCCGTCCATCGCCAGCCGAGGTACGAATCCGTGATGAAGCCACCAACAATGGGACCTATATATGGTTAGAGAATATGAAACCGTAACATGGACTTTGGGGGTGACATACCCAGTACCGGACCAACAAAAGTAGCAGCAGAGAACATGGAAATAGCCACAGCACGATCAATAGGGTCCCAGAAGTCTGCCATGGCACCGCCCACGACGGCCAGAGGCGAGCAGCCAAAGACGCCGAGCAAGAAGCGGCTGATCATGATGGTTTGGAGGTTTTGCGCCACAGCGACGGGGATCTGGAAGATCGAGAAGACGGCGTAGCCAAAGAACAAGGGTATTTTACGACCGTACAGCTCAGACATTGGTGACCAGACCAGCGGCCCAAGTGCAAACCCGAACACCACCAAGCTCGTTGCAAGGGTCATAACTTCAGTCGAGACGTCGAACTCCTCCGCGGTGACCCTTGTGGCCGTGGAAAAAACGCTGCTGCTGAATGTAATCCACATAGTCAAGGACGACAGTGTCATGGTGATGAGCCATTTCCTCCATGTTGGCATATTCTGTGGGTGCTCGGGGTCGTCGGGTCCATCCCACTCGACGATGTTGGGATCTTTGGGCGGTGCCGGCGGGGAGTCAACCGGGGCTCCAGCATTCTTTTCCGCGTCGAGGTCTTCCAGGTCTTCCATGCTCATCCCATGAAGGCCTTCGAGTGATCGAGATTCTGAGTTGAGGGTGACGTCTGAAGATTCAAGGTGCTGCCGTTCATGGTGCGGAGGATCGTGCGGCGTTGCGCCGACTTCAGTGTCCGTACTCATTTCAAAAGATGCGTATGACCGAACGCTAGAAGAACTGGAGTGTTCTATCTTATCTTTCGTGGAGCCTTTGATATCGCCACCCAGGGCTGAGGCTTGGACCGGAGATTATGTAGCTTGTATAGCGGAAGAACAAGAAACTCCAGATCGGATCTGGGGGTTCGAGGGCTTATAAACCATCGTACCTTCCTTCATCAAGGGTGGGTACGCAAAGAATCTGCAATTTACGGAGCAAGCCCATAATACTGGCTCAGCATTTTTAGGCAGAATTTTCTGGTACGTTATTAGCAATTCGATGCTGCAAAGGAGGTGGATAACGGCACACTGTCCCGATCTCCACCCTTCCAGAAGGTGAATATCATACTACATACCTCTTAAATCCGATAGCCCGAGTCCGAGGAGCGATCCAACCTCAGGCTCATGAGTCAACATAAGGTCCCGATGAGATCATCGTGGATAATTATTCATCACCAGAGCCACGCGGTATCCCTTGCACCCTGTCAGATTGCATAAAAGCAAGCTGATAAATCTCGCCATCGAGGAGTCGGCATCCGCGTGGCCGTTGAACGATGACGGCGGCGAACACCATCGGAACTAGTTAGCGCATAGAGCAAGCTCGCGCTTCGGCCTTCCGAGCCCCGACTCCGTCTGGTTGCACCCACTTATTGGGCCAGAGAAGCAGAGAGTGTCCACTCTACCCGGTGGCTTGGCTTTTTTATTTCGACACTTCTGGGTCATTCGGTAGATGGCCGTCTGCGCAATTCCCGAGGCTTTGGGGATTTTTGCTTCTTATTAAGTCGAGACCAAGCACGTTTTGTTATCCCACGAAGCACGGTTGTTGTCTGTGTCTATCTCAACATGGGGATCGGCCCGTATTCGAACAGTCCGGCGTCCGACTCGGCTCGGACGGCATCCATGTCAGCTTAACCACGTGGTCAGCAAGTTAGGCTGGTTTCGCCGAACTCTCTAGTCGTACTAGACGTGGCTGTTTTGTAAGATGTGCTAATGCAGGAGCTCGGAGATTCGGGTTATGGATGTGAATCCGAATGAGATAAGTCCGGGCCGAAGCTTGTGATCCCAGCAGATCTTGGTCGAGGCGCTTGTTTAGCGTGGATTCATCTGGAGTATGCAGCCATGCCTAAGGGTCGTCGCAAAGGACTGAGCTTGGCCCGTTGTAGTGATGACGTTCAAATGACAAATGTCCCCTGGAACTATAATCTTTGTCAGAGGCATGGATAGGTATCCCGGTAGATAAGGGATAGTTTTTCTTACGAGATTTCCTTGTTGACTGTCAGATTGGCGTAGAGTGTGGATGGAACAGAGGAGGTGAGGAGTGAGCGAGGTGATTGAGGCGAGGGAACGCAGGTGACGACCATCGACGCCTCAGCTCCCACAATAACTTTCGATAGAAACACTGTTGACACCTACACCAACTCCCCAAAATCCTGCGGAGACCCGAGAGTTGGATCCCAATGATGAACTCGTCCCCCTCGCCTGAGGCAGGTCAATAGCGAAGACAAGAGGCCGCTTCTTCGAGCTTTAGGTTCTTCTCTACATCCTCTCCAACCAAAGCATCTAATCAACTGTCTTCGGGAGGTCTCTTTGCGTCTTCGGTCGAATTCTTCTTTCCCATTTTTAGTGGCAGCAGGTATGGAGTTGATATGAACGTCAATATCAATCCTGCCGTCGCGCTTGACGAGCATGAAAGTCTTATGCAGGGAAGCGATGTCGTTATGCTAGCAAAGAAACTGGATTTATTCCAATCCTGTATCGTTTCCAGGAATGTCCACGCTTGCGCAATCCAGTAATAGAACATGATTGTTGTGAGGACCATGTCCCGGAGCCAGGAGGGCAAATGCCAGCCTCGCCAATTCTGTATTTGCAGGGATGTAACTGAGTGACTGACATGTATGAAGTGTTTGATCAGAGCTGAAGTCTGGAAGCCTGGCTGTAGCGGGTCAGGCAATTGTCTAGAACCTGTCTCATGGTCAGAAATCCAAGCCATCCCACTACAGAGCTACTAACATGAAAAGATAGAATGGATAGACAATTTGCCGTACCAGTTGGACTAGACATTGGCAACAACCACAAGTACAAACTGAACATAGACAAAAGAAAGGAAATGGGTATACATTTCAAACTTAAGCAACAGCACAGCAACTAATTTCCACTCGCACATCCATTCCCGGTAGATCAGCAGAATAAATGAGTAAAACACATCCAGGTCAGATGGCACCGTCCGAACACAAGGCAAAGGCTCCGTCAAGGAATGAATCAAACATGGACAATGAATGGAATGCTGGGGAATCTCAGGTACATCGAACACGCCCGTGAGCCGGCATCTTTTCAACCCCTTCGAGAGGATCGTCGGGTAGGAAGGGACACTGTCGTGGGCTTGGCAGCACGTTTGCTTGCGGATCTCTTGACCGGAGGAGCTGGAGGGGGTGAGACCGCCTCTCCGGCATTTTCATCTTCATCGTCTTCGCTAGCATCGTTGTCTTTGCCATTGGCTTCGCTGTTGGCATCTTCTCCAGCTTCTTCTTCCTCCACTTCCTCTTCCTCGTTTTCACCTTCCTCTTCCTCGTCTTGGTCCTGGTCCCATTCATCCATTTCCATATCGTCCTCGTCGCTGTCGCGGTCTGCATAGCTGACCCGCCTTGACGTGCCCCTGCTACTACGGCGGCGCGCTGACGCAGAGACTTTGACAGCTTCTCCGCCGTCGGAAGACCAGCCATCGTCAGTCTTCTTCTTCCTCTTTGGGGTCTTGGACGTTGCGCCCGCTGAAGACGAGGTGCGGCGACGGGTTGCCCGCTCCTTCCGAGCCTTCTTGGTGGCACCATCCTCCCCGCCAGTGAGGACAGACTCAGACTTGCGTTTCTTCGCGGAACCCTGGTGCTGTGCTGCGTTCCTCGGCTTCATTGCAGACCGCACAATCTGATCAAGCCGCTCATCCACATCATCTGGGAGGAAGTTCTTCTCTGCAACTTCCAGTGCTTCGCGATGGCTACCCATCTGCGCGAAGATGGAGCTCGGTACTCCCATCTTGCCCGGATAGGTTTCCAGGATGGAAGCGCCGCCACCGATGCCACCCAGTCTCCGCTGTTGGGCGTAAATATCGGCGAATCGGCGAATCGTTGACTGAGCAAGGTCAGAAAGGGTATGCAGACGGGTGCTCATCTCGTCCGTCTTGGTGATGCCGTCGCGCGTCTGCTTCACACGCTGCGCGATGTGGAAGATCAACGAAAGGTTGTGTTCGTTTGCCACTGCGGAGAGGTAGAAAAGGATGTACCGAGAAAAATCAGCTAGGTCGTTGAATTTCGTCTCATCATCCAGGTTTTCTGGCGGATAGTCAGGGTGGTACGCAAGCAAAGACAGCAGGCGCGAAAAGATAGCTTCCATGACTGTTTGCTCGTTCTTCTTGCCACTGCCTTGTTGAGAGAAGAAGGCAGCGCGCGACCGTAGCCAGGTAAGCGTGCTCTCCTTCAAGTTCGTGTTGGGTTCGAAGGCGAGCAGGAATGGGATCGTATACCAGCGCTGACTCAAGTGAGTGTTCTGTACAAGCTTCTTCTTCAGTTGACTAATAAAACCCTCCCTCACTGGAGGAAGCGGGTCTTGGGCTACCGTGGCAATCGAATTGAAATCACTGGGGGTGAGGAGCTGGTCGCAAAGACTCTGGGAGGCGCAGAGTTTCAGCAAGGACCTGGCCGCAAGGAGCCGGAGTCGCGACTTTTGCACTGCTGGCGTGTCCTTTTTCTTTGATATCTCACCTTCACCAACGATAAGCTTATTGAGAGTACTATACACAGGTTCGGCGTGGGCTCGGAAGTCGTCATCACTATCCGAGCCGTCCTTCGCGCGAAGGCGATTGACAATGATTTTCAGAGCCCATTCCTTGGCTGCAGTTTCATCGTCCACGACATCCGACCACTTGTAGCCGGAGTCCGGCTCGGGCGATCGATTGACCAGAAGGATTTGATTCACAGCAATCGAAATGATGGCGTCACTCTCCTCATCCGCCTCCCGCGGTGCTAGAAGGTTCAACTGAGACAACGCGGCGAGTTTCGTCAGGAAACGATCTGATCCAAAGCTCCATTTGGATACGCATTTCTGGATGAGGTCCTTCGCATACATTTCCTTCTTGTCGACGACAGCCATCAGAATGGTGACAGCATGTTTGGCTGCGCGAGGCGATGGGCTGTAGAGCGCGTAATCCGCAAGAGCTTTGAAGAACTTGCGTTCCTTAGGCAGTTTTCCTGGGAGCTTTTTCGCAAAGCCTGAACATGCCTTGAGGATCTCCTCCGTACCCGATTCGGCGGTCGTCGACGGCTTGGGCGCTTGAGATTCAAGATCCTTGCACATCTCCTGGACCTGTGCTTCCAGAACTTCAGGATTGCGGGAGGAAATTTCTCGCAACATCTCATGTGCTGGCCCCGCCAGTCCGTTCTCATCCGTCCTGGAAAGACTCATGATCGCCGGGATATGGCTCCTGTTGAAAACAAGCGAGCTACAGCGGTACAGAAGTGGCGTGAGCGTATCCAAAAGGGGGGTGTTGTTAGCGCCCTGGATTCTCCTCGAAAGCTCCTTGATAGCTTTGATGACCGTGCGGTAATCACTGACAGCAGCCATCGCAAAGCGGATAAGCTGGTAGCTGCGGCGATCATGCAGCTTAGCGAACTTCCACAGATCAGCGGACGTGCGGGAGGCATCAGGGAAGAGTTTAGACAATGTGTCGATAACACGGCTCAGCTGAGCTTTGATCTGTTCCTCTTTCTTTTCCATTACACCGCCCTAACCGATATTAGTCTCTGGACTCGCTGTAGATGCCATCTTCTGCTTACATTGTACTCTTCGCAGGCCTGGAGGTAGATTGTGACAGCTGTTCGCAACTGGATCTGGCGGGCCTGCAAAGCAAAGAAAACTTTTTTCGCCTTGTCGTCCAGTCCTTTGAGCAAGGTGAGAATGCGCCGGACGCGAATCCTGTCCACATCCGTTTCAGCGTCAGTTTCTGACGCCTGTGAGTCCTTCTGCTTCTGGGATTGGCTCGAGCTGCTGCGCGATAGTTTAGATTTGATGGGAGGATAGTTGAGAGGGAGAAGGATTTCAAAAAGGACTCGGTCGATCAGCATATGGATATCGGGCTCGTTGGTATAGTAAGCATCGAAGATCTTCGAAGGCGCGTCCTTCAGTAGAGGAACGATCTGGTCGTTGTCCTGCTCTATCTCGCCTGCTGCGACGGCCCACATGCGCGCAAGAGTCTTCATGGCATGCTCCCGAACTTGAGGCTTCCGGTCTTTGACACGCTCGGCAAGGACGAATAATATCGAATCCGGAGAAGACACACCACCACCAGCCCCTAGCTTGTGTACAATATGCGACAAACCAAAAGTGCCCACTGCGTCTACGGCAGCCACGCGGACCTTCTCATCTGCATCCCGCAGCATAGAACCCAGGTACTGAATGAGCATCTGCTCTTCAGCCTCCCCCATGCCAGATCGACCCGCTGATGTGAGCAGAATGCGCCCGGCGGCCGTCGCCCAGGATGCGCGCACGGAGGGGGACTTATCTAACCGGCGGCTGATGAAGCCCTCATATGTCGAATTGTGAACCTGGGAGAACGACTTGGGCGATGAAGGGTTTACAAGATCGTTAGGTTGTGGAATAGTTTCGTCGTACTCGACCAAGGTCACTGGTGGGTAAGCGGCAGGGTCCATTGGAGGGGGAGGTGGTGGTCCAGCAACTCCAATCCCGGCAGTGAGGTCGCCGATCGTCTGCGTTGCCAGCAGTCGCAACGAAGTTGATTCAGCAGACAATTCCGCTTCCAGCTGAGGTACGACGTTCTGCAAGACATCGGGACAGGCTTTCCAGAGCTCCCGAATCAGGCGATGGGCTTTGCTCAGTTCCCTGATGTCTTCGCCCTCCTCGTCGGAGTCGTCCAGATTCGGCCGACGATGAGAGTTCTTCGATGAGCCATCCGCCGGAGGAGCCGAAGCATCGATGATGACGTTATTGAAATACTGGCTGATATGGCTGGTCATTCGGTCCGTACAAGCCTGACAAATCGCCTTCGACATCTTGTAAGCCGCGGGATAGTCCTTTAGGAGCAGTGTGCCCTGCTTCGAGTCGACCGGTGTGTCCTTTTTGCCTCGCTTCGCAGGGTAGTCCAAGGCGCGTGGGTCGATGCGCAGAAACTGGGCCACGATCACGTCCACCACATCCGGGGCAAGAACCGGCGACTCATCGATGACCGTTGTGAGTAAGCGAGTCATGTCATACTCGACATTCTTCGCGATTTCTTCACCCGTCGAGGCCTTGGAGGAACCGGAGACGATATCGAAGCAAGTTGTGAACAGGGGAATGATCAATGAGTCCGGATGGTCTAGGTCTGTCAACAGTACGATACTCTTGACTTCCGCCAAGGAATTCAACACGTAGATATGCTGGGCATTGTAGGTGTGGGAGGGATCCCCCAGCGCGGGAATCACCGAAGTCACGATGCAGGTAAATATATCCTTATTCGCCCAGAAAGTCAGTACGCTTGAAGGGGCCTTGGTGATTCTTCCCAAATCTGGCGAGGGACAATGGGGCGCACCTTGAGCTGGTTACCGGTGAATGGCGCGTCGGGGGCGCAAAGGCGCAAAACATCGACGATACAACACGTCGTCCACGCCCTCACGCCCTTGTCCTTGTGGCCGAGAAGCTGTGGGGTGGCTAGCTCCTGCGACACCTTCTTGAGGGACTCTTTCTCGACCTCCTCCTGCTCGAGTTTGCGCAGCTCCTGCGCGAGGGTTTGCAGCCGCTGGAGAAGGTCGGCGATGGGAATGGCTGCGCGCCCCACGCGCCACGTCAATGGTTCATTGAATTTGAGGCGGCGGAGATTGCCGGAAGTCTCTTCGGTGTCCACGACCTCCGTGGTGACGGAGGGGCCCTGTCGAGTGCGCGCAGGCATCGTGGACGAAGCGCGGGGAAGCCGAGTGGTGAGGGTAAGCTTCAATGCACCATGCGCTCGGTCCGCCAAGGGGAGAAAGGGGAGGACTAGATCACAGTCACGAGGCGAACACAAGCACAGTTATAGAAAAGAAAATGACAGATGGGCGGAAGCGAGATGAAGGAAGATGGATGTTGACACGCTCCGAGTTGTCAACGGGGACGATGGATTGGAAGCATCAACGGCTTCCCGTTCCTGACCGCCTTTGCCCGATGGGGAAAAGACGCGTCGCGTGTTTGTCTCATAGGAAAAATGTTTTCTTTTTCTCCACACTCTACCGTCCTCGAACTATACAAACATTGCTCCGACAATATGTCGCCAATCCATGATAGATGATATACTGCTTTATCTTCACTGTGTTGGGGCCATTTACCGACTGCTATATGAAGACATATTCCAGAAAAAACAGGTGCAAAGCACCTTGGAGAGAATCCACTCATGTACGATAGAGAAGGCAATATAGATCTAGCTAGCTACTCATACCTTCTGCTGTGAGGCTCTCTTGGAACATATGTACTGTCAGGATACTTAGTCGAAGAAAAGGGTACGCAGTACTATTTACATACAACTTCTCTGAGACCACTTCTGAAAACTATGGATGTATCGTCCCAGGTAGTCCGTGTTAGATAATACTTCTCAATTGCACCTTCGCGTCGTGAAATGGCTACCAGGCTGGGGGTTTAACGTTACAAGTGACCACTTCCAGGACCTTAGCGCAGTGGGCTCTCTGAAAATCAACAAGCGAATAGGTCCATGTCATTTCTAAGGTGTATGGGAATCTACATCCCTGGCTCTCACTGTGCAAACAGATATTGGACCAAGCAACATCAGACCATCAAATTCTTATAATCGTATTTCTTGTCCATAAAACCTCAAGAGTGCAAAGTCATTGCGACATTATTACCCCCATCGAAATACAACAATTCCAAGACAAATATCAAATCGAACGCCGTTCTTTACTCCTTAACTTTGACAATCTTACCCGTCTCAACCTCATAGATATAGCCGGTAGCAGGAATATCAAGAATAAGCGGGCTATCCCGCAGCAGACGAATGTCATCCAAGACACTCTGCCGGAGCTCCTTGAACGGCAAGAAAGCAATGTGATCGGCGTTTTGCTGAAGGTCGGCTCGGATTTTGCTGCGGATGTCCTCATCCGTGAATGTTAACATGCCACAATCGGTCTGCAAAACGTCAGGCCGTTAGTCTCCACATGATCGACTCGGAATAGGCTCATACATGATGCACGATGATAATCTCCCGCGTGCCCAGCAGTTGCTGTGAAATGATGAGACTCCGTAGAGCATCTCTCACTCGGCCACCGGCATTTCGAATGACATGGGCATCGCCTTCTTCAAGCCCAAGGGCGCGGGCGACATCTTGGAGGACTTAGCCCGGCTTGCTTAATCATGCTCTGGGTTAGAACCGCACTTACCCAGGCGCGCATCCATGCATGCTACTATGGCCACCTTTCGTCGTGGTGGGAGCTGCAAGTCTCCCTTGGTGAAGGAAGCCGCATACTTGGTATTGGCGGCCTCGATTTCTGCGGCAACGGACATGGTGGCCTGTTGATTTATATGGATATGGAAGAGGACGAGAAAATAAAAGGGAGATTGTCTTGAGAAGGACGTTCAGAATGCTGTTGGCGTCAGTTGTATTATATGCCGTCGAGGTCGTTTGGTGTCGCCATTTACCCCGCTCATTGTTCCATCGACATAGAAGAAATCACCCTATTATCATTGTCTCTTGGATAAAGCCAAATGGAGATCTACTCGGCATATCGAATGGTGTCTTGGGTGTCTGAAGAGCAATAACTGATGATCGGGCTCTATCGGTCATAGGGTAAGAGACGGACGCCAACTAGATCCCTGGTGGCGGGGATTGTAGTTGCATGAACAAATGTTTAGTCGACTCCACATAATACTGGGTTTAAAGCACCTAATTCCCTGCCAACTGTAACCACTCTACTACATAGGTACAAGAGAACTCCATCTGGCGAAACACACTTATATCCCCAATACGTATTCATCTGAAGGTGAGCCCGTGTCGTGGAACAGGGATGGGACCGAAAAATTCAGACCGTAATCGTCCTGTTGAGCGGACAGCACTGGGGTCAAATTTGAATCCTTATTGGAGAAAGGACGCCAGCGGCTGACCTCGTTCGTTCTATTCGTTAAAAGTTTGCTACCAGTGGATATCCGCTGTTCAGCATTCTTTCGAATGTTAGGTATGCATTGGGGATAAGAGGATATACATGTCGACCACTCTAGTTACAGACCGGGACGCAGCAGACTGAAGGAACCCAGAGTTCTCGAGCGAAGAATTCAATAAGCTACATACAAAGACTGTACAGGGACGTTGGTTACCGAAATGGTGCCGTTCTGCACGGCCCCTCCAGCACCTCCGCCATGGCACTGGATCCAGTTTACACCTTCAGGGTCAAGACACCAGGCCTCCAGGCCAGCTGGTTGTAGTCGCCGCTGCTGTTGGGGTCCTTTCCTTGGTAGAGGAACTGCAGGTTGCAGGGGTCGACGGTGAAGGTCTGGTCAGGGTTGTTGCGGACCAGATCACCGTGGCTGATGTCGTTGGTCCAGGAGGCGCCGCTGTTGGCCTTGCCGGCGAAGGGCTGGTCCTCGGTGCCAGCCTGCACAGTCCACTCGCCATCGAGGCTGCTGGCGGTGAAGGAGCGGAAGTAGCGGCCGGCGGACCCGATGGCCTCGACGATCATCAGGTACTGGTCCTGGCCGTCGACCTTGTAGACCTGGACGGCCTCGAACAGGTTGTTCGTAGTGTCCTCCAGGACGACCTCGGACTGAGTGCCAAAGTCGCCGGGGAAGTTGTCAATAGACATGCTGGAGCGGTAGATGCGGCCATTGTCGCCGGCGAAGAAGAGATACATGTTGGTGTCATCGCCGATGACGGTCTGGTCGATGACGCCCGTGCTGGAGTCGGAGATGGAACCCGAGAAGAGAGGCTGTGCCTCGGACCAGCCGTTGGCGTCGGAGGGATCGCTGGACGTCTTATACGAGAAAGCCGTCGGGCCCCACTGGTAGGCTAGGATCCAGACGTCCTTGGGCGCGAAGTAGAAGATGGTAGGCGCAACGGCACTTGCGCTCATAGCGTTCTGAGACGCCGAGGCCATGTCCGACCAGTCGGCGAAGGGGCTAAAGGCCATCGAGCCGTAGTTGCCGGAGGAATCAGTAGTGGAGGCGTACACGATATGCTGGCCGTTGGACACGACGTTGGTGAAGTCCTTGAGCGCGGTCCATCCGGACTTGGGCTCAGCGAGGGCTTCGGTCGACGTCCAGCTGTAGGTGGAAGGCAGGGAGCACGACGCCGCGGCCCCGGAGGCCAGCAACACGGCCCCCGACAGCACTTGGGTGACCTTGGACTGACGAGGTCTCATTGTGGTGGGTTGAAAGGCAAAGAAGGGGGAAAGACTGTGGAAAGGCGTGGAGCAGGAAACAGAGACCCCATGGCGGGCGAGGTTTATATACGTTTTGTCGGCTTCACCCTCGACATGACGAAACGAACGAGCGCAGGTACTCGTCTCAGTCTGCGGATAAAATCCGAAGCAAATCAGCCGACAGCTGCCTTGGATGTTGTATCTGCTGCAGCATTAGCTGCCTGGATATAGCGACTCCACGGCATCATTGGCCGGACAAGGACAGGCACAGCAGGGGATAAAGCCACCCCGCAGGACAAAGGACGGATTTTTGCCGTTCCACGCCTAGCGTGCCTCGCATGTTAATTAAAACAGCCCTGAAGACTGAAGATCGGCGCCCATCTCCGCAATGTGGCGCTGTGGTGGTCTAGCGCAGCGCACTAACGAGGGGAGATGAAACCGGCTCCGTCGAGATACACCAATTGCTATTTCCCTCGGCTGTGGCCACGTTCCGACCAGTCTCAGTCTGCTACTTGGGCTTTTCTTAACCCGTCCTTGTTATTCCAGAAGGCGCATGATCCGGCAATGGGCGGCTGAATGCGAGTGGTGTCGGTCCTGCTCTCTGGACGGCCCTGTGCTCCGTGTTGTACATGGTGCATTTCCTCCGGGGGACGGCTAATATGCAGACATACAAGCCGAATGATGATGTGTGATTGAAGTTTCCCCGCGATGGACAACTTGGGGCCCCTACATAAGTGCAATGGCTCTTGCAGTCATGCAGATCTATTGCCATCATCACCCCTTCACGGGCAAAGTAGCCAAACTCCTGACAGACGATAGTCTACTTCCATCGGACACACACCCGTGGATATGGCGTCATTCAAGATTCTGGCTGCTCCTGCAGTACTATGGCTTAGTTCACTTCTAGCCCAGCCTGCCTGCGTTAAAGCGGACAACCCCATCGTGCAGGACATATACACCACCGATCCAGCGCCGTTTGTGTATGATGACCGTATCTATCTCCTCACCGGCCACGATGAAGACGGCTCTACCACATACGACATGCGGGACTGGCGCTTGTTCTCGTCTGCAGACGTTGCGAACTGGCAACACCACGGAGTCCCCATGAGTCTGAGCACATTTGAATGGGCAGACCTGAATGCCTGGGCGGGCCAGATCGTCCCTCGTAACAACAAGTTCTACGCCTACGTCCCAATTCGTCACGCTTCCACCGGCGGCATGGCGATTGGCGTGGGGGTGAGCGACAACATCACGGGCCCATACACCGACGCGATCGGGAAGCCTCTAGTCGAGAATTCTGAAATCGACCCGACTGTATACATCGACGACGACGGCCAGGCCTACCTGTACTGGGGAAATCCCGGGCTGTGGTATGTCACACTGAACGAGGACATGATCTCGTACAGCGGCAGCATCAACAAAGTCGACCTCACCGTTGAGGGGTTTGGCCCGCGCAGGGGCGAGTCCACTCGCACTACCGCGTACGAAGAGGGCCCCTGGCTATACAAACGGGGAGACATCTACTACATGGTGTACGCGGCGAACTGCTGCTCCGAGGACATCGAGTATGCAACCGCTCCCAGCGCCACCGGCCCCTGGACCTACAAGGGGATCGTCATGCCCACGCAGGGAAAAAGCTTCACCAACCATCCCGGGGTGATTGATTTCAAGGACCACTCCTACTTCTTCTACCACAACGGCGCGTTGCCCGGCGGCTCGGGATACACGCGGTCCGTCGCAGTGGAGAGTTTCGTCTATAACTCTGACGGCACGATCCCCGAGATGGACATGACCACAGAGGGTCCGGCGCAGATTGGCACCCTCGACCCGTACGTGGTGCAGGAGGCGGAGACGATTGCGTGGTCTGAGGGTATCGAGACGGAGGTCTGCAGCGAAGGCGGACTGAATGTTGCGTACATCAACAATGGGGACTACATCAAAGTCAAGGGCGTCGCGTTTGGGAACGGGGCAGCGAAGTTTACGGCTCGTGTTGCGTCGAACACTGCTGGAGGTACGATTGAACTGCATATTGACAGCAAGACGGGCCCTGTCATCGGCAGCTGCAAAGTTTCCAGCACTGGAGGCTGGCAGAGCTGGGAGAGCGTTGAATGCCCCATTAGTGGTTCCGAGGGGACTCACGATCTGTTCCTGACTTTTGTGGGCGATGGTAGTGATTCTCTGTTCAATTTCAACTGGTGGCAATTCTCGCAGTAGGGAGATGCTGACACAGGATGGTCTGAGGTATATCTGGTGAATTTATATCTATCGGCATGGCCGAAGGACGCGTTTATTTAATTAATACTATAGTGCGTGCAGCCTGTGCATTGCATGACACTGCTGGAAACTACACAGCGACAACCCCACTGGCCTCCTGGTCGTAATCTCCCTTGAAACGTGGGCTAATTCGGAGCCCCTTGGTGGGCGCATCATACATGCCCCCTAATGGAGTCATGTAAAATGGAGCTGCTAGGATGGTTGTTTCATTACTGCCCCAGTGGCGCAACTATTTAGTCCAGCGATCTGCTTTCAAATAGCTAGTCTCTTCAGACTTGCAATTGGTCACTGATTAAAGAAAAATTATAGGCGATTATATTATATACCACCGTGATGTACAAGTGGTAGATCACACTGAGTCCACGTATTGTCAGGACAGCGTGGACCCTCACTGAGGCTAGTAATTCGTGGCAGAAGCAGGCTCTCCCTATGCTCAAAAATGGCCTATAAACTTGTGTCATCCGACAATTGGTTTCTGATAGCAGGTGTGGTGGATTCGTCCGAGATCCTCTGCTCAGGGTACGTAGTATCCGTCCAGGGCTCGAAGATGTGAGCGCCGCGGTGTAGAGAGCTAATATTCTCCCAAACCAGACAGAACACTATCAGAGCCATGATGATCGACAGGGTGGAGGTAAGATCAAGGCCGTCCCTGAGGCCAAGAAGGATGATAATAAGCCCGATAATTGGGCGAACAATGATGCGAAGATGCTAATGCCACGGCCTTAGTATACAGCTCTTACGCGACGACGAGTACAAAAAATTTACCTTGGGTAGTAACAGTGTCCCTGGAGCATCCTTATCCTCGAACAAAAGCGCCAAGGCATAGAGACAGAACAGGCCAGTTCCAAGGCTGCCGCAGAGGAGCCACCGCTCAGCGTGATGCAGAGTATTTTCTGCGGTCGTGGCAGCGGCTACATGTCCGCTTGCCAGCAAGCTCGCGGCGAGTGGCAGGTGCATGGAGACCCAACCGAAGGCAGTGTAGACCGAATAGCGGAACGGATGGGTACCGTCCAAGGCGCCGTCGTTGTGGACGTACATCCAATTCAGGCAGAACGCGATGACGAGCGTCCAGACCGCATGCAGCAGCCCGGGATTGAAGCCTATCGCGGCTGGCGATCCGACAACAATCTGATATAGATATTCACCCAGGACGATGATGTAAAACGCGGCGAAGCGATCGACCTCGTGCGCTATATCCACGGCGGTTGTATATCGGGCCTTGAGCATCTTCTTCGCGGCCGGGGAGTAGCAGAAGATCCAGGCACATTCCTCGAAGACGACGCCGACGGCCGCCGCTGCGATCTTGCCGCGCAGCGATACGGAGTCAAAATATAACGGGATATAGATGCACATGGCCACCAGCGTGAACGCCACCCAGAGTCGCTGCTGCGCACGGTGGTGATAGCTGGCGAACGAGTACAGCAAGTGCGCCGCAGCGCAAGAGATGCGCGCGACCATGTAGCAGCCGACCGTCGCGCGCATGGCTCCAATTTCCTCGTCGACAAAGGGGGCGTTGTTGCCGTACATGACCAGGACGGCCATCAGCCACAGGATGAGTCCGCGCTGCAGCAGGTCGTCGTTATAGAACGAGTTCATCAATTCTCTGATGTCGGACCAGACATGCCAGGATGGCGCGAGGATGAGCTACAGCCCCGTAGCAGTACAAGGGTCAGCGGAGAAAGTGGTAAAGTGTTGTGTCTTTGAGCGACTCTTACAATATACTTGACCAGCTTGGCCCCCGAAATGTCCTCGGCCAGAGTCTCCGCAAAGTTGGCCAGCATGGCGACGTAGAGCAAGTCTAAGAAGAGTTCAAAGCGTCCTGCGCGAGTCACACTCAGCATCACCGGATTTGTTGATAGGGCGCGAGGACCCTACCCGCCTGGCGTTCGCCTTCTTGACGCTTGACCAGCTTCCCATTCTCAAACCATTGCAGAGCGCGCGGCTGACGGAAGAGATGTCGTGCGCTGGTTGAAGGGCGATTGTCATCGAGCCCCATGATGGAAGCCATTCCAACGGTGCAGGAATTGTAGATGAAGAACGAGATAGAGCACCGATGATCTGGGTCAGGGGCGAAAAGAGGGTAAGAGATCTGATGAACCCATCCCTAGTGTCTTTAGTGGAATGCCCTAAAAACTTTTTCTGTGGAATACGACCCGACGATCATTCTCCCCATTTTTTGTCCGAGTCCTTCTCCAGTACCAAACCCAGCTATCAGGGTGTTAATAGATTTTGACTGGGTGACCCGCTGAGCCCAATCTGATATAGACGTCATCGTTTGATTCTGCTAGGGGTCCTTATAGAGACCCTCTGAGTCCGGATCTGGGTAGTTTCTCCGGAATATATCTCCGATCCTCAAATGCTTATTTTCACCCACCACAGCCTGCAGTAGTTGTAAGTGGCACAGTCAGGGATTATATATCAACAGTTCCATATTATCATTAACTCTATAGTTCTATCCCGTCGTTATCATCAATGGGCTTGGTCAAGCCATGCAATTAAATATTTCGACCATCAGGCTCTGCGAAAACTACGACGTTAGACAACCACTCCTATAGTCCAGAATTAAACGAAACTCACCATCGCCAGCTGGGTCTAATGGCCCTGACCCGCGTACCGACCAGGTGGGAAATTATACTCGTCTTCCCAGTGCTCCTTGGCCGCCATGAGGGGGCCCCAACGCTTTTTGACTTGATGTAGACGGTCCGCGATGCGAGTAATAACACGTGAGCGTTGCGAGGTGACAGAGGTGTTGCTCGAGGAAATGCCATCCTTGACGCGGACGGAGTGGATGGATGATGGCGTACCCATTTTGGTGGAGGTATATGAAATAGCGGACCAGACTTGCTCTGGGAGGGTTTGTTGCTTTCTAGTGCCGATTTTGAAATGACAGAAGGCGACTTATATATATACCTGATTCCGGAGAGAAAAATCAGATGCTTATTATGAGTCTATACTGGGATCAGGCGCATCACCGAGTCTTGGCCGAGATATCTCCCCTTTTCAGTTACTTGCCATGTTTGACCAAGCGGACCGATCTGGCACGTGCGAACCAGTGTATGCATCAGAGATTGGTCGATGGGAAAATTTTTCATCCAATAGATCTTGGAACATCCTGAGGCGAACCAACATACGGTAAGTGGGTAGTGCTGCCGCAACTTTTATCGGCACAGTACCTGTCGACATATCTAAGGTATACAGCAACGGCGTTCCAACGACGTCCTAGCTAAGACCAGCATGATCAATTTGCCACTTCTGTCTAATTTACTTAATCATGTAGAATCGAAAGAATATTCGTTGTCCTCAATAGGAATCGTTCGGGTAGTGGCAGCATGATTGACGCAATACACTCGCGGAGAGATAGCAGCAAGTTCAATGACTGGTTAGTTCGGCTTAGAGAAGCTAGGGGAAATAGCAGTAGCAATGACTCATAAGAGAAAATGACGCTAAAAATGTCTTGTCCGAGAGTACTCCGTATAGTATAGACTGTAAACTTCGCCATACCCTAGCCCTAGGGCGGCTGAAGGTTGCCAAATCTTGACAAATCTTACTAATTTAGATTCATTATTCAACACTGACATCAGAAACCCTATCAGAACCAATGGCATATCCATGGGTCTGCGCGGCTAATGCGTCTATTGCCCCTGATGACTTGTTGGAAATGTGTCCGGGATTATGTCGGCATATACATGCCGAGCTAACTCCGCGCCTGTATAACTATTCCCCCTCATGAGGAGAAACTCATCCCCGCACAAAACCAACTCACGTGCATTTACCTTGGGCAAATATATCGTTCTTCCATAGCTCTTGCTAAATATCTAGGTCTTCTCTACCTCTTCAAACACGCTCGCTTGATCCGGTTGGCGACGCAGTAAGGCGCTACACCCAAGTTATTGCGTCCGCAGGCAACCGATTTGTTGTCCTGACAATAAGCCATCCGAGGTGTACCAGGTAGAGGCCCAGTGAATCAGCATAGATGCCACGGTCGGGACATCCCAGGATTTGATCTCGTCCTTGATAGGAAGTACCTTACCGGACTGGGAGGAAATCGAGAATGAATAGTGTGGTGTGATGAATCCACTGGGCGCCTATGCTGTAAAGGTACGATGGTCCAGCTCGAGCGATGGTGTTGGGGACTTGTATTCCTGAAAGGGATCCGTGAAAAAGTTTTGGCTGTCTGCGCATGCTCAAGATCAAGTCTCGTTATATCTGTTGGTGGGATGGATGATCATCATTTGAAATGGTTATAGAGCGACTTTTTCTCCATGTACCGTTGCTCCGTCGCCTAAATCTGAAAGTCCAAGGATGCTCGGTACTTGATAATAAGTGTGCAGTTGTCTCTAAGTGCGAACTGCCAGACCGAGGTACGATATCTATACCTCTAGTTCGAGTATCGTCTTCTGGACTAGGGTATAAATTGGGCGTAACAGATGCGGGCCTACGCAGCATGAGGTCAGCATAAATAACCTCTGTAAATAATAGGCGAGAGTGGCCATACAGTTGGATTAACCTTTGAGTAAGCGCAAACCAATCTGCAGGCCTCCGTGTGTAGACAGACATCTTGTCCCGGACCAGTTCCTATACGCGACTCTATATCATTTGCAAAATACTCCTTTCACGCACATGATGCAGGTCTTGCCGATAAAAACCTACAGCCAACTGATCTACATGCCGAGGCTAGGCGGGTGCATGTATGTCGCCAACCTTGGCAAGCATCATCGGCCGAGTCGAAGGGCGTGATGGAATCTTGTCAAGCGCCCGTCTTGAACTGGAAACTACTTGCTTACGCCATGCTAACTACTACCATGCATGGAATGCGATGACATGCGAGCTTGCTGCACCCTTTCTGTTTTGGATTATCTTTGTCATGCACCAAGCATGTAAGAAGTGACAAATATGCACCCCTACTTGTGTAAGATTACGTCAATTCTATGTGGCGCTTGTCTGTCAGATAGAACATAATAATAGACATATATCTCTGCATCTCGTAGGTGCGGTGAATAGTTTCGTCAAATTAATCCTGCACATCAACCCCTACTATCTCCTCGATCTTATGATAGATCTCCGATTTCATCGATTTACTCTATGGAACAATCTCTGATGTAGCTTTCATATGCTGCCCAAAGTCCTACTCCTTTCAAGCACACTATGGAATCCACCACTATCTCAATATTATCTCTTTCTTCATGCTCGTGCGCCTTTGTCAAGGAGCCGATGCTGTGCGTTCTCATGCTGAGCACTATCGCTTTGTTAGCCGCTTCGATGTTCTTTCTTGAACGCCGACTAAGCAACTGGCCGGTGGAAGATTTGATGGTTGATTCCTTCATGGGAAGGAGACGGATTCGGAGTGAAATGACAGTACGATAGGTGAGTCATGAAATTCTAGCAAGGTAGAATAAGGCGATTGACCTTTACTTAGGTAGTTATATACGTCTGTTTCCCCATCCTGAATTCAACCTTCATAACATGTGAGGTGAGGGTCTGTTGTCGGGTAGGAATACGATTTACGACGTTGAATATAGGAGCTTGTTCGAATTCTACTCCGGAACGTTCCCATGGCATATGGTCGGAATGATATAGGAAGCTCGGATGTTTTGCAAATCAATGCTCAGTTGTCACTTAGGGCTGCAAGGAATAGACTTCACAGTGGAAAAAACCACAATCTATCCATCTTTGGAGCGTAGAGATGGAGCAATATGATTGAAAACTTATCCAAGCCCAAATCCTGATGTATTGCTAGCAGAATTTGTGAGTCGATTGTGTACACTATTCCCGGTAACTGCATACCTAGGGAACTAGAAGGAGTAAACCAGCAACACAGATGCCGGCTCACTCGCTAAGAGATAGCCGTGCCCATTTCGCTGGGTCAATCCGTCCGACCTTGCTAGCGTCCTCATAATATCGGCAAAACTTGCTTCCCATCTCGTCGTTCTCGCTGACCCGCTCATAGCCGTACATGAATCGAGTCAACGTGTCCAGTAGCCCGGGGTCTTATCCTTGAAAACGTACATAACCTGCTGGCTGACATGGAGGAGATTGTGGGCGAGCTTCTCAACGGCCTCGGTGACACTCTGCCCCTCGACGTGGCAATAATTGTTGATCATCTTCGTCTGGCCGCGATGATCATCAAACTCCTTGTAAAATGAAAGAAGATCATTGAGCCAAGGCTCCCAGTGCTCCATCATGGAAATCGCTGTCGTGATTTCTTGGAACAGCTCCTGCTCGTCGAACTTTGCGGAAGGCCAGAGTGAGGCGTCAACTGCGTGGCCGAGACCGTTCAGCCGTCGTAAGAAGCCGGGACAATCCTCTGATCGCGATAGCCGTGGGAGTTATATTGCTCGATCCAGCGGCCTTCTGAGTCTTGAGTGTTAATAGAAAGCAATATATCTCCCGAACAAAAGCAACAAAAAAGTACGTATATACATAAACACGTCCCTTCCCCTTGATTATATTCCTTGAATATATAGAGGGCCAATTCTTATCTTGAACTATGATCGCATCCGAATACGCTATAATCTAGTTCAATATAACTAAGGACGGTGTAGACCGAGCAATAGAGATGGGTATATACAGTCGTTTGCCGCCCTGGTAAGGTGTCAGGCATTGCATTGCGAGGGGTTAAATGTAAATACTCCCCTAGTTCGTCCATTATATTATCTAACTATCATCACTGTTTGGTCTAATATCGACAATAACCATGGTAGAGTGAAATTGACAGCAGGAGTATTGCATTGCTTTGCTTTCACTTGATGCAGTCTTGATGAATGGGCGTCTTCCATCACTGGCCTACAAAGGTAGCTTGATTGACACTATAAAAAGCCAAAGCCTTGGTCGGTTGTACACATAGCTCTCCCTATTTACTCCACGTGTTCTTATATATACTGCTGGGTAACTATAAGCAGCTACAGTCCGTGCTCTGCGCCTCACTCGAATTTCTGCGCCCCAGAGTGCTAATTTGTACGCATTGTCTCCGCGATGCTATGCGTGACTTTATTTCAGTTTTCAGAAGACAGAGTCCTTCTTTATAAACTGCGTTTTGCACGCGCAGGCTAGCGTTTCCTGTCGCCCATGTCCAGCCGCAATGCGGTCTGCAAGCCGGTACGTCTTGCTTCAGTTTCTCCTGCGATTTGCCAATATTAGTGTTTCTGCAGGTTGCCATTGGTCCACTCGGGAGCAATAGAGCCAGAAAGGCAAACCATTTGGTCGATGTGTGGAGACCTACCCATTCCGTAAGCTGCAAATTACGATTACGACAAAGCCGCGGGTGTACGGGCATATATTAACGATCAACGTCATGCGGAATTTACGACGAGGGCTCAGGACGTCCTCAACCGGGCTGACAACTGCACCAAGAGTCGAAACGCCCTAAAACGATTTCTGGACCGATTCCGAGCAGGGCCATCTCTGGAGGACCCTCGACAGGAGGACGAGAACGAGCACCGACCTACCGTCGAACGGTCGCCGTCGCTCCGCACAGGGCGGATTCACCTTCTTATTACACACCGCAGGATTCCTCCGTATCATGCCGCGAAATCCTGTGCACCTCAGATGACGCTGACCGAGCCATGGGCGGTCTCTACCTGACTAAGGTACTATACAGATGATGCAGTTTACGATGGACGATTGTCCAGCATAGTCAGGAACAACCAATGAAGTCCGTACAATGATTGTGAAGCTCTGGTCCGCCTCTATAAGGCCATAATTTCAAGTTACTATAGCTGGCCGGAAGCCAGATAGCTCCGCCGTAACTTGTCCAAGTAGCCCATGGCACAATGGTCATGTTTGATTGATAGATGGTTTAAATCTTCGGCTATGCACTACTCCCGTAGGTAGAATGTACAATGGACGAGAGACACTGCAAATCTAGATGAAATATAGTAATCCCCACGGTCCACATTCGTGGGTGATTTCCTACTTTGTAGAGAGAAACTTTCCCTATCCTTATATAGAGCAATATTTACTAACGATATACAATGCCGGTCATGGGTAGAACACCCTGCATGTTACTTATAAGCCATACTATCCTAAATGCAGTCAAAACAGTCGAATGCCCCGATTCAGCACAGTTGGGTATTCATTTCCCGCTTCATCCTGGGTTTTCCCAGTTCCACCATCAAAGACAGGAATCAAGCCCTCCGGAACAGAGGGACAAACTTCCCACATGTGCTGACCCGACAGTTCCTGATAGAGGAACCAGAAGCAAAGAATCTCCACCCGCATAAAGCCGGGATATGGCCAATCGGGGTGGTTCTTATTCGCAGGGTATCGTCCATCGATCATTTCAACAAAGCCCAGAGTTCCTCTAGGTATGTTGGGGCATTTCCCCCCAAGCCACGGACGAGGAATGTGGCTAGCAACGATCGACTTGAGTGATTGCTCGTCAATCCTGAGGCACCCTTGAAATCGACCATGGCGGTAATCTTTACTAGCACGAAGATACTCGACAAAATGCTGGCGAACTTGTTCTCTTCCAGCTCCATCCCAGAACTTATCAGAGAAAATGACGTCCCGACGCAATCCCTTCACAAGTAGTTCTGCGGTAGATTCAGGTTCTGGGTCCTCTGACTCTTTATTACGAATATCCTTGTAGAACTGGCAGTCGATTGCATAATTGATGATTTGAGAAAGCTTGTCCATAGCAATCGGCCATAGTCTGTCCGACTCTGCGATGTAGACTGTCCGGTAGATAACATAGCCCCAGGGGAACTTTGAAGGCAGCGCAGGGAATAAAAACCGTCTCGCCCGGCGTTTGGTATTTTGAAACCATGGCTCATGGACCCAGCTGCGTGAAAAATCATCGTTGGGGAATTCCGGATGCGACCATCACTGAGACCAGGATGGATGATGATAAAACGAGTTGTCGTCAATCTCGTCCACTAGCTTGTTTATTGAAGCCTGGTCCAGAGAAGAAGAGGAGATAGCCGTCATGCCAGGAAGGTGAAAGACCATGAAATATCCAAACGCCAACAGGAGGGCTAGGTAGTAGAGAATGTAGAGGACGGGGGGATCCATTATGGGCTGCAGATGTAGGAGATCCTCGGGATCCTGGAGGGGGTAGGCGACTTATATATGGCACCGAAAGAACTAGCGTGGCGCCAGGCCCGGCGCCCAGCTTTTCCGTATTCCAGAAGGTATCATCGTTCAAAATAGACAACTATCCGTGGGTCTTGTTCTATCTGTGGAAGTAATCACATGCGAAGGAGTTGCAGTGAGAATGGGAGTTACATTAGTAGTCAAGCCGACGCCACTGGGAGTCGGGAGAAGACTCGTCAAAATAAGGAAACTCGACTATCCCAAATTTGGTGCCACTCGATAAGCATTCCTAACAACCAAAGGGGCAGAGCAATTGGGGCTCCAAAAGGGGTAGGCTTTGTGAGACACCTCTGGGTGATCAGTGTTATGTTCTTTTTGACCCTTTGGGCTGCCTTTAGGTAGGACATGCAAATGTTTAGACAGAGAAGGAAGCTGCGGATAACCTTTCCATTGGCACCGTAGTCTTCTCCGCATGAGTGGGATGTATGTTTCTTCGAACTTGCCGCGCAGGTCGTTTAGCACTCTTAGAAGCGTGGCATAGATGCCAGAGAATGTCTCACCTACCGATAGTACTCACGGAGGGCTTTGGATCTTCCCGTGACTTTTGAGTTCAGCAGTACCGTCAAACAACAAAACTTGTGATGATTGTGTCCATCATCATGATTTTGAATGTAATGGGAATGATATATACAGGCAAGTACATATGCAGCTGTGGGTGATCGTCCACCGCATACTAGTAGTGTGAAGTGCTGTGGCCGGAAGCCTGGAGCTGTATCTATGATCTGGGGCCAGATCTGAGGTAGAGAGTTACGCGTCTTGATAGAGACGTCTAATCAAGTATTCGATACAAGAAAGAGCAGGTACATACGACCACAGGGTGTGGAAAACAGGGCTTCCCGTCCGCTCAGCCGTACTTAAGCCACACGCCGGCCGGTTAGTAGTTGGGTGGGTGACCACCAGCGAATCCCGGCTGTTGTATGTTTTTTATGCATGTCTTTATGGAGTTGGTGGCCATGGAGAAAATGGCTGGAAAGTTGGCATATGAAGGGTAAGTAGACTAAAACTCGGGTGAGATCCTGCTGACCGGCATGAGAAACATGCGTGTAGTTAGAAACTAATAATGAGATTGAAGTACTTCATTCAATCCCGTGTACTCTAAGTCGACTCCTTTTGCTTGGTTCAGCCATAGTCTAATGTCAGACGGAGCTTCTAGCAATCACCATCCATCTCTAAGCAAGAAGCAGTCCATTACCCTAGACCTTGATAATCGTTATGGAATCATGAATAACAGTCGGATAAGCAAACGGCGCCCAAAGGCCTTAGGCTGGTCAAGGCTACTTCACGGCTGACGAACAGCTTATCGGATTGTTTGTCACAGCGGCCTACCAGTTAGACTTAATTAGGGTCTCATCCTGCAGGATCCGTTGGCTTGTAGAAAACCCGCAGACTAGGACGTATTCTGCAACTCCACATTGTCATCTCGTCGGGTGGGCTAGTTTCCGCCAATCGATCCCTGGCCCGCTAGCCTTAGCTTCGGGCACGTTTACTTGGCGTAGTTATCAGTAAGCCGAAGAGATGCAGCTGCATGCTGGTTATGGCTGGTGGATGTAGATTGAAGTTCCTCTGTGCCTTTCGTTCTGGCTCTCATTTGCCACAACGTGCTTGTTTAGATCTCCTGGGATCAGGGAATACATCACGCATTGAACCCATAGCGGAAGATTCTGTGCATCCTTCCACAGTATGCATAGATCGAGCACACTGGTGGATATACAATCCCGCAGAATAGATGCACCAAGGTCCGTCTACATAGGGTATCTGCATCCCGTAATTAACCTATGTCCCCATATTCCGCTCTCGGACTTTGACACGCCCAATTTGCTTCTAGACGCGGGGAGGCCGCCCGCTTAGGACCCAGGCACGGCTTAGGGACAGAGGGCATTGCTGCATCACCTTCGCCACGGTTGCTTTGAAGGTAGACAGTCCCACCCTTTACTCCACTGTTGCATATGTCGAACCCATTTTGCATACTCTTCAACTTAAACATGCAGGCCAAGATGGCCGGCGTACACAGGTAAGCAGCCACATGTTACGAAGATAATGCTCAGTAAGAATGACAAAGGAATTGGGAAAGTGAAGGCCGAGATGAGTGGCAATGTCGGTGTGATATGGGCCCGATCCTAGTATAAATAGGAGTCCTTACCCTCTGTCCAAGGCTAGCATTCATCTGCAATCCAGACTCACAATCCAATCCCTACTCCAACCCAGGCAAGATGCATTTCACCAAGGTCTTCCAGGCTATCACCCTTCTGGCTGCATCCACGGCTGTTACGGCCTGGAACAGGCTGGACAAGAACAATGCTGTACGGAGTTACCTTTTACTCGAAGTCGGCTGCAGAGGAGAATTTCAAACTGACAATGCCTAGGCTGTTCTTGTCGTTGACCACCAGGTCGGTCTCGCGCAGGCGGTGCGTGACCAGTCGGTCAACGACTTCCGCAACAACATGCTGGCGCATGCAGCGATGGCCAAGGTTTTCAACCTGCCTATCGTTCTGACTTCTTCCTCCGACGAGGGCCCCAACGGCCTCTTGCTCAAGGAGATTACGGAGATGTATCCCAATGCCACATTTGTCCGCCGTCAGGGTGAGGTCAACGCCTGGGACAACAAGGATTTCCGCGCTGCCGTCAAGGCCACCGGAAAGAAGCAACTTATCGTCGGTGGTATCGTGACCGAAGTTTGTAAGTACAACCGAGCCCTTACGACAATCCTGACTGAGGGGGAATGATGTTTATGAGTCTATACTAGGTACTGCATTCCTGGCCCTCTCCCTTCGCGATGAAGGCTACGAGGTCTACGCCAATACCGATGCCAGTGGCACCTTCAACGTCCGCCTGGCTGAGGAGGCTAATCGCCGCATGGAGAAGGCTGGAGTCACCCTTATGGGAATGTTTGCTATTGTCATGGACCTCATGCGCGACTGGAGACACACCCCTGGCCTTTCTGAGGTCCTTCCCTACCTTGACAAGTGAGTAATCGTTATCTTGGACATGACTATGCTGGATTCTAAAGTGAGGCAACTAGGTACCTCTTTGACTACGGCTTGGTTGCTCGCCATCACGCCGGTGCTCTTGTCAACGGGACTCTGTTTCCTGTTGAGACGATCCTGATCTAAGATGGGCAATATGTGACTTGCATGGCGGCTCGGAGGTTGTTGGAGGAGTGGTGGGGATAGTGCAATAATCGGTATTTAGTCAAGCTGTGGCATGGCAGATATAGTTATTGCAGAGCTGAGGGAGTGTGGGTGAAGTCGTCCATGTTGTGGATCACTCGAGGAAAGAAGCCCCATGGGTCTCTTCCAAACAGTGGATTTTTTAGGGGTAGTTAGTTAGTGAATGAAGGAGTAGGTGATGCTGGCAAAACTTCTAACCAAGGCGCACGCAGATACCAGTCCTCCACAGAACCATGCGCAGCAACCATTTTGACTCTTTTCCTCCTCCAGATTGGCAGAATGAGATCCTCACTGGGCACATGCAGTAGTAGTAGAGAGTGTCCGGGATTGCTTCAGCCACAAGCCCAAAGGATAAGCCCTGCCACGCTGCAACTTGGTATACCGCAGCCGGTCACATCTAGACTCCAGGATCAAGAGTGGCCTAAGAAGGCAAATCCCGAATACGCCACTGTTATTCCGTTGACACTGGCTAGACTGCTGCAGCGCCTCTATAAGCAATCTTGGGCCCTGGTTTGACAAAGCTGTCTCTGCGGTGATAGGATGCAACGTCTCGCGCATGATTCGGGACAGGCGCAGGGTATTAATTCAATTCAGTGCCATATAGCTCTAAGGTTCAACTTATTGCTTCCAATTAGCGGTGACAAAAGGGATGAATACGAGCTTAGTGTCAGCCAAAGTCCACAGCTACCTGTATATATGTCTTGGCACTTTCTGGTAGTGGAAGCCTCATTTCGCTTCCCAGATAGTCTTAAGTTGTAGCGGGAAATATCTGACGATTGGAGATTGCGCGCATCAGAAGATATGAGCAGTAAAGTCTGATTGGCAGCACAAAAGTTACCAAGCCCTCGTAAGACTACGGAACGAGGAAGTGACAGGGAAGACAACCTTGCAAGCCATCGCTGATAGCAAAAGGAATCGACGTCTAAAATTTCTAAATATAGTGCTTCATCCCCTATGTCCAATTGAAGCCTTTCCAGGGTCCAGAGGATCGATGTTCGGTGAGCCCAATCCCTGCAGATATATGATCTATATAACTAATTGCTGACATGCATGCTACAGACGAATACGCTATATCGATCCAAAATAGCCGAGCAAAGCCTGCTCTAGATCTGTGGGAATAAATCATGCAATGGCATTCGCATAAGAACGGACAACTGCCTAGATTTTCAGGGTCTTCTCGAGGATCCCATTCGGCTTCAGGGAAATTTGTTCTACTTACTCAGTCTTTCGCCGCCAGAGCCATGCGCTTTTACACGTTTTCCGTCGCAGTAGCTCTGTTAGCTGCGGCCGTGCCTGTTACAGGGAGCTCAGTGGATCCATGGGATGCCCTTGCTAGAAAGGCGTTAGTCAATCAGAACCAATTCCATCAGGGCGGCGCATGCAGCCTGCGCACTGCTGCTGTGCGCAGAGAATGGTACGAGTATCCACCGTGACCTGCGTGACTGGATTCTGACTGATAGGCTTTAATGCTTTCACTCAATAGGGGCTCTCTTTCCAAACGCGAGAGAAAGGACTACATCGACGCTGTGCTTTGCTTAGCTTCTAAGCCCGCGAAGATTGACCCTTCCTTTGCTCCAGGCGCGCGCAACCGATTTGATGATTTTGTCGCGACGCATATCAACCAAACGTGGTTTATTCACGGGACGGTAAGTTCTTCTGGTGGAAGAGGAAGAACTTGCGGGATAGTAATGCTGTTCATCTAGGGGAATTTCCTGACATGGCATCGTTACTACACATGGGCGTACGAACAAGCCCTGCGGAACGAATGCGGCTACAAGGGTTATCAACCTTACTGGGCGTGGAATAAGTACGCCGACGACCCTCTAGACTCTCCCATCTTCGACGGGTCCCCATACAGCATGTCCGGAAATGGACCATACATCCCCCACAACGACACTGAGATCGCGCCTGGTGTCTTCATACCTGCTGGGACTGGGGGTGGCTGTGTATCATCCGGACCTTTCAAGAAGTGTGTCCCCTTTCTTGATCCAGATCTTCATGAGTACTGACTCTTCTGCAACAGCTGGACGGTTAACCTGGGGCCTGTATGGCTGAGCCTCAAGATCCCTGGACTCGCGGCTCAGAACGGTTCTGGTCTCGAGTATAATCCACGGTGTCTTCGTCGAGATATCTCGCAGGATGCCGCAGCGTGGACGAGAACGGAAATCGTGATGGAATTATTCAATGAGACGACTATACTTGGTTTCCAGAACTTGCTGCAAGGCTTCGTGCCAACGCCTGGATATCTCGGTGTCCACACTGGCGGCCACTTCACAGTGGGCGGCGACCCTGGTGGAGTACGTTCTAGGATTTCTCTTTTGCATCCGAAGCTAACCGGCGTGCGACCTCGTATAGGACTTTTACACTTCCCCTGGTGATCCAGTATTCTATCTTCACCACGCTGCCATTGATCGCGTGTTCTGGACTTGGCAAAACCTGGACCCTGCTTCTCGCACCTATGTTGTAGATGGGGGTACGAATATGGTTTTGCCTTCATCTCCAAACGCTACATTGGATGATTTGGTGGATATGGGCAGTGCTCTAGCACCACCAAAGACGATTAGAGATCTTGGAAGTACTATGGGAGGCCCGTTTTGTTACGTTTACAAGTGATTGGTCATGAGCGATCTTGTGAAGGAAATTCATCGAGGTGATATGGTTTTACGATCAGATTGGAGGTTTGTCTTTTTAATCGGTAAAAGTACCCAGCAAGGAAGATACAGAACAGATGCCACGAATCTCGAAGACGACAAAAAAATGTATACTTGTGTATTCCTTTCACTTTCGTATGCTCAAATCAGGCAAACTATCCAGCGTATTCGAACGGCCTTCAATCTCATATACATATATGTGCCTGGGCATAGGTAAACCCACCATAAAAAACGACAATTCACGTCACCTCTCTCTCCACCGACACCGCTTCGAATAGATAATATATCAATTCTCCCAAGATTATCCATCCTCTTCATATCTCACCCGAAGTTTTCCTAGTCAATGCGTCTCATACGCCCTTTGAACCTCAGCTCTAATGCATTAGGGACAGTCTCTTCGAGACCATACCCAAATGCCCGCTTGGTTAAGGTCCACCGTCCACCAGACTGACCTCCTGTAAGCGGGGCACAAGGCCAGCGCGAAAAGTTCCGATTCCGAATGGAACAATGGATCATCTCGTTGGTGCTGACCTCGCTGGAAATACGCGGCATAGGTGTCCGGAGACCACTTCCCAAGAAAGGCAGCGCAGTAGAAACCAGGCGAGACACGAAGCTCAGAGCATCCTCCAGGAAGCCGGACGGCGACTCGGTGGGCCCTGCGGCGGTAGCCCAAGCCGGGGTATTGCCCTGCTGGACAGGGACCCGATGGTCAAGCAGATAGTAGTCTTCGGGGTCCGTGGCCCCGTTCCCGTCAACGAATGCCAGCTTGTTATCCTCCGCGCACCGGCCGATCATCCACGCCAACGATATATCAGAAAGCCGCGAGTCGCCCAACCCGCCGCCGATATCAGCGTGCACACCAGAGAACCACACCTGCTGCAAGTCCTGGGTGCTGTTTCGCGCGACCTCCCATAACGTGGGTTGATACGGGGCGCGGGATTCATCGAGGGAAAGCGCATGGTATGCATGTTGAACCCGAGGCGAGAGTCGCTGGTTATAGAACTCGATCTTTTCGCCTCTTATACCAGCTCCATGGAAGCCGACAGTATCCCACACGCCGATGATCCGGATTGCATCGCCGATATCGCGAAGATCGCCCTTTTCGCGCAGTTCGCCAATAAGCCCTTCATCAAAGACGGGGGATGTCTGGTTCGGACTGTGGTCGTAATACTGCTCATATACATCTGGGAACTTGTCCATCCCTCGCTTGGATAAGAGACCGAGGGACGTTGCAAGACCTCCTATTGATCGAGCGGTGTATGCGCCGCGGGAGAAGCCGAAAAGAAATATCTCATCGCCTTCCTCCCAATTATGACAGAGGAACCCATATGCGGCGCGTATGTGCGCAGAGAGCCCGGCTCCGTAGAGTCCTGTCTTCGGTGTTTAACAACGGATGATTCCATCATAGGAGAGGACCTACCTCCGCGCAACTTGTCGCCTAAGTTCGTCCCTACTCCAGGCTGATAGAACACGATCTGGGGTATCAGCGGTCCGGTCTCGCTGACTGCGTATGGACTCAATGCTCTTGACAGCCGGGTCACATTTGTCGGGTGATCATCAGGACTCGCCGTCGTGGAATCCTGCCATGTGCCTACAGAGGCTTAGGGTTGTTCCAAGCTATTAAGAGGGCTCCCATACCATCACACAGGACGATAAGTCGCTTCATGGGGAATACTGGGCTGCCAAGCACTTCCACACCAGGATCTTTGTAGCCAATAATATGAGCCCCAGGTAAATTCCTAGTCTAAGGAGAGAAAGCAAAACAGTTTATAGACAGACTAGCAGATAGGAAAGAGGATGTTGACACCTTTTGTACCTTATGAGATCTGCTCTACATAGACTCAGCCAGCCTGGGCGTTCATCACAAGCCCCAGGGCTGGCATATACGAGGGGCGAACGCCTAGGCGCTACCTCGCAATCCAGCTGAGTAGACGCCAACGTCTTACAGGATAACACGACTTCATCGCCAAGAGTTAAACCAGGTCTATTGAAGCGATTGGGATTTAGCATGTCTTGGCCCTTGGCGTGCATTAGGCATGACCGAGCAGTGTAGTGTACTTCTTCGAACCCATGTCAGTGTCATCGAAGTTTCCCCTCATTGGATCAGACTTCGCAGGTTTGCCTTGGCTCAGCCGGACGTCAGTTGCGAATCCTTGATCAACTCGGAACCGACACACTTTGTCCTAGTCGGTCTCATGTTTCAAACCCCACCGGTGCTTCTGACGCAATGACCGTGACGGCATTTTTTACGGAGAGGTCTGAAGGGGACTGAGCAGTCGAAGACCTGATATATAAGAGAAGCTGACAAAGTCTTCCTCGATGTGCAACATATATTACATGATTCTTGGGGATGTATGTGGTTGTCCTTTCACTCTTTCCTCCTTCCTCTGTCCCCTTTATGTGTCAGCAAAAGTGAAGTCACGTTATCAATAGGGCAGCATCTTGCATGAAGATATAGTCAGACGAACTATGTATGGACTGACTGCCCACGTCGGGCGATTGTCAGCATGGGAATATCTATATCAGAAAATCATCTACATTGAAGAGCCAGCTATATCGGATTCTCTATATAGATGGATAAAGCTGCGTTGATTCGCTCGACAGTTCAGCACGTTATATTCTGGCGATAGAAGTGTTCCCCGATTCCCTAAAGACACATCGGGGTCTACCTTGGCTGTGATATGAGACCTCCTATGCTTCTTGGGGTGTTCAGAGTTTCAGATCTACAGCTCGCGGTACTCGGAAATTGCTGGAACCCCGAAAAAAAGGTGCGTCTACGGTATGTCAGGTCAAGTTGAGTTGTATGATGAGTCTTAGATATCTTCCGCATGCACCGACAGAAGTCATCGCGATTTTCTGGACCGGCGAACTTCTTTGACAGCGACTAGTAGGATGTAACAGTGGCGGGAACATGCGGAAGTAGTAGATCTGGGTCATACAAACATCACAAAACCTTGTACAACATCCTACACCATGACTGCGTTGGGAGGCTCCAGCCATATAGAGGTTGCAGATGTAGCCTGAAATCATTAATGCGGCAATTTTCTATTTCTACTTGCTGGGATTGGCATTACTCTGTAGCGCACTGCCCCCGCACAGAGCCTCCATGCGTGCTGAGCAACAAGCAACGCATGTAATTCAAAGTTTATACGTGATAAAAATTTAGCTCTCATCTGAGTTATGCGTTTAGCAAAGTTAGTGCTAATCTACCTATGGGGACTCCGTGTTCACAATTAACTTTAGGTTGTTGGTTATGTAGCCTGCAGTTGATGCCGGTATGTAGAAGAATTCATACTAATAAAGTGTAAGTACGTTGCATTTATGATATAATCGACTTACATTCTTTCAGAGCAGTAGCGAGGATTCTCAATTTAAAAGGGACCTTTCAGATTGATGCTCTTCAGAACATATTGGTCATAGTTTATCTCTTTGGTCAAGCTACTACAAAAAAAGAACTGTCTCTGCACACCCACCATGAAACTTGCAACTACTCTCGGACTCGCCTTCGTGGCTCACGCCTCCGCTAATCCCTGTCTTCCCCCTGGGATCGTCTTTCAGTCGGGGAAGAATCATCCATGGGAGGACACGGCCACTGTCAAACTCGCCAACGACTGGAGCGGAAAGCACGCTGAAGCCGAAGTACCTCTCGACCGCAAAGACTACTCTATTGAATTACTTTACGGCAAATCCGATCTATCTCAGGACGGCGGTATCTATGCAACAAGTGCGGAGCTTACGCAGTTTAGCCAGCGTACTGGCTGTGTCATTAAACTGGATGAACCAGAAATCCATGCCCAAGTGAATGCACATGCTACGTGGACTTTCTTGGACCGCGGCGCTTGGGTTAATGTCAAGGATGGCACTGTGTCCTGCGGGGAATTCTAAGGGAGGCTTTGCTGGGTTGAGTACTGTAAATGCACGACAGCTCGACATATGGGATATATGTCGTCCGTGTAGTTAGGAGTTTAGCCCCGAAAAGACCGTGGCCAGTTCCGTTCTGTGGCCCACGTACGTCTTGTCCAAATAAATTGCTGAGTCGATGAGTATCGTGAGAGTAGAAGAACTGTAGACATCCGACGAATTAGTTCCAGGTAAGAAAGCAAGAAGTCCGGAAGGTTTGGTTAACATAAGAATTGGATCGGATATATACTGAACACAGAAGCAAAGTGACCCTTGTATAATAAGACAAGACGCTTGGTCACCGCAAGATTTCACCTCTTTGCTTTTGTTGCGTGTTCCGTAGGTGCATAGCATGGCAGAGACACACCTTGTTGTAGTACTTCCTGCATGGGCCTCCACACAATATCATGTTCCATATCACGCTTTCCTCCTAATGTCAAAATAATAAGGGCATATTATTCGTCCACGTATAGTCGCTGTTCTCTGTAGGGCCGCCCAAGGCCCAGCCGTGGTAATATTTCTAGTGTAGATTGCACGCTACCAGCTAGCTCGGCTCGACTTCCACTACTAGACAGGTTGTCAAACCCCAGTGCCGGGAGTTAGTCTGGGAATGTTACTAGTACAGAAACCTATGTTAATATTCCTAGGGTGTAGTGCCGGCAGGCTGCCCTCCGGAAGCCCCATATATATCTATCCCAGAGCGCTAAACCCCATTCCGCTAAAAAGTGCGATGGGTCATTTCTGCCCACCTGCATTGTCTTCTCGCGCTGTTTGATGTTCCTTTTCCAACTAGTAGTATCGTACAGAGATCAGTGTCGCTCGACCCAGAACGACATGGCCCTAATCCGCTTCTGGAAACAAAGTACGAAGAAGCGATCGGACTTCGGTCTCTCGCTAAGGAACATGGGTTTGCGGAGACTGTCCTCGTCATGTCACGATATATGAATGATGCGGTGTCCGACATCAGAGTCTCTTGTTCTTCTGCTCTTTTTACTGTCTCAAATCCCGGAACCTCCCTATCAAATTTGACCGAGCCCGCGCTATCTCAAAAAACTCGCACAATGGTGAACACCACTGAAACCCCGGGATACATTCCCGTCTCGGAGTGGCCGAACCTTGAGGCTCTGGCCGTGGGCTACGGCGAGCACCTGATGGTCCAATCCAAGGGCCTGTCTGGGAGGCGCTTCGAGCTAGTACTTGGGGGCACCACCGGTGTCGCCCATCATTTTGTTGACGACCACATGTTGACTTGGGAGATGGTGGGAGACGGGCGGAAAGGCGACTCAGAATACAAGGCATTCGAGGTCCGACCAAACATCTTCTTCGTCGATTTCTACAAACCTGGCTACGACGAGCAAGTCAGCCTCATCCTCAACTTCAGTACTGGTCAGGCTCTGGCCGGCATCTCTGGCTTCCACATCAAGGACGGCCAGAAGAGAACGTGGACCGAGCTCACGGATGCCTCGATTGGGAGATACGGCTCAGTCACGCCTTTCCAACCCACGAAGGACCTCATCGGCAAACATATTCTCTATCGCTACACCCCCCGAGACGCATACGAGCATATCTATCTGAACCAAGGCACATTCACCTGGCACTGTTTGAGTGGGACCGAGAAGGGGCTTGCAGACACCGAGCCTTGCAAGATGCTCAAATTGGACGATCAGCTGTACCTGCTCTTCTGGAGCGAAAAGGTCATGCCGGTGGAATCTATTGTGGTGGTTGATCTCGGGCAGATGCGCTCTACGGGTCGTTTCTTCTGTTGGGATCCGAAGCCGGCAAAACGAGTTCATATGTTATTCGGTTCATACGCGACTGTCCTGGCGGAGACAAACGCTGCCGCTGTGCTTGGTCCTCGTCAATCCGCTCTCTAATTTCCCTGCCGCGTGCCATAATCGCTTTCCTTTGGGATGTCTCTATCTCAGTACCAATGCGTCTGAATATACACCTACATCAATACCGTACTACCATTCCATTTAGAATTGCTGGTGTCCGCGGTAGAAGGAATATACAGTAGGGAATACTCACTCCCCCAATCCTACAGTCGTCCGGCGCATAGCACATTGAGGTCATTATAAATGGACCTTTTACGTACGAGAAAGATAGTATAGGTATACCGTTCGAAATGGTTTAAATCTCTAGAATGAAGAGGAATCTCCCACGGGAAGGAGGAATTGGCAGTCCCCGTCTACTCCTAGCCCCTGTTCATGAATCGAGATCAGGTATTATGCGTCTTGAATATACTTGATTTAGCTGACCTGATACTTTAACGTCCAGGCCATATGCATCAGCCTACTAAGCCTACGGGAAAATTGTGGGGCGGGAACTAAGCATTGTCTCTGGAGGTATGGCGGGGGCGTCAAGGCCCAAGCGGTCCGAACCGTGCAGTGGAGAATCAGAGAATACGAGAAGATAGCGTGTCTATACAAAGCTCATTCAAGATACACTCTTTTATACTAACAGCGGGCGGTTCCGCCCACTGGCCCCATCGGGGTCCACCGCCCCTGATACGAAGCGGATAAGGAAGCCGAGTCTAGTGGAAGCTTGGTGTCAGATCTAGTGCGAGATCGCTGCTCTCGTCCCAAAGAGAGCCGCAGCTGGTGACATCGAAGGCATCGTAATGTCCGTATCATGTTAGGTCGGTGACGCGGCCTCATCCTTCGTGTTCTGGTAAAGATCCTTCGGGGGTCACCGATGAGGCTTGCAAATTCTCGACTTTTGGTATTGGATATGGAATGGGCTGCTACAGTAATATCGGTCTACCTACGTAGAAAGACACTACATATGACTACGTATCCGACCTGCCATGACGCTGGGACGGAGAGGACCGCCTATATTCTCTCTAGTCTCCTAACCCTTCAGACCTAGCTCCTTTGCATGGTACATTCGGTTTCTTTAGTACGTCTAGAGCACCTCGGAATAATTTTCTGTTATAGATTGCTACTACCTCCTTTCCTTGCGATTGGTAGCGAGAAACAGAGACACTGGCAATATGTCTGAAAGCGGGGACGTATCTGGCCCTCAGGGCCATGTAGCCCGAGAGCGGAATGAGAAACCAATTGATCAGTTCCAAAAAGCCAAGTCTTCTGCCAACGATGCTTCTTCCATTCCGAATGGCGGGTGGGAAGCTTGGCTTCAAGTATTGGGAACCTTTCTCATTTTCTTCAACACATGGTGAGCAGACTCCAACATTGGAGGGATCTATAGTGACTGTCTAGGGGCATCCTCAATACGTTCGGAGCATACCAAACCTACTATGAGACCGGGGCGCTTTTTGTCTCGACATCGTCCAACATCTCCTGGATCGGCTCGGTGCAGTCGTCCCTTCTGCTGATTGTTGGGCTTGTAACCGGTCCTCTATACGATGCCGGTTACTTCTACACCCTCCTCGGCAGTGGTTCACTCCTGATAGTCTTTGGACAGATGATGATTAGTATCTGCCATGAATACTACCAAGCCCTTCTGGCCCAGGGCTTCTGCATTGGTATTGGCGTCGGCCTTATCTTCATCCCAGGTGTCGCGGTGCTGTCGACGTATTTCACCACGAAGTTAGCCCTGGCCAACGGCGTAGCCGCTGCTGGGAGCGGACTAGGTGGGTAGCCATATACAACTACATCCTAAAATCACTAACAAGCGGGCTTTCGCAGGAGGCATACTATATCCCATTGTTTTCCATCGATTATGCGACAGAATCGGCTTTGGCTGGACGACCCGAGCAATCGGGCTCATCATCTTCGTCACCCTATTCATCCCAATACTCATATTTCGAATCCGAGTCAAGCCATCCAGCAAGCGCAAACTGATAGACCTGTCAGCCTTCTTTGAACCAGCCTACATCTGGTTCGTTCTAGGAGGCACGCTGACCTTCGTCTCACTCAACATCCCCTTCTTCTACATCCAATACTTCTCCATCCAGCAAGACATTGCATCGGGCGAGCTCGCATTCTACCTCCTCTCCATCATCACCACTGGCTCCGTGTTCGGCCGCGTGTTCCCCAACTTCTTCGCGAACCGCGTCGGCCCCTTCAACATCATCTCGGCGTGCACCATCGTCTGTGGTGGGCTCATGTTCGCCCTGATTAATCTGTCCAGTCTCGCGGGGACTATCGTCATTGCGCTGTTTTATGGGTTCTTTTCTGGGGCGTTTGTCTCGCTACCGCCGACTTGTTTTGTGAAGCTCTCGCCGGATAGAGGGCTTATCGGGACGAGAATGGGCATGGGGTATGCCGTTATGGCAGTGGGTAATTTGATTGGAACCCCATCTGCAGGGGCGATCTTGCAGGATAGAGGGTTCAATGCTATGTGGGTGTTTGGTGGCGTTATGTCTATTGCTGGGGGTGCGGCTATGATGATGAGTCGGAATGTTCAGGGGGAGTGGAAGCCGCTTGCGAGGATATAGACTCGTGTGGGCTAGTATTGTATTAGCAGGCAGAGTCCTGCAGAATCCCAGAATTGGCTAGAATCTGGCCGTGGTCGAGCTGGGTTGTTACTCTGATGACTGAACCCAGCTGAAGCCTAGAATGCGCGTATGAACTACCCAAGTACCGGGTCTGGTTATTCCATGTCCTTAGTACGGAAACCAATCCAACAAATACATGCAATCATATATTCCAACCAATTTACCTATATACAACTCCGGCTACAGCTTCAAATCCCGCGGATCCTTAAACACCACCTCCTCCAACCACCAAGAAATAATCTCATTCACCTCCTTGGGCCTCTCCCACAACGCCCAATGCGCCGTGTCCACCTGCTTGAAAGCCAGATGCGGGATGGACTTCATCATGCCCTTGCCGAGGTGTGGGGGGAGAGCCGCATCACGAAGAGCCTGGATGAAGAGCACTGGTGCCATAATCCGCCGGTCGAGGATGGGGAGCTCGTCTCTGTAGTTGACTTCGCGGGTGCGATACCAGTTGACTACCACGATTCATTAGTTTCCAACCCACAACACTGTGTGACCAGGGACATACAAGGACCATGCAGGCCGTGACGCGCAAACTCCGAGGCGTAGTAATCCAGTTCCTATTTCATCAGCATTACTCTCACACAGACATATAGCCTGAAGGAAAGGATATACCTCCTCACTCAACAGCCGCGACGGCTGCACCCGCATCATCTTATCAACAAGCACGCCATCATGCACGTCGAACGCGAACTCGCCGTCCGCCGTACGCCCCCCATACAACGTCGACAGGAACAGCTTCATCTCCTCCTTGGAGCGCAGTCGCTCCAGCTCGCCGCGGATGAACTGCACCTGGTACCCGAAGTGCGGGGTGATCTTGGCGACCATCTCCTCGATGGGCATGTAGGTCTTGATCGGGGGCGCGTACGGCACGCACACTGTGAACATATGCGTGACGAGGTCGGGGTGCCACAGGGCGACCCGGTAGGCCAGGAACGCGCCCCTGTATCTATCAGCGGTGCTCGCTGGATGGGTCGTGCTGGGCTAATCCGGGAGGAGAAAGGGGAAGGGAATGGTACCAGTCATGGCCGCCGACGATGATTTTGGACGCGCCGAGCTGCGCGGCAAGCTCCTTGATGTCATCGGCGCAGTTCTTGTGCGAGTACGGCTCGACGGCGTCGGGGGCGTCCTGGCTGCGTGAGTGGGCGGTCTTCAATGTGCCTGGTATGTGCATACGTACCGTCTGGCCGTAGCCTAGGCAGTCGGGCGCGACGACGCGCAGGCCTTTGTCGCGCAGCATGGGGATTTGATATCGCCATGCCATGGACAGGTCTGGGAAGCCGTGGATCTGGCGGTGTTAGTGGGAGGACGTGGGCGGGTGGACAGTGGGACGGTGCCGTACCAGGAAGATGGTGGCTCTGTATTTTCCCGAGTCGGGGACGCTATACAGGTAGCCTGGTCATGTTAATCGGATGATGCTGGTGTAGCTGGTGGCACGGCGGTGGCCAGCCGAGGTCAGCATACTGTAGGTTTTCCCATTGACGCTGGCTGAGCGGCGCTCTACGCGCGGGTCTCCGCGCACATTGATCTTGTCGACGTCGGACATGGTGGATTTAGCTGGACAGTTGCTATTCCAGCGATGAGGTAGAATGGGGAAGAAGTCTGGTGTTGTTAGTTTGTGGTGATTTGTACTGCGTCGTTAGGCGTCTGGCTATCACGTGAAGCCGACGTCAAGGGTACAACTCACCTTTGTGCCCAAGAGGAGTCTAACGGATGAATCGAATATAATCAATGTTACTTTTGTGATGAGTGTTTTCCAGTTTAAGTTGAACATACGTTATTAATGAGTTGGGTCTCGACGATCTCCGAGCCTCGGTTACTGCGAATGCACTTCTCCTCATCAGTCGCCAATCAACGCATCTATTCCACACAATGCACAAAATGTGGTATAAGTCCACTACCAGTCAAACAAAGACTCCGCTCAATACTCCACCGTATCCTCCTGATCCTCCACGACCTCTCCGCCATCATCATCCGCTCCGCGATGATCCGTCTGGTCCGGTGGCGCACCAGCATGTTGGTACTCACCAGCAGGCGCATCATCCGTCTTGGCCCCTTCGCCTCTCTCATGCCCATTAGAATCAGCCACCTCGTCCGCCGCTCCAGCGCCATCCGGAGTCTCTTTTGCATCGGTATCAGGCGCCGGGACCGCCTCGGTCACGTCCTCCTGCGTTTTCTCGTCCTGCGGGGGGTATCTCGCCTCAAACTCGGCCGTCTCGCGGGCAATTGTAGCCTCCGCCTCTTCAATCTGGTCTCGAATGGTATCTTCGTCTGCAGGCCGCAGCTGCCACGGTTTGTAGTACTGCGCGAACAGTCAGTCAGCACACCACACCGACCCAGAAACAACACCAACACATACTAATACCGGCTCCGCCTGCGTCTTCAGAAAGTGGGCCGTCGCCCGCAGATTCGCATGCCGCGTGCGCATCTACCCCGTCAGCATCAATAGTCAAGCGTGCTGCGGACATAAATCGTAGACCTACCGCTTCCGCCTCGTAGACCCGCTGTTCGCGCCTCCGCACGACTGCGCGCTCCTCGCGCCGTTTGCGCTTCAACTCATCGTACTCCTCGTCCTGCAGCTTGAGCTTATCCTGCTGTCGGCGTTCGATGTCCGCGCGTCGCTTCTGCGCTGCGCTGCTCGAGCTCTGGGACAGCGTGCCCAGGAGCGCGCCGAAGAGCCGTCGTCCGCGTTTGCGGTCCTCCTCGCGCCGGCCTGCGGGACGACTCCGTCGGTCGGTGTCTGCGTCTGCGTCTGCGCTGGCCGGTGGCCGGTCCGGGGAGTGTGCGGGTTGCGGTGGGTGGTCGTCGTGCGTGCTGAGGCGGCGGCGTTTGCTATCGGGGGAGGGGGCGTCGGTGAGGGAGGAGTTGCGCCGTTTGGGGGGCGCGTCTGGTGAGGGGAGGATGGTTTCTTGTTCGGGGATTGCGACGGCGGAGGCGAGCGAGCTGGTCTTGTTAGCTGGGCTGTTGATAGTGCAGGGTACCAGGTGCAGGACGGACCCGTCTGCCATGTTGAGCGGCGATCAATGGACCGCGGGGATAGAAGCCTGCAGGAGTGGGGTCGGAGGAATCGAGGGAATCGGGTCTGTCGAGGGCGACATGCAGCGCTGAAGACGTGGTGAGCGTACGGGCTGTTGTGGTCTGTTCTGTTCTGGTCCGTCGGCGGCGGAGTTTGACGCACGGACCACCTGCGAATCTCTTTGCCTTTGCCTTCTTCTCCAACCCAACCTCTTCTCACCGCACTTTACCACCTCTCCTTCTCCATCTCTATTCCTTGATTCTCCATATCACACATACCACCTAACTACTACATCCGTTGAAGAAGCTCGTCGCATTCCATCATGTCCCGCCATCACCCCGATCTCGTCATGTGCCGCAAGCAACCCGGCATCTCCATCGGCCGCGTGTGCGACAAATGCGACGGCAAATGTCCCGTGTGCGATTCCTACGTGCGTCCGACGACGCTGGTCCGCATCTGCGACGAATGCTCCTTCGGTAACTACCAGAACAAATGCATCGTGTGCGGTGGCGAGGGCATCAGCGACGCCTTCTACTGCTTCGAGTGTACGCGTCTGGAGAAGGACCGCGACGGGTGTCCGAAGATTATCAACCTGGGCAGTTCGCGGACAGATCTATTCTACCAGAAAAAGAGTTTTCGAAATCATTGATGGGTGGAGCGACGCTCTAAGAGGGTTTGGCGTTTGGTGGATGATGAGATGGATAATACCGGAGGTCTTGTGAAGGATAGATATTGCAACTACAGTGGTGTGCCTTGCCTTTTTCAATCTGATCCCGACGTCGTCTACCGGCCCGGCCGGCGGGGTCTGGCGAATCCACGTCTCATTCCGTTGTCCTGCGGCGGATCGACCTCCTCCTGCAATCTCTCGCCGGTGATCTCGTCGGGCCCGGATGCCTCGATCTGGTGTCGTTAGTGGCCGGCTGCTTTCGTTCTTGACTTGATTGCGACATACCTTCTTGGACACCTTGAGACCCTGGGCCTGGGCCAGCTCGAGCGCCGACATGCGGGAGCTCGCGTACAGCATGCGCTCCTTGATCGACGCCCCCGACGGACACGTGTAGACGAAGATGACCACCTCGGAGCCGGGATAGTGGTAGAAGGTGTAGCGGGGCGAGGAGGGCGAGATCCGGTCGCCGACGGCGGCGGCGTCAACGCCGGATTCCGCCGCCGCCAGCGTGAACGTCTCCTTGGGAATATCAATAGCCTGTATATACGTTAGCTCAATCCATCCGTCTCTCCAAGCAGCATCCAGCCCAGAAAATAACGTACCAACTGCACCAGCGAACCCTCCTGCATCTCACTCAGCGCCGCCTTGGCCTCCTCCGCCACCGGCATCTGCACATGCATCCCGGACCCAGTGCTAGGCCCGAACCCGCCTCCCCGGCGGAACGACCCCCCAATGCCAATATCTCTCCCCGGGGTCCCGCTGCGGGCTTCCTCCTCAGCGCGGCGGACGGCCTCCAGCTCGCGCTCCTTCTCGCCCATGAGCTCCTCGCGCTGGGCGCGGCTCGCGGCGCCGTTCTTCTCGGCTTCGCGCTCGCGCCAGGCCTCCTCGCCGACGACCTCGTCTTCCTCGGTGGCGAAGATGGTCGTGGCGAACTTCTCGGTGCCGAGTTCACGGACGAGGGTGGAGCGCGTCGAGGCGAAGAGGGTCTTGGCGCGCACGGCCGCATTGGAGGGGATGTAGGTGAGCGCGACGAGGGAGGAGGCGGCACCGCTGTCGGCGGGACGGCGGAGGAGGAGGTAGATGGGGGTTTTGGGCTGCAGGACGGAGGAGAGCTGGGCGAGCGAGGGGTAGAAGGCGTTCGGGGAGGCGAAGGGGATGGCCGGCAGAGGCGTCAGACTCTCTGCGGTGATGGTCACCGGCAGGCAGAAGAGCGATTGGTCGGAGGAGAAGGAGTTGAAGGCATCGTGGAGGTCGGTGGAGACTGTTAGGAGTTAGTATTGTGTTGTGTTGTGTTGTGTTGATGTCGTGGTGGTGTTAATGAGGGGGTGTGTTGATAGGGGCGGTATGGGGAGGGGAGGCAGTCAAGAGAAAGCAATGCTGTGTTACTTGGCTGCAGACGCACCTGAGATTCCGGACTGCATCGTGACAAGCCGTGGATCGTGCAATGTGACTTGTCGAAGGTTGAGGTGGGATGGGTTGGTGATGCGGAGGAGAAGCGGTGAGTTGGCGGGGTCTTAGTAAGGCTGCTCTCAGACTATAAATAGTCTCCTACATACGGAGTATTCGCTGTTCATCTACGTTGGACCACATCGTCTATCCAAACGAAATGGTATACAAAACACTATACTATATACAATCCATCCCAAACGAAAATCACAAGTGTATATGTGCTGATCATGCAGATCGCATTGCAATCGAAAACGCCACCATGCTCATGGTATCAAATGCTTTCGAGAACACGCAGCGGCTTTCCACCGCAACTTTTCCCTCGCCGCTCGCCTACTCCTCGTACTTGCCGCCGTTGACAAGGCTCCAGTTGGACTGCTCCAACTTGCCCTTGAGGAACTCGTACACGGTGAATGTGACGGCCTGGCCGGGGGCCACCCGCATCACACGCGGGGTGATACCCTTGTAAAAGGCGCGGGCGCCCTCCTGCTTGAACATGTCCTTGGCAATCACCATGATGCGGGAGACGGCGGACTGGCCGGGCTCGGCGCGAGTCTTCTGCAGGCGGGTCTTGATGGTGTCGATGGGGGCGTTGGAGAAGGGGCCCACGGCACCGGAGATCAGACCGATGACGGTGGTCTGGTAGGAGGGCAGCTGGGCGTTGGCGTACTCGGGCTGGACGCGCTGCAGGAAGGCCTTCAACTCAGTGTAGGCCGTGAAGTTGGCGGCCTGGTTGGTGCCCTGGCGCAAGGCGGTCAGCGACACGCCGCGGTACAGGGCGCTGAAGCCCTCCTCGCGGATGACGGTGAAGAGCGCGTGCGGCGCGCTGCGGTACTTGGGGGTGTCGAGGGGATCCGCCAGACTGTGGTGCTGCGCCTGCAGACGGATCTTGACGACCTCCATGGGGTTGACGACGGCGACGGCTTCGGTGACACCGGCGGCAAGACCAGCTGCGGGGGTTAGTCTTCATTCTTCACTCGCGCGGGGACAGTATACCGCATGGTATTGGACGTACCGAGGAAAGTCGCTTTGCTGGTGACATGGCCAGTCTCCTTATCGGCCAGGAGCAGCTTGTACTGCTCGTAGGAGGTGAACCGGATGGCCATCTTGGGGATGATACCGCCCAGCACGGCTCCGAGACCCTTGTACAGACCGAGAGCGGTCTCCTTCTTGACAATGTCGACGCCGGTGGTCACGAAGCCGCGCGGCTTCATTCCGGGGGCCTTGGCCCGGCGGGACAGCTGCATGCGCACCTTGATGGTATCGAGCGGGTGACAGACGAGGGCCTCCATCATACCAGCACCACCACCGGCGATCAGGTTGACCGCGGGGGAGGTGGGCTTCTTGCCATTGCCGTTTGCTTGTTTAGACATGGTGATGGGAGTGTGAGGAAGTGGGCGGAACGGCTCCGAGGTTCAGTAGGAGGAAGTATAAGAGGAAGGGAGAAGAAAGAGGGGAGAGGAGAGAGGAGAGAAAGGAAGAAGAAAAGAAAGTCCAATCGCGATACAATTCCGCGGAGTGTTCGACAGCGATCCCCAGGAATTAAGAAGGGAAAGCGACGATATCGGCGGTCACAAGGAGAGCTTTGCGCGCGGGGAGATACGGAAGTATGAGCAACTACGATCCTCGGCACGAGTGGGCGACTAGGTAAGGATTCTGGAGAAATAATTAATATTCGGGAATGGGGAAGTCGGCTCGGTTCCAGTGGCGGCTTTTGTGACGTTGCGCCGTGGAGAAAGCTAGGACGGGGAAGCGGAGGAGCTCTGGACGAGCGGAAGAAGAGGTCAAAGGTAAAAGGGATGTGTTTAATACTCAGTACTTGGACTGACTGGGATTCTGGTCTTCTATATATACTGTATAGCTCCGTCTCCCCGCGAATGTATATCCGAGGTATTCCCCAGATCTCTATCACGGTGACTAGTGAGTAATCTGGTGCTATACTTATACCGAGTAGATGGTCCGGAAAAGCACTTTATTCTGATGCCGAAGATCCCCCACGCCATGGATAGTTGCCTTACAGTGTTCTTTGCCTGCATTGCTTTGCTTGAGAGTACTTTCTGATCGTATCTGTTTCTTAATGTTACCAGTAAATTCTCTAAATTCCACAGACAATCACATGAAGAAAGTCAGAGCTTGTGACAGAGAGTCAGTGGTCACCACCATGAGTTCATCGAGTCAATCCGGGTAAATCCGGGCCAAGACCCTGAGCCGAGGTCATTTCCTAATGCGGAATCCTCAGGGTCTTCACTGCGCAATTCGCAGTATAGCTACAAGAGTAGTAGACGAGCCTCTCAATTTAGAAGAGTATCAGTACTCGGGAGATAGATCATTTAAGAAGAGAAGTATGACTTGTCGGTCTATAACCGACGACTATCTTTGGATCCTCCCAACTACCGGTGCCTATCTACTCCAGGTATATAAGCAGGTAGCATCTACCAAGTCACACTTAGACATCGTCCAAATTTAAAGAATATTCATACTGTCACTTCAACTGAAGACTCATAATTGTCTACACTACAGATCCGTCTTCGGACGACTGTCCTCCGCTTTCGGACCGGTTCCAGCACGGTTTATGTTTTACCCACGCGGACATGAGTTGGCGACGGATGGAATCCCGACAGATCACATAGTCGGTCCGATGCAAAGGGTTCATAGGGTTGGTATTCCCTTAGTGTAGGTAGTAAGGTAGATCATGGTCCACGTGCAGTTCACATGCACGCATATGATAATCATATCTGATCTATACTACAGAATATACATACCTCCAGCCTATTCATACAGCTGGATAAACAAACAGCCAGATCAAACTCCCTACTCTCGGAGCATATCCGATCTGCATGCTCCATGCATCTATATAACATCCATCTATACAGCCTCTCTACACAACTAATCCTACATACACTCTATACAATGCCCCTACCATGGCCACAGACCCTCCCACCCCCCTCCACACCATCCTCACCTTCCTCCTGCACCAATGGCTCCTCATCGGCATAGGCATCGCCTGCATCCTGGCCTACTACTTCCCCTCCGTCGCCAAACACGGCGGCACCATCCACGCCGAATACACCATCCTCTACGGCGCCATGGCCCTCATCTTCCTGATCTCCGGCCTCACCATCCCGCGCGACAAGCTCCTCCGCCACGCCCGCAACATTCGCCTCCACCTCCTCGTGCAGTCCATTTCCTTCCTCCTCGTCCCCGCCCTCCTCCTCGCCATCGTCCACCTCATCCTCGCCGCCGACTCCTCCGCCCCGCGCATCGACCCCGCCCTCCTCGCCGGCTACCTCTTCACCGCCGCCATCCCCACCACCATCGCCAGTAACGTCGTCATGACCCGCGCCGCTGCCGGCGACGACGCCGCCGCCCTCGTCGAGGTCCTCCTCGCCAACCTCCTCGGCCCCTTCATCTCCCCGGCCTGGACCCTTGCCATCCTACCCCGCGCCCCGGCCTTCGACCCCTGGCGCGCCGCCACCGCAGACCTCGCCGCCATGTACCGCGCCGTGTTCCGCCAGCTCGGGCTGGGCGTGCTGCTGCCGCTGGTGGTCGGGCAGGCGGTGCGGTGGTCGTGGCCGGCGCCGACGGCGCGGGTCGTGGAGCGGGCGCGGCTGGCCAAGGTGGGGAGTTTCTGCATGCTGCTGTTGGTTTGGTATTGCCCCTTTTCCGTTTCCCAGTTTTTCTTTTCGTTTGTGTCGTCATCCGTAGTCGTGCAGAATGTAACGGGTTAGGTCGACGTTCTCGTCGTGCTTCGCGACGGGCGCCCTGCAGTCCCTCGCCGCCGAGAACATCGCCTTCGTCGTGTGCTTCAATGTCGCCCTGTATCTCTCCCTGACGGGCGTGTCGTTCGGCCTGTGTCGGCTGCCGGAGCTGTGGGCGGGCGATGCGGACAGTAGTGGAGACGGAGGGCGACGCTGGAAGCGTGTCTTCCGGTCTATTTCCCCCGAGGAAACCATCGCGGTGTGTTTCTGCGCTCCCGCGAAAAGTACCTCCCTCGGCATCCCGCTGCTGTATGCCATGTGGGCGCCGTTGGACCTCCTTGTCAAGGCGAAGACCTCTGTCCCCGTGCTGCTGTATACCACCGAGCAGATCTGCGTGGCGCATGTGCTGGTGCAGGTGTTCCGGCGGTGGCGGGCGCGGGTGGACGATAAGCGGGAGGGGGAGCCGGAAATGGCAGAAGGATGTGAGAGCCGTAGTATTTCGGTGTGATACCCTAGTAGGCTAAGGAGTAATAAATTTACAGGAAGGGACTGGGACTATAAACAGGACCGCCCGTCTACAAACACAGGAACGATATGATCGACTGGCAACGACAACACCACCCTCAGATATAGCTCACTTTCACCCCCATTCCGATCGTCCCCTTGACCTTCTGCCACCCGGCCCCGGTGATGCGCCGGATGCGCTCGCGCACGTCCTGCCGGCTCAGCGCCACCAGCAGACCGAGGAGGAATAGTAGCGTGCGCGCAAACGACATCGGACTGCCCGCGACCGTCTTGGAGAAGTACTGGAACAGATTGCGCAGGACGGTGCCGAGCGCGCGCGTCTGCCGTGCCCGCGTCTCGGGCTTGTCGGCTTTCTTGACGCTCTTCGAGCCAGCTGGCGGCGAGAACGCCGTGCGGGTCTTTCCCCGTCCCTTCACGGTGCCGTTGCGCCGGGACTTTTCGATCCCATAGTCCACCTCGCTGTTGGTGCGGGTGTGTTTGTTCTGCTGGGCGGAGGCGGCGGCAGCGGTGGCGCGTTCCGCGGCCGCAGCCTCCTCGGCTCTTTGGCGCTCCGCCTCGCGCGCCTGACGCTCCATCTCGGCGTCCTTTTCGCGCTGCAGCGCGGCGGCCCGTAGCTCACCCTGTTGCTTTTCCTCCTTGATGCTGTCGAGCATCTGGAGAAAATGCTCCTTCCGCTCCTCATCGAGGACCTCGCTGAGGTTGATGAACTCGCTGGCGTACTCCCACTCCTCGTTGCGCGGGAGCACGTGCAGGGTGAAGAGCTCGATGATGCGGACGCGCGACGCCAGGTCCTTGGGGGTGTCGGTGCCTCCGTTTGGTCGGGCAGATCGTTGCGTGGGGGAGTTGAGGTGTTCGGCGATGTCTAGATTCGGCTGGCCGTAGGATGAGAGGTAGGTCTCCAGACGTTGCTGGTTGAGGACTTGCGAAGGAGAGTGCTTCAATAATAGCATTGCTCTGTATGAGTTAGTATATATTGCATGTGGAAATAGGAGGAAGGGTGGCTCACAAGTTATGGACCACCTCTGCATCTACCGAGCCCTCCAGCCCCTTATACCCAGCCTGTACGATCGTCTCCCAGATGCCACCCTCGCGCACCTGGGTGCAAATGGCCTTCCATTCCTTCTGACCAAAATCTTTCTTACCCTCTTCGGGGCCCAGGTCGACGATGGAGCTCAGTAGGGTGATGTACAGGTTCCAGACTTTAATCCGCCACGTGGGGGAGGCGAAGGCGATGGGCGGGGCGGAGGCATCTTGGTCGTGGACGCCGGTGATGGCAGGTTCCAGGGCGGTAAGCGATTCTTGCAGTCGCCGAGTGAGATATAGCTGCGAGGCCTTCTTGTATGTTTTGGAGCAGATCTTGGTGGGAGAGAGAGAGGAGGTGGAGGCGGATAGCTGCTGGGACGCAGACGTGGAGGAGTCGTCGGCCATGGTACACCGCCAGCGGAGATGGACCGGTCAATTGATGGGTGGAGATAAGTGAGAAATGTAGTGGGGTATATCAATGGGAGAGGAAGAGATATTCACGCCATGAGCCAGAACGAGCGAATGCGATGAATGGAGATGTTGAAGATGTAAGTAAGAGTTGGAGTTGTGGAGGTTGGGGGAGGCGGCGGAGAGCGACAGACACCAAGAGTTCCCTCGGCTCGTGGTTGCGTTGCCCGAATCTGGGGTTGTCACGGGATGGACTGTAAGTAGGTTGTAGAACTATCTAGTCACGACCTGTACGCTACCTATATTAATTAGACGTTATAAAACGCATGGTGCAGTTTCAGAAGTATTTGTATGTAAAATAAGTGCCTATACTATATATTAGACAGACATATAGAGGATGGATTTACCTCGGCAAGAACAAGATGTCAAGAATATAAAAGGAAAAAAAAAATACCCCTGGGCGGGTTCGAACCGCCGACCCTTGCGAGTGTTTTCATATAAGCCGTCAAAGACTTGCCCATATAAGCACAATGCTCTAACCACTAAGCTACAGGGGTCACGTGTGACGACTGCTTACCCAGTGGACTACGGCAGTCATGTTAGCATTAAGTAATATGTTTCATTGCTATATATGTCTGGAGATTTTTTTCCTATTCCTTCACATCCACCTGCAGTAACACATCTATCACGCTCTTGGATCCTCATCCAACAGCTCATCCTCACTCATCCCACATATATACCTGGACCCCATCTCTCGCTATCCTCTCATAGCCAGCCATTTGGATACATCCCATGGATATCACAACCAAGACATTCGCTTCCTACCTCCCTCATATCTTGCGCGACCTTTCTACCTGCGCTTTTGTATCTTTGGACTTTGAATTCTCTGGCATTGCCATCGCTCCTCCGGGTCGGAGTGGAGGCTCCACTACCCTCAAAGAGCGTTACCTCGAAACCAAAGCTGCCGCCGAGAAATACAACATCGTCCAGGTGGGTTTGACCATCGCTCAGGAGGACCCGCAGACAGGTTAGAGACAGTCCAGCTTCCCGGTGCATCGACTATAACTTTCGTCCAGCAACGTATACATTGCGGACCTACAACTTCTATCTAAGCCCAGCCATCGACCGTCGCCTGGACTTGGGCCGAGACCTCTGCTTCCAAACCGGCGGTATGTATAGTGTACCATGCCCTCCATCTCAGTCTCTGTAATTCTGACCGTCATAGCTGTTGAGTTCCTTCTGGACTGCTCCTTCTCTCTGGACTCACTCTACAAAAATGGCGTTCCCTACCTCTCCCGAGAAGAAGAAGCCCAAGTATGGACCATTTCGCAGGCCAGAGAGAACCGTCCTGTCCGGACAGAGCTGGACGTCAAAGACACCGATTACGAGTCGATTGCCTTTTTGGACGCAGTCCGGCAACTAATCGATGAATGGCTCGCTTCGGGTGATTCCAAAAGACCCCGTGCATCCTATCTGAATATCCCCCCACCGAGTAATCCCGCCACGGCATCACGCTTCTCCAAGACCATGCCATTGACCTTGAATAAGTTCCACAAGTCCTTGGTCCACCGCCTGATCGAGGTCGAATATAAATCCCTAGTCTCCGTGAGTAAGCCTTCTTTCGTCCAGATCATCGAATACGACGAGGAACGCGAGAAAGCAGTCCTCGAGCAGCGGTTGAAACGGACCAAGGAGCGGATCCTAGCTCAACGGGGGTTTCGATGGATTGTAGAGGCGCTCGTCGGAGGGGACCTCTCTGATCTTCATGCGCGACTCTTCACAGAACGACTGGAGAGCTTATCAGCCCAGTACGGAGGCCGAATGCCGGGTCAGACCGTTGACGAATTTTCCGCCCATCTGATGCAGCGACTGAAAGATAGCCGACCCGTATTGGTCGGACACAATCTCTTTACGGACTTGATTTATCTCTACCGCAACTTCTTAGGCCCTCTGCCAGAGACCGTCGCGGAGTTCCAGCGCAAGGTGCACGAGCTCTTCCCTACTGTCGTGGATACGAAATACATGGCCACACATAACTGCGGCTCGATTAATCCCAAGTCATCTCTGGCAGAGATCAACGAGAGCATGATGAAACTACCGACGCCGGCGATCAAAATACATCCCCAGCACTTCAAGTACTCGACCACAAAGGTCGACCATGAAGCCGGTTACGATAGCATGCTTACGGCGCAGGTGTTTATAAAACTCTCCGCGCAGTTGCATCGTGAAATGGCTGGTAGAACTGCGCAGGACGGCGTCCCTCCAGGAAGTACGGTTCACACCGTCCAGGTATCTGCACAGCGATCGACCGCAACACACACCATTAACAATAGATTTGAGGCATTGACGGTGGAGTCGTCCGAGTCAACTGGAGTCCTTCCGCAATCGAGCATCACGGACAAGGCCAACACCGGCCTCCTCATACCTCGGGCGCCCGAGTTCTGGAGCACTTATGGCAACAAGCTGCGTGTTTTTGGAACTGACGAGAGGGTTTGTCCTATTCCATAGCACTACACTTGGCTAGCCTTCTCCCATCATGACTTGGAATAATCAATCAACTCTCTACTACTTAGGTACTAAGCAGCTTAATACAAGCTGTGTGCAGGAAATGTTTGCAGCGTCTATCTAACAGTACACCTTGAATGAAAGAAGGTACCGCTAGCGAAAAAAGGCCGCTACTCACTCTGAGCACCGGAAAATGATCGACTGGTCGTGGAGCAGCGTAACACAGTGACGATAAGGAATGGTGCTGTAGAGAAGAAAGAAGAAAAGAGGAAGGAACGCGGGAGGAAAATGTTTTTTTTGTAGGGGCATGTCACATGACCGCTAACCCCCTCGGGACTAGTCTGCCTGCGGCTCCAAACAGGTGACCGCCAACTTTTCTTCGGACTCCGATAAATCATCGCGATCTGTTGTTGACGGCCATCACCCAGAACAATCGGGAGATGTCTTCGGGATCCAATGGCGCCAGGCGCATAGCCGCCGTATTGCGTATGTTAACCCCCCGTCTAAACGTCACAGCCAATTCACCCCTAATCCATCCGCAGGGCCTTCTATCACCAACCCCGGAGTGTGCAGAAGCTGTCAAGAGACGCTGGGACGTCGCCATTATGCCTCCACGACCGCCGAAGTCACGCCCTCCACATCGACGACGACTCCCTTCCCCGTCGTGAAACCCTCGTACACCATCAACGCGGGAGTGCTCCTCTCGCGCCCGCCCCAGATCACCCGTGACCTGACGCCCTTCGAGAAAGCCTACTTCTTCTACCAGAAGCGCCTGAACGAGCGGCTCGCCCTCCCCTTCACCAAATACTTCTACTTCAAGCGCGGCACGCCCGCGGACGAGGACTGGAAGCGCAAGATCCGCGAGCGCCAGACCCCCGCCCGCGACATCGGCAAGTACAACGCCTACGCCAAGGACGCCTGGAACGACGAGCTGCTCGTCGGGGCGGTCGAGTCCGAGCCCGACCACCAGGTCGAGATGCTCGTCCGCGACGCCGAGGCCACCGTCAACGCCACGTCCCAGGACACCAGCAAGAAGGAGGAGATCCCGCGGCCGTTTCCGCGTGTGACCGAGGCGGATGCCAAGGGCGATCTGCAGAGCCTGGACCGCGCGCTGCAGCGTACGCTGTATCTGCTGGTGCAGTCGAAAGACGGGTACTGGAAATTGCCGAGTTCGCCGGTCGAGGGCGAGGAGACTCTGCGGATGGTGAGTTTGCCAAAGCAGTCCAAGAAGGGGGGTGGCGATGGAGGAAGCTAATTGATGGTATAGGCTGCTGAACGCACGCTGGCGCAGTCTGCCGGTGTCAACATGAACACCTGGATGGTGGGCTTCCACCCGGTCGGCCACTACGTGTACAATGCGCGTCGGCCCCGCGTCGACGAAGCGCAGGGAGTCGAGCACCGCGGCGAGAAGACCTTCTTCCTGAAGGCGCGCATCATGGCCGGCCAAGCGGATCTGGCGGACAACACGCAGAACCTGAAGGATTTCAAGTGGCTGGCCAAGGAGGAGATTGCCAAGTTCGTCCGACCGGAGTACTACAGCAGCATCCGGAATATGATGGCCGATCGGTAATGGGGTGTATGATAGAGAGAGGTGTTTTCTAGAGTGGAGGACTGTTCCGATGGAGCAGGATGCATATAGTATTGTATGTCTGTATAACTAGCTTGATCACTGCAATTGATTCGTTTGGGAATTCGTCACCACAACGCCGTACATATCATGACGTATCATAAAATACGAAGAGAACAAGACATCATTTCAAGTTGAACTTCTGTCCTTGGACCACCGGTTGATCCTTCGAGGACTTGCCCGCCAGACTCTTCCCACACATCGGACAAGCTATAGTTAGTCAATTAGCACCACAACACCCCTGACACCTGGTAAAAACCGAAGAGAGATACGTACCATTCTTCTGATACGCACACCGCTGACAATACTTCTTCCCCTGTTCCGTCTTGGTCTTACACAGATCACAGGACGAAGCGTACGCCGCGTAGGGATTCTTCGCCTTAGAGCTGAGGAGTTTGCTCTGCGACTGTCAGTTCACACCATCCATACATATGCCATAACAAAATGAGAAAATACCTTGCCTATCCCCGTATTCCCCAGCGTCGACTTCTTGGACTCGCCACCCGCGCTGCCGCCGCCGACAGAGGTCGCGGGCGAGCCGTAGTACATCTCGCTTTTGCGCTTGACGCCTGGGGTGGCGAGCTCGGTGGATTTAAGTTTCTTTTGGCATTTTGCGCAGACCATTTCTGTGTTTGGATTGGGGGTGTTGGTTGATGAAGTGATGTTGATGTATCTTAGTAGGTGGTTAGGTAGGTAGTTAACTAATATCAGGCGGATGAGTAAGAGAGCGGGAGGTGTGATTGGCCATAGTGTCATGGTGTGTAGATGATTGCAAATGGGTGTAGGTAGGTAGGTACTGTATTGTTATCATGTATGATCTTCCAGTTATAATGTATGTACCCAAGTAGTTATTTTTAATGGTGTTTATGATTTGCGGCTGTTGTGTTGGATTGAGTGTTATCATCCCCTCAATATATATACCTATATATATGTATGTATCTATACAGACGTGATTTTTAGAAATTAATCTGACTTGCCTGCCCTATTTGGATAACCTATAAGGCCGCTTTAGTGTGGGCGCTCAAGAAGTTGCTGTATTTATACTACCGATGTCCGCCAAAAGGCACGTTATATATAATACAACCATAGTCATGGTCATGGTCATGACGGGATCTCGGCTTTTACTTGGTTCATGGATTTCAATGCCCCTTGTCTGGTCAGTCGGACGGTGTTCGTTTTGAGTCTATAAGAACGTACTACTGGATAACCTCTGCCTCGATAATTTCATGTCTGTGATCGGCGCGGCCGTATGAGAAGTCGCCCGACCCGAGGCTTTCTTTACTCACGGAGTTCCGTTCGGCCAATGCGAAGAAGCAATGAAATTAGGACTCAATGCATGCAAATGTTTCCCGGGGGTGTTGGCCCGTCCGTTCCTCGATGCTTAGTAAATCGACCTTTCATACTGTTGAATCTCCAGCATTCCAGAATAAGCCTGTCGGCTCAAAGCATAAGAAGGCCCGTCTAGGCCACAACAGCGCTGTCTAGGGTTTCATGGCAATGCTGACAAGGGATCGACAACAACCATCGAAAGAATGCGAATATTGAACCTCTAAAGATGTGTACTGTGGGAAAGGCGTGAGCTTAAGGCAATAAAGGGAAGAATATGTAATGTGCTTTTCCTTTTCGCAAGTAATAGCAGGTGGTTCGCACATCGTATACTGCCTTCCATGGTGGCACTAGTGCCGATTCTCTTCTATACTTGACACACAAGTTACTCTCTCCAGCCTTTGCGGCTCTTCTCATTATGATTAGCAGTTATTAGCTACCAACGCCCTTTTAAGCCGTATGGTGGTTCTCTGTAAGCTCAATGGAGCATCTAGGGGCTTGAGTCCTTGAGAAGAGACATGCGAGGGTAGTGCTGGAATGTCAATTCTCAGGGTTTAGTGTTACCAGGTGTAATGTGTAAGGGGGCTAGAAGGCCAGCACCAATATACCTACTCTATAACCTGGAAACGCTGGCTAGCGGACCATTAACCCCAATGCAGACACTGGCAGGTTCCGCGAGAAGTAATCAATCTTTTTGGATTACAAAGGCCTGTCTACGTTGCTTGCCAATTCAAGGCACCTAAACATTACGTCTAGAAGTATGGAGTACGCTTTGAGTACTAAACATTCCAGAGCAGCAAATCATGTGTATTCTTTCCTATAGTCAACCTCACATATCTCTCCTCAGGAGGGGGAGGAATGTGATATGTTCTGGGCCACGAGAGCCCCTGGAAAGAACGTGTCATAACTAAAATACTTTGCAATGACTCTAGGTAACATTGACTGATAAATTCAGCAGGAATCCCTCGGAATATGATCAGACTTACGCTTGCTACCTGTGACTTGCACTCCTTCACTGCTTTTTAACATAGCGCACACTTCCAGACGTCAGCAAGATTACTCCCTGATTACATCTGATCCAAAGCACTGACCACCATGCGCTTCTCTGTCCTGGCTATCGCAGCCTTTTTTGCATCAGGGTCGATGGCCCAGAACGACTGCAAGCCCTATGCTCTATACTGCGGGTGGGCCTTGGGCGACAAAATGAGTACGCACCTTGCTAATTTTGATTCTGATACCGCGTGCTAATTGGACCATAGACTGGTCAGGCATCCCAGACGCCCAGGCTCTCTGGGTTTGTGACAGCAGTGGGCAATCCGCTTCATATTACACACATTGCAAGAATGGCTGTATTCCCGACGAATCGGGCAATGCCAAGTGTGATATTAGGACCGCAGCAACTGCCACAGCGAGCACAACCTGCGCGACCAAACCAGGAGAAAAGACCGGAACCGCCACACCGCCTCACACGGGTTATATGGGTGCTTTCTAAATAGCGAGTGGAAGTACAGGCCATGAACCTCCGCCTATATCGATGGACAACAGCCTATGGGATTGAATGTTGGCTGTTATTTTCCTCCACCTTTTAATTGATTCTAATGTTTTATTTTCTTGCTTCTTTTCTATTGTTCTCCCTTGGCTATGTAGGTATTAGTCCCAGTTGACAAGAAGTGAAAGCCCTCATTACTGCATAATGTGTCTTGCTGGACAAGTATGATCATGCTCATTACTCAAGCACGTTACTGTGAGTCAACGGACAGTACCTAGGTAGAAAGTACAACTTGCAAATAATCCCCGGATGGCTTGCAGCCACGGCTAGATCCCCCGCATCCTCCTCCGCATCATCCTTGACCACCTGCATGTAATACCGCCCGACAAACAGGATTAATCTGGGAGAACTTCGGAGAGAAGGGAGCCATTCTTGAAATGGCAGCCAGACGCGACATCCACGGAGATTTTGCAATGATTCTGCTGTTCTGACTGGCTCTTCTTTCCGGCGCTACTCTTTTTACAAACTAGAGCCAGACCTATGGCTAATGCGGATAAAGCCGAGAAGATTGTATCATGCTTCTGCGTATGTTTTGCACCTCGTGATACATCTTAATTCTAACTCAATCACCTGACGGTGATCTCCACGTTTTGCTAGAAGATGGAAGGCCTATAGTTTACTAGTATGAGCTTGCTTCGAAGATCGACTCTGTAGTCCATAGTAGTGCCCGCTTAATCTAAAATATCTATAGCGTCTCTTTAAATGTCTCTTGCTCCACAGTATACAAGCTCCTCACTAACCTCCGCCTCCTAGTGCACTTGTCCCTCTTCAGGCAGTAACATTAGGCAAAGTCCGCGAATCACACCAGTAGCTCGATATTAAATACGTAAATGTTCTTCAATGGCCTGATATCCGTCGCATCCGCACAAATGCCGAGGGCTAGTAGATTAGGTGGCTGAAGAGGCGTTCTACACATGGCGTGTCCTTCTAGAACCGGAGATACAAACCTATCGGTATGACTCCATGGTCTTAGACGCGGGTTTCTCAAAGACAATTTTCCAAAGTCTACAAATCATTGGTTGAATGGTCTCTATAGTTCTCGTGGCTGTCGTCGGGAGTTGATTGAAGAAGTACACTACCTAGTCCATGTGACTTGTCATGGCGGATGGATACACGGCTGGAGGTCCGCAGTGTATTGCCATTGTACAAGCTAGGCTATATAAACCACAGCTAGAGTCCATTGTCTGAATAGCATACTCACAGCGACAAGCGCAAAAGTTTCCAGGATGAAGTGGACCTTCTCGCTCCTCCTCTTACTGTCCGTGTTCGGTCAGGCTACTCATGCCCTGACCCCAGCAGAATGGCGCAGCCAGTCAATCTACTTCCTGTTGACCGATCGCTTTGGTCGAACAGACAATTCCACAACTGCTGCCTGTGACACCACCGACAGAGTGTGTACCATTCGATGTTGGACTTGGTTGCATGTACTGATGTGTGCAGGTATACTGCGGTGGTAGCTGGCAGGGAATCATCAACCATGTATGAAGGAAGTGCGCGTACAGATCCAGCCGATACTAACGCTGCCAGCTCGATTACATCCAAGGGATGGGATTCACTGCCATCTGGATCACCCCGGTCACTGGACAGTTCTACGAAAACACGGGCGACGGCACCTCCTACCATGGATACTGGCAGCAGGACATGTATGACCTCCCTCTCCTTCGAGTTCCATGCTAATCATGCAGCTACGACCTCAACTACAACTACGGAACGGCCCAAGACCTCAAGAACCTAGCCAGTGCTTTGCACGAGCGCGGCATGTATTTGATGGTTGATGTGGTTGCCAATCACATGGTCAGTCTTGTTCTTCTGGATATACGATAAAGACGTATTGAACCTTTTTAGGGCTATGACGGAGCGGGAAACACCGTGGACTACAGTGTTTTCAACCCCTTCTCCTCCTCCAGCTACTTTCACCCATACTGCCTCATCTCCAATTACGACAACCAGACCAATGTTGAAGACTGCTGGCTGGGTGATACCACCGTTTCGCTGCCAGATCTCGACACGACAAGCACAGCCGTGCGGGACATCTGGTACGACTGGGTGGCAGACTTGGTCGCCAACTATTCCAGTCGGTAGCCCACGTCAAATATAGGAACATCCTCATACTGACGGACATAGTCGACGGTCTGCGTGTCGACACTGTAAAACACGTCGAAAAAGACTTTTGGCCCGGCTACAACAGCGCAGCAGGCGTCTACTGTGTCGGCGAGGTCTTTTCAGGCGATCCTGCATACACATGCCCGTACCAGAACTACATGGACGGCGTGCTCAACTATCCAATGTAAGCTCATCGCCTATCCGACACCTAGTCTTATGCTGACAGACTTTAGCTACTACCAGCTTCTCTATGCGTTTGAGTCGTCCAGCGGCAGCATCAGCGATCTCTATAACATGATCAGCTCCGTTGCCTCCAGCTGCAAGGATCCCACACTCCTGGGTAATTTCATCGAGAACCACGATAACCCCCGCTTTGCTTCGTGAGTCTTACCTCATTGCTCCTGCAATGCCTCACTAACATCTGCAGCTACACGAGCGACTACTCGCAGGCTAAGAACGTGATCACCTTCATCTTCCTGAGCGACGGTATTCCCATCATCTACGCAGGACAGGAACAGCACTACAGCGGAGGCAGCGACCCAGCTAACCGCGAGGCCACCTGGCTGTCTGGATACTCCACCAGCGCCACGCTGTACACCTGGATCGCCTCTACAAACCAGATCCGCAGCCTGGCGATCTCCAAGGACGCGGGATACGTGCAGGCCAAGGTATGTGCACGCCCTCCCAATCTCCCACCACGCTAACACAAACAGAACAACCCCTTCTACTCCGATTCCAACACCATCGCCATGCGCAAGGGCACGACAGCCGGCGCGCAAGTCATCACCGTCCTCAGCAACAAGGGCGCCTCCGGCAGCTCCTACACCCTCTCTTTGAGCGGCACAGGCTACTCCGCCGGCGCGACCCTGGTCGAGACGTACACCTGCACTACGGTGACTGTAGACTCGAGCGGCAACCTGCCCGTCCCAATGACATCCGGCTTGCCGCGAGTGTTTGTCCCGTCGTCCTGGGTGAATGGGAGCGCGCTTTGCAACACAGAATGCACGGCCGCCACGTCCCTCCCGGTTCTCTTCGAGGAACTGGTTACGACGACCTACGGGGAGAACATTTATCTGAGCGGCTCGATCAGCCAGCTGGGCAGTTGGAATACGGCCTCGGCTGTTGCTCTGTCGGCGAGTCAATATACCTCGTCCAACCCGAAATGGTATGTGAGTGTGACGTTGCCTGTGGGCACGTCGTTCCAGTACAAGTTTATCAAGAAGGGGTCGGACGGGAGTGTTGTCTGGGAGAGTGATCCGAACCGGTCGTATACCGTTCCGGCTGGGTGCGAGGGGGCGACGGTGACAGTTGCTGATACTTGGAGGTGATGCTCGCCAGCTGAAGCTGTATGCTCTTGAACAAAGTGTCTACAGGATTTATGCTTGTACTCTCTGCTTCGGGATAATCTAGGCAGGGGAAATAGATTGTCATTGGAGGTCTTCAGAATATAACGTACCCTGGCAGTGGCTCCGCGCAGTTGATATTGCAGGGCAAAAGGATAACATGACGCATATGAGACAGCTAAAGTAGGTCTACCTTCCGTCATCTAGTAGTGCAAGGTCTTCTGCTCGATCGTCTCGATAGCAGAAGGCCGAGCTAAGATCATCGATACACGGGAGCGAGTCAGAGCTGCAACAAGAAGTCCACTTGACTCAAGTGAATTCCTGGTCAGGGCACTGTGTACTAGCCGTTACGCACTGCTACTACAGTACATGTAATTTATTCCTAGCCTATATAGGAATCGGGCTGTAGTACTACATAGTTTAACGTTATTGCAAGCCGGGTCAACAGGAGGACGATCCAAGAAGTAGAAGTAAACTAAATGTATCTGAACTAACGCTAACTTATATTCCACTTATAGGAGTCTTCACTAGGTGTATTTTATTCGGGAGTAATAGTATCTATTTAACGAGAGTAAGCATATTTGTAAAGCAATTAGTAAGGGTTAATAACTTAATACGTAAGAGCAACCTTATCTCACCTCTTACTTCTCCCTTCTAAGGACATGGTAAATGGTAATATTGCTTAATAGAATTGCTAATAATATAGTTAATAGGACATGTATCTTATTTACAGAATAAAACTATCCTTTATTTAAAAAAAATATTTTATATCTCTCTAATTAAGAAATTATTTATAAAAATAAAAACAAAAAAAACTAATAGAATTAAAATAAAAATAAAGTCTATAATAATTATAAAAAAATATAATAAATAAATAGCTAAACTAGTAGAAATACTATAAAATTTAAAAAAATCTAATTAAATAAATTTTTAATTAATTAAAGTTCATTTTAAAAAAAATATTATTTCTATAAATTTTAATAATAAATAATTTTAATAATAATTTCTAGTAGTAAATATAATTTTATAAATATAAATTTATCTTTAAAATAGTTTTTAAAATTATTAAAATTCTACTAGTTTTTTTATTATTTTTATTTTTTAATTAAAAAGATAGAAAATAGATTTTTTTTTAATAAGAAATAGTTCTATTCTGTAAATAAGATATATATTCTATATTATTAGCAACCCTATCTATAAGTCGCAAGGATTAGCTGAGATTTCTAATGATTGGTAAGGATTGGTTATAATTATTAATGGTTGGTAACTCATGAAGGCAACATTCATTATAAATACTAACATCGATGGATGATTTAACTATACAACTTTAAAACTCATTGAGTAGATAAAACTCGATACTACTCTGAACAGATCCTACTTGATCGAGATACACCGCGACAATGTCCTCAAATGATATTCACGTTGCCATTGTTGGCGCAACCGGCCAAACAGGTTCTGTAATTGTCAAGGCTCTTCTCGAGTCAACGTCACCAAGTTTTGTTCGACTTTCAGTACATAAGTTTCCCATCAGCATGCTAATGACATGTTTTCTAGAAAATCACTGCCATCACTAGGCCCTCTTCCATCCATAAGCCAGCATTTAAGGAATTGGCACAACAAGGGGTAGAAGTCGTTGCGGCCGAACTGAAAGGGCCTGAAGATGATCTCAAGGCAATCTTGGTGGGGGTAGATATTGTGATCTCGGCTATCTATGGAGGTAGCGTGATGGACGAGATTTCTCTCATAAACGCCTCGAAGTCTGCAGGAGTTAAGCGATATTTGCCCTGCTTCTTCGCGACTGTTGAACCTCCTAAAGGCGCCGTCAAGCTGAGAGACATGGTAGGAAGTCACGCGAGAGAAACATGCCCAAATATGAGGTTATTAACGCTGTTGCGCAGAAAGAAGACGTGTTGAATCATATCAAGTATATTCACCTGCCCTATACGGTTATAGATGTGGGATGGTGGTATCAGGTCATTGTTCCTCGCCTCCCTTCTGGCCGGATCGATTATGCCGTGGTCGATGTTACAGACGGCATCGCTGGTGAAGGGAATGTTCCATTTGCTCTGACCGACCTGAGAGATATCGGAAAATACGTTTCCCTGATTATCAACGATCCTCGAACGCTTAACCGAATGGTTCTCGCCTACACTGAAGCCTTGACGCATGTCGAGATATATGACTTACTGGAAAGTCTAAGTGGGGAGAAACTTGAACGAAAATACGTTAGTGTTCCTAGACTTTTCATGAATGGTTTCCAAGAGCTAAAGACAAGATAGGTTCCCCCCGAGGTTATTAGAACCAAGATCTCTAAGATCTTGGCAGAAACCCCAGACCCAGCTCCAGACTCACCTGAATTTGTGAAGTTGTCGATGTATCAGTACTGGTACTCCTGTGGCGTCCGTGGAGACAATACTCCGGACAACGCCAAGTATTTGGGTTACCTCACAGTCAAGGAACTATACCCTAATACTAAATGGAACCGCCTGGACTCGTACATCCAGGAAGTACTCGATGGAAAAGCAAAGAGAGTGTACGAGCATCTGGACCTCTGAACCACCCGGCTACCACGCCTGCGAGGCATGAATAGACGCCATTGGCGGGGCGAAAGGGGGGATCATTCATTTGTGCGTGGAGGTTGCGACATTCAGGATGAGGTCTCTTGAAGTTAATCAGAACGAGCTGATACCGTCTTTGGCTGTTTACTGACGTCTGTACGGCCGGGAGCAACATACTTGGCAAGCGATGAAAGATGGAAGATTCAAGCGTGTAGAGAAGTGAGGGGTACAGTATATGTTTTCTTTTGAGTTAGTCTGTTTGTTTGTTGGGTTCTAAATTGTCTATATCTCTGTTAGAGATTTGCCCAGTAGTTAGTGAACTAGCTCTCTTCTGTTTACTTATAGTGCTCCCTAAGGGTATAGTAGTATAGTAGAGTAGAGGACCTATTCAATAGGACCGGCCCAGACTTTGATTTTGCTAGCCTGTTTAGATAATGGGAAAATATTATGGTAAACAAGAAAAACATGATTTTTTTTTTTCTTCTCCTTTTCCTCACCATACAAAGTCGCTATAAGAATCGGTATAAGCGGTGCTAGGTTACTGGTAGCTGCTTTAATAAGTCTACTAACTTTATGTAACGAATTTGCTACCCATGTATAGCTTATTCTAGAAATAAGGATAATCTTATTTTTAGGTTTAGGTAAAGGGATGTAACTTGTACATAGAGAGATAACTATAAGAATATAGGAAATTCTAGGGTGATATATTTAGTAGACAGATTGGCAGTAATCATCTGCTAGTAAGTAGTAGTCCTTAATTAGTTGCTCCACGGAATCCAGCTACTGCTATATCATTTATAGTTGCTAGATAGTCTATTATATATATAAGATCCGCTGTAACAGCATTAGCAAAGCTTAAATAATATAGACAAGTGCCTGTGTCGATCAAGGCGTAAACAGTAAGAACAGCGGATCAGACTCTTTCACAGTCATCGCTAGCATGTCAACAGTGTGCTGGACCACTATTTCTTCCCTCCAGGAGGAGTGTACATCGAGTCTCCTTTGCCGTTATTGTAGTAGGTGCTGCCATTGGAGTTGGAGTAGTAGTAGGACCCGTTGCTAGAGTGTCATAGCTCCACACGACGACCATCAGTGGATAGAAACTTACGAGTTCGAGTAGTGGTAGGCGTCACCGGCGCCGTAGCCGTTGGAGTTGGAGCCGGTGCCGTAGTCGCGCGAGCACCAGTGGTTGCCCTGGAGGTTGAGTATGGGCCCGTAGTAAAGGCATTGTGTACGTACCTGGCTGTTGGTGCCGGAGCCGGCGTGGGTGTATCCTTTGCCGGAGCCGGACATGGTCGTAGTGAGCTTGGTATGATTGAAGTTGGGTGTGGATGTTGTGACAGTGAGGAAGAGGGGCTGTGGGAGGTAAATAATGAGACCAGCGGTGGAAGATTACGCAGTAGCTTGTGGGGAGTCACGTTATCTGTATACGCCGAATAGCTTCATGACAGATTCCTTTATGGTCTATCACTATGTACCAGACCCTATGCAAGTCGTAATTCATGAGAATATAGATACATCGCTTTTATACACCCCGAATCAAATCACCCTAGCCTCGCTCTTGGGCGGCCTCTCCCCAAACAGCGTCGTCCCCACGCGAACCTCATCACTGCCCAGAGCAATCGCGCCCTCAAAATCCTCACTCATCCCCATACTCAACTCGAGGCTCTCCAGCCCCAGCTCCTTCACAACCCGATCCCGCGTCTCCCGCAGACACAAAAAGTCCTCATTCTCATTCTCCGGCGTCGTCGCCTTGGACCTCGCAATCGCCCCGATAGTCATAACCCCCTGCAGCCGCAGCCGCGGGCATTTATCCCGGATGAACCGACACAGGGCGACGGCCCCGTCGCCCGGATCCACGCCAGACTTATTCTCCTCGCCGGAAGTGTTGACCTGCACAAACACGCGCAGCCGGTCCTCGGCATCCGACGCACGCATCTCCGCCGACCGCTCCCCCCACCCCTTGTCCAGCAGCGAGGCCTTCTTCTCCGAGTCGACGCTCTCGACCGCCCACAGGCCGCGCACATCGCGCGCCAGCGTCACGCACTTGTTCGACTGCAGCCCGCCGATGAAGTGCCACCGGATGCTCGCCGGGAGCAGCTTCGCCTTCTCCTGCAGCTCCTGCAGGTAGTTTTCGCCAAAGTGCAGGTGGCCCGCCGGCGGCTGGTGCAGCGCCAGGATGTCCGATGCGGGCTTCAGCTTTGACACCGCGATCAGCCGGATCGGCCGGTCGGATTTGGCCGCCGCCGTGATGCGCGAGGTCACGGAGGTCAGGTTGGCGAGGAGCGTGGCGGCTCGCGCGGGGGAGGCCGGGGGGATGGACATTGTTTCTGGGGGTGGAGCGGATTGCGACGTCATTAGAGCGAGGTCGATTGAGGTGGATTATGAAGAGAGTTGTTCCAGTCCGAAGCGGAGTTCGCAGTTGGAGATGCGATGCGTGGTCAGGTGAGTTGACCTCCGCTTATTCAGCGCATTGCACGTGACACGGGAGATTACCTCCGAGAGTCCGGCGGACGATAACGCTAAACCACATCGGGACGGATCTGGGGAAGTGCCGATGCCGTTTTCGGCCACCAATCGATTCAACCATCTAGACTACCTTACTAAACTAATAATGGAGTTGATACTACGTACTAGTTACATTCTCCGTACAGCCTCACCAGCTGAGATCGATGGCTGATCACCAGCACAGCCACAGTGGTACGTGGTGGACTGATGATCTCCCTTGCGGCGTCTATCGGTGACGAATCCACCCGCTCCATCCAATTTGCGCCGGCTCCATCAGACCCTTCTTCTGTCTCGAATCTCGGTGGACTGTCTGACCCGTCCTTATTAATCGAATCCTTTGACGAAGTCTTTGTCTCAAAAGACGGTGTATCAGTGGGCGCTATGGCTATTCTTAGTCCAGGCATCCATCTTCCGGGTTCTGCGGTATGACGGCCAAGAAAATCTAGGTCGTATCGCCCACACGGGCGAGGTTGGCCGAACCACTCAATCCGCCCGGCCATGTCGGCGACGAGAACCGCTGCGATGGGGCCAAGGCTGAGGCGCCAACAGGTACATCCGCAATGGGCGTAGGCACTCTCAGCAGCGGTGCAGGGATTGGGTCACCCGGCGGTAACCCAGCGGCAGCCAGGGAACCTATCCTGGGCGCCGGACACGATGGCGACGACTGATCCTGGGGGCGCCGGACGACGGGGTCGTCGGACATAAATGGAGCGAAGGACGCAGGAGAACAATCATCATGAATCACATCATTCCGGCAGAGACTCCACCGTCGTGGTCCTTTGACGCCGAGACTCCACCACGTTGACGGTTGGCGCTGAGATTTGCGTGCTGACGTCAAACACTGTCCGCTTCTCCTACAAAGTGTGGCCATCATCGTCTCACTCATAGTTATTTCATGTTCGCATCGGCCAACGTCGACTTTATTTAACTCCGGTGTGGCTTCTTCCGTGCCCCTCCCCCGGCTTATTATACTCCCTAGCCCGAGTCTTCCTTTCGCTTCCTCATAATCCTGTCGGACCCATTCAGCTTCCCTCGCTCCTTTATTCCATTTCTGGTGGAGACCAGGGTATGCTTTGATCCGGGGAAACCAACAGACCATGGACCGGGGCCCCGACTAAGAACCAGGCACAGTTCGACAGGCTCCCACGCATTCGCTCATCATTACTCTCTTGCACTTGATCGGAGTGCGATTCAAATCAAGCCCTCAGCACATTAGGCGACACCTGGTTTCACCAAATTGACGCATCGCGTTCAATTGGAGGACCCCTCGGAAGCCCGCGGAATCGACAAAGAACCAGAAAAATCAGCACCTCGTCTCGTTGCATCGAAGACAACATCCTCAGAAGACACACACACATTCGGCGAACGACCTCATACACACCACTCATCAAACACCATGTGTCGACAACTCTTCACCCTCTACGAGTGGTGTCAATGCGAAGAAGACGGCGGCCAGGAAGTGTGCGTGAGCCACAGACATGAAGGCTGTCCCGGCATATCGATCGAGACGATACACATGCATTGCTTCTGCAACCTGCATGCCACCAAGGGCTTCAAGTCGGAGAAGAAGTCTAAGAAGCGCTTTTCTCTCGAAGGACCCAGCGAGAAAGGCTCCTTCACGCCGCGCAGGAAGTGGTACCAAGTGTTGGGAATGCGGTCGCGAACGTTCTGAGACCCAACAGATGACCTTATGATGCGAAGATAAAGGAAGAGGCGCATGGTTTGCTTTGCGGTTGTTCCTTGCAATTTGGCTGTTTGACGTGCACTGGATTCTTCATCAGGGACGGTGTTCAGACAGGTCTGGGCGTTCACAGCACGATTGGAGTTTTCTTTTTCTTTTCTTTTGGGCTTACTGTTTCATGAAGGAGGGGTTTGATAAAGCATTGTGTAGACCTTTGTGCGATGGTCTCGAGTTGACTCCTGACTGTTGTCTGTTGCTATTGCGGGGAGACCAGGAGAACACCCCAAGACGATGAAATAACCAAGATTTATAACTGGTCCAACAAATGAAGTGATTGTCAACCAAATAATGCCTCCAGCACATTGCTGGCCAGGGAGATCGCGGGAAACAAGTATGGATGGAGCGAAAGAATGAGGGAGATCGACTCGGTCTTTACCCCCTTCGAGGGGCAGCCGCGTTTGTTTCTCCCTTTCTCATACTTCTTCCTCTTCACCCCCAACTTTGTTGACGTGGCGTTCGTTCACCATCGCCAGCTGTCCCATCGCGTTATTGTCTGTCTGCTAGAATCTGCTCTCATAAAGACTCCGCTGAGGAACCCCCAATGCCCCTGTCTTCTTTTGCGTCATGGACCCCTCCAAGCGCGACGATCCTCCAGCTGCACCATTCCCTCCCACCTCCTCAAAAGCACCCCATCCTATCGTTCCTGCGCCATGGTCAGGACGTGTGAGTGATCCGTTGGCCGTCGCGACTCCTCCACCGATATCTTCGTCGGGCGTGTCGTCTCCCTCGCTGTTGTCGCCGTTGGATGCCTCAGCGCGTCCTGTCGCATCGCCGGCGCATTCGTCACCGCGACGCACCACCAGTGCCAACTCCCTCAGAGATGAGAGTCGCAAGTCTACACCCCGGCTAAAGAAACACTCATCCACTACATCCTTGCGATCCAGCCGCAACTCTTCTGGAGGCCCGACGTCCCCGCATCGCGACTTATCGCGTTACCCCTCGTCCAGCCTGACGACGCCACCTCCCGCCATCACAACAAACGAAGGCAACTACGCCATGTCGCCACTCCGGGCGGGAATGGAGGGCTCGATGCCTACCGCCGCTGCGATCGCCGGTGAACACTTTCAAAAAGAAGTGGGATTGCACCAGTCCGCCGATCTGCAGTCGCAGGCTCTTGTCATCGTCCACGACGATTGCTACGGTCATCGCTTCTCGCGCCCCCGCGCCTCACGAGCTGCCCTAAACTCCATCGTAGAGAGACCAGAGCGGATTCTCGCCACTGTCCTTGGCATCTCCGCCGCATATGTCCGTCTTTCGCACCGGTACACTGGGGGTCGCTTCGCTCCGCACCCTGACCTGGATCCTCGCCAGCTTCCCGTGCCACCGTTCCAGATTCGCAAGACCGCACGGACGTTGGCGCTGAGTGCGCCGGCAGTAGCGCACGTGCATGGCTCGAAATGGATGGAGGATCTAAAGGTGATGTGTGATGCGGCGGAATCGCGTCTCGCGCTGAATGGCAAGGAGCTGGTTCGACCTCCCAGTGCCGGCAAGGATAATGCCTCTGCCCCTCCCTTCCACGAGGGAGACCTTTACCTGTGTTCCGAGTCGTTGAATGCCTTCCAGGGGGCTCTCGGAGGCGTCTGCGATGGCGTGGACGCGGTCCTAGGCCCTAGCTCGACGAAGCGCGCTTTTGTTTGCATTCGCCCGCCGGGACATCATTGCTCGTCGGACCATCCCTCCGGGTTCTGCTGGATCAACAACGTCCATGTGGGTATCTCGTATGCAGCGATGAACCATGGCTTGACGCATGCTGCCATCTTCGATTTCGACCTTCACCACGGCGACGGGTCGCAGGAAATCGCCTGGGCACAGAACCAGAAGGCTATCACTGCACCTCGCAACGCGGCAAACTACAAGAAGACCATGATTGGGTATTTCAGCTTACACGACATCAATTCCTATCCTTGCGAAACGGGTGATCCGGAGAAAGTGCGCAATGCGAGTGTGTGTATCGACAAGGCTCACGGACAGTCCATCTGGAACGTGCATCTGGAGCCGTGGAAGACCGACCTCGAGTTCTGGGAGCTGTATGCCAGTCGGTACACGATTTTGCTCGAAAAGGCACGCGCGTTCCTGCGCCTACACACGGAGCGTCTTGCCAGCACCCCTAACGGACCGCCGCCCAAGGCAGCTATCTTCATCTCAGCTGGTTTTGATGCGAGCGAATGGGAGGGTGCCGGGATGCAGCGACACAAGGTCAACGTTCCCACCGACTTCTACGCGCGGTTCACGGCTGATGTAGTCCGCATGTCCGAAGAAGACGGACTGGGAGTTGATGGCCGGGTGATTAGCGTTTTGGAAGGGGGATACAGCAATCGAGCTTTGACAAGCGGTGTCTTGAGCCATCTGTCGGGGCTGGGGGATTCGAGACTTGCCGCTGTGAATGCCGATGACCAGCAAGTGAACCGGCTTGCTGCTGAAATGACCGATCGACTGGGTCTGTACGATCCTCCTACCGCTGCAGCTCGCCCCTTCAGCGAACCCGCATACGATCCTGAATGGTGGTCTCCCAATGCGCTAGATGAGCTGGAAGCCTTGGTGTACCCACCTCCTGCACCGGCGAAGCCTCCCAAGTCTACGTACTTTGCCCCGACGCAGTCATTTGCTGCCAAAGTCGTGACGCCTCAGCGCGATCGGAAGTCCACCGGTTCTCAAGCCGAATTGGAGCCAGAGATCCCACCGATTAGCTGGGCGACTGCGACGCACGAGCTGTCCAAGATCCTCATCCCCAGCAATCGCCAGACAACCAGCTGTCGACCGGAAGATCTCAATGCGGAAGCTTCTCGTCTGCGGCGGGAGCGTCAGACGGCGGCCGAAAATTCCAGGAGCGCAAGCGCATCGACCGCTCCGGAAGAGAATCGCATGAAGCTGCGTGTACGCAAACCGAAGTCCTCGTTGCCTGGCACGCCCACTGCCGAGACGCCCAAGCGACAGGTGCTCAAGAGTAATCGGAGAACTACCATCGACTCGACTACGGATTTGGCTGAGCCGTCGCCATCGGTCCGCTCTACGCGGCGAAAGAGCGCTAATTCCACGGCTACCTCAACACCCGAGCCTGACGCTTCGCCCCTCGCGGATGTGCGTCCCAGAGCGCCGTCCCAGCTAACGAGCACTTCAAATACACGCACAGCAACGCCAGGTCGCAAAACCAGCTCTTCCCGATCGTCCACGCCTAAACGATCAGCGAGCCCTAGAAAAGTACCCCCGGTGCCGCGGGTCCCTTCTGCCTTCCTCTCGACATTGTCAGCTGGTGAGGGTTCCGAAAGTTCGCGTCCAGCTACTAGCGCAGGAGAGAAGCCCACCGATGTCGATAGCCTGACTGCAGGCGTACGCAAGCTAAACATCAAGCTGAAGGTCCCATCCCCGGAGGAATACGCAGCACGGGAACGAGCGGCGGACGAGCGCAAGCAGCGATCTTCAAAAGGGCCGAGGACGCCGCGGTCACCAGCAAAGTCTCCCAAAAAGCGCGCTGTTTCGGCCAAGGGAGAACCTCGCGCTCTGTCGACTCCGGATAGCCTGCATGCAACAAGCGCGTATCCCGCGGCACAGATTGGAAGCGAGGTGAAGGTGGAGGACCAAGGACTGCCGTCTACTGTGGCTATGGAGCCTGCTGCTCAAGTCCTTATCAGTGAAGGTCCTCCTGTGGAGGCGGGATCTTCCACACAGATGGTCATCTCTCCGCCTATGACGCCGGATACCGCGCAGGCCATGGCCCAGGCCCAGTCTCAGTCTAATATCTTTTCGCCACCGGTGACTGCGTCGCATGCTCGGAGCGGTCTTCCTGTCTTTACGTCTAGCAGTGCGATTCCGTTTGCGAGTGCCGCGTATGGGCATGATGCGTCGGACGGACGCCCTTCTACCGGCGGTATGGCGTTGCAGTTCGACAAGGATTCCAGCAAGGATGAACATGAGTAATTGGAGGCGTTGACTTTATTTGGCTTCGTTTGGGTTGTCTTTTCACAGGTAATGCTGTTTTGTAGAGTAGTGTTGATATACCCCCGTTGTTGGATTATCTAGTTTATGAATAATGATTTATCGAGTTCTTCCTCATACGCAGTGTTCGGACTGTCAGGTATTTAAATATATTCGGCTCGATCCGAGTTACAGCTAGACAAACATTAGTCTTGGACCTACTCAGAATCGCACCTCCACGTCTGTTAGGTCCGGATTCTAGTGGATCACAGCGAAGGGTTAGCGCTGATTATCTCATCTCTTGATTTACTGGGCGTACAGGGACAACTTCGGAATGGGTGTAACACTGGACAGCGGCATACCCAGGAACCAGTGAGATGAGGGCAGCCACTATGGTGAATCATCCATCATGCGCTTCAACCAGCATAAATAAGGTTGATGCAGTCATTGACCCAGCCGGCGGAACTCCCTCACCTTCCACAATTCTCTCGAGACAACCAAGCCCTTACTATGGAACAATCCAAGCCGGCAACCCAATTGATCGTCAAACAGCATGAGCAAATCAGACAAACTCTGCCCTTTGATGACCATCGCGATTTCACGAATGCCGGGAGAGGCCTGAGAGGCCGCCTGAAACCGAACATCATCAAGAACGACAACGGCGAGATCGTGTGGAACAATGACGTTTACAACTTCCTGGACGCCGAATCTCCAGGTACCGCCAATCCAAGTCTCTGGCGACAGTCTAAACTTGCCCACCTAGATGGGCTGTATCTTGTCACAGAAGGCATCTATCAGGTGCGCGGACTCGACCTCTCAAACACGACAATCATCGAAGGCGACGAGGGGATCATTGTCATCGACCCCCTCACTTCCAAAGAGACCGGCGCCGCTGCGCTGGCTCTTTACCAGGAACATCGTGGTACAGACAGACCAGTCAAGGCGATCATCTACACGCACTCCCATGTTGACCACTTCGGCGGTGTCCGAGGCTTCGTCACGGAAGAGGAGGTCGACAGACACGGCATCAAGATCCTCGCGCCTGAGGGCTTCCTCGAGCACGCTGTCTCCGAGAATGTCTTTACGAGCACCTCAATGAGCCGCCGCGCCGCGTACATGTACGGTGCCGCCCTCCGCCAGGGCCCGAGGGGACAGATCGGCGCGGGTCTGGGGCAGACGGTCTCGACGGGGACCGTCACGCTCATCGCGCCTAATGTCGACATCAAACGCACGGGCGAGAAGACAGTCATCGACGGCGTTGAGATGGTGTTTCAGATGGCGCCAGACACCGAGGCCCCTGCCGAGATGCTCGTCTACTTCCCGCAGTTCAAGGCATTATGCGCCGCGGAGGATGCCACGCATACCTTCCACAACATCCTGACCCTGCGCGGAGCCGTGGTCCGCGACCCTCACTCGTGGGCAAAGTACCTGACAGAGACGATCGACATGTTTGGCGGCGACGCCGAGGTCGTTTTCGCGTCCCATCACTGGCCGACCTGGGGAGCGGACAACGTCGTGGAGTTCCTGACATCCCAGCGCGATTTATACGCCTATGTACATGACCAGACCCTCCGCCTCCTGAACAAGGGGTACAACGGTGCTGAGATCGCGGAGATGATAACCCTACCTCCCACGCTCGAGCACGCCTGGAGTGCCCGCGGGTATTACGGCTCCTTAAGCCACAATGTGAAGGCGATATACCAGCGTTACGCCGGGTGGTTTGACGGCAATCCGGCCCGCCTCTGGGAGCACACGCCTGTCGAGCGGGCGAAGCGGTACGTGGAGCTCGCCGGCGGAGAGACAGAGATTATCCACAAAGGGCGCGAGGCGTTTGAAGCCGGCGACTTGCGGTGGGCAGCTGAGATCCTCAACCATGCTGTCTGCTCCAACCCTGATAACGTGGTGGCCCGCAATTTACTGGCCGACGTCTACGAGCAGCTGGGATACGGCGCCGAGAACGGCACCTGGCGGAACTTCTTCATATCAGGAACCACGGAGCTGCGGAATGGAAACTTTGGAACGCCCACCCAGACGGCCTCGGTTGACGTCGTGGCGCAGCTCACGCCGGAGATGCTCTTTGATGCTCTTGCTATCCAAATCAATGGTCCGGAGGCTTGGGATAAGAAGCTGGATATCGGCGTTGTCGTTACGGATGTTGGAGTCACCTATCGCCTGTGGATGTCGAATGGGGCGCTCATTTACAGTACGGTGCCGCAACCAGGGCGTGCTGATGTGACCCTGACCGGGACTACTAAGCAGTTGCCGGTCCTCGCAGTGAAGGGGCCCGACACCGAGGCTCTGAAGGAAGCGGGCATCAAGATTGACGGGGACAGTGGCGCACTTGACACACTTTCGTCTCTTCTCGACCCGGGGGATCCCAACTTCAACATCGTCACTCCATAGGCTGGTGGATGTGCCGTACGCAACTTATGTACCTGGATCCCCGTTCGAGTTCAAGCGTATCCCATATCAGACCTTTCACTTCTTTCCTTGGGTACATGTGGTGGCAGGAGGACCTTGAGACTGGGATGTATTTAGTGTATCGGTATGCATTTAAACCCAAGACTTCACTCAATATGGTCTTCACCTCCACGTGCTCTACATTCTGTATACTTCAGCCCTGACCCACTGATAAGGATTGATAAGCAGCGCCACGCTGACTCAGCCTCCGCATCTGCCAGCGTCTTCTAGCGTAATCTAATCGCAGCCTAATCCTCTCCTCAAAACCATCACGGAGGTCCGTCCTCCCTGTCTGTCATTACCTCCTCCTCACATAGACTCCTCCTACCCCCGAGACGACATCAAAATGCCCTCCAACGAATCCTTCACGCAAATGCCCATGGCCGACAAAGACCTCGAGTCGATCGGCCGCCACTGCCAATTCGAATACTGCCACCAGCTCGACTTCCTCCCCTTCCGCTGCGAGTCCTGCCGCGGCACCTTCTGCCTTGACCACCGCACCGAGACCGCGCACCGCTGCCCGCGCGCCGGCGAATGGGCCCGCCGGCGCTCGCCCAACGCCTCCTCGACCTCCTCCTCCGCCACGCAAAAACCCACCATCTACAACTCCGACCAGTGCGCGCACCTGCACTGCAAAACGCTCATCAACACCCTCACCGATCCGGGCGTGCGTTGCCCCGACTGTCGCGCGCAGTACTGTCTCAAACACCGTCTGCCGGAGGAGCACGACTGCGCCAAGGTTGCCGCGGCGCGGCGCGCGGGGACCGGCGCAGGCGCCACCCCCAATGAGACGATCCGGTCGATGTTTGCGCGCGTGCGCACCTGGGGCAAGGACAAGAGCCAGGGGATATCTGCCGCCGCTACCGCCGCCGCTGCGGCAAAGCCCAAGGCGAAGACGAAAGGCGGGAGCTTGGTGCAGCTGAACGCGATGAAGAAGGCGGCCAAGGGCGACGCGGGCGTGCCGGCGGACCAGCGGCTGTATGTGCATGTCGTCGGGACGGCGGAGACCACCGGCAGCGCGAAGGAGCCGCCGGCGGGGGATTTCTGGTTCGATGCGCGGTGGAAGGTTGGGCGGGTGCTGGATGATGCGGCGCGGCGGCTGCGGGTGGAGAATGTGAATAATCGGGCGGGCGAGGAGGAGCGCTTGCGCGTGTTCCATGTGGAAAGTGGGGAGTTTCTGGAGTTTTCGGAGACGGTGGGCGGGGGAAAGGTCAAGCAGGGGCATACGTTGGTTTTGTTGCGGGGGGCCGGGGTTGTTCTGGGGAAGTAATTCATAGATACCTAAGGTGCCTACTGAAGGTGTAGGTGCAGGTGCAGGCATAGCGGGTGTTACGGGTTAAATTTATGGTTCATTCTTCATTATCCAAGTCGTATGGGAATGCGTATATAAAATGTAGGATGTCTACACGCTCATGTTCATTTTGATCGTCTTGTGCGGCTGGTAGTTGAGTACCTCGAATTCCTCCGCCTTCCACCCGTCGATCACGCCGCTGCCGCGGTCGTCGCGCTTGATGCGCAGCTCCGGGAACTCGGTCGGCACGCGGTCGAGCTGCTCCTGCAGGGGCTCTAGGTGGTCGCAGTAGATGTGGGTGTCGCCCATGGTGTGGACGAAGGAGCCGGGATTGAGGTCGGCGGCGTGGGCGAGCATGTGCGTGAGGAGGGCGTAGGAGGCGATGTTGAAGGGGAGGCCGAGGGCGGTATCGACAGACCGCTGGTACATCAGACACGAAAGCGACCCCTTCTTGTCGGGGCCGTCGGGGAACGAGACGTAGAACTGGGCGAACATGTGGCAAGGGGGCAGGGCCATTTTGGACAGGTCGGCCGGGTTCCAGGCGGAGAGGACGATGCGGCGGTCGAAGGGGGCCTCCTTCAGCTTGCGCACGACGTCGGCCAGCTGGTCGACGCCCTGGCCCGTGTAGTCGGTGTTGGCGTCGACGTACTCGGCGCCAAAGTGGCGCCACTGGAACCCGTACACGGGGCCCAGGTCGCCGACTTCGCGGTGCGACAGGCCCATCTTGTCGAGGAACTCGCGGCTGCCGTTGCCGTCCCAGATCTTGACGCCCTGGTCCGACAGCGGCTGCGAGGACGTGCAGCCCGAGATGAACCAGAGGAGCTCGGCGATGACGCCGCGGAGGAAGACGCGCTTGGTTGTGAGGAGGGGGAGGATGGGGATGACAGTGCCGTCTTCACTGCGCTTGGAGAGGGAGAAGCGGAGTTGCGGGGGAGCAAAGATGGCTTTTGTTCCGGTGCCGGTGCGATCAGCGCGGTATTCGCCTTCGGCCATGATGGTGCGGATCAGATTGATGTATTGGTATTCTTCGTGGGGGTTGGGGTCTTTGGTGGTAGTGCCATTGTTGGAAGTGGCGCCGTTGAGGCCGTTGGCAGGAGAATCATATGTGACCGCCATTGTTTGGGAATAGGAAGGGTATAGAAAGTGAACGGGGTATCTGAGATGGTGGAAGAGAAAGTCGAAGTGTTTTCTGTTTCGGGACGCGCGACGCGGCACGTGGTCACGTGGCAATATTGCCCAATCGGTACACGTCTCGGACTATATAGTCGCTCTTAAGACGAAGGACTGCTGTCTATTTATCTCATATCTACTACAAGTCCTCCATCAAGTCCACTCCCACTCCCCGCAACGCCCCAACCACCCATGGCGGGTACTCCGATTTGCTGCCATACAGCTTGCCAAAAAACTGGTGCAGGAACGCGGGAAACCGGTCCTCCAAGATTGCCTCACGCGCGGCGCCCATGAGAGCAAGTAAATAGTGTACGTTGTGGATCGTGAGCCTAATAATTAGCATGGATAGTATAGCTGTAAGGTAGACAGCGAACTCACAGATGAGCGCCCACGGTCTCCTTCGCCGCGAGATGATGCAAATACGCGCGGGTGATCCCGAGGCCACCCTGCTCTTTAGGGCGACAGATCGTGCAAGTGCAGCCCTCTTCTACAGGACTAAAGTCCTGTGCGAATGAGTGATGACGCAAATTGAGCGTGCCAGTCGAAACCACGGCATTTCCGAATCGCTATATGAGTTAGAATGGGCTATGTACCCCGTAAAGCTTCGGAGTAACCTACGGCTGTGCGTGTGGGCCACACGCAGTCGAACATGTCGGCACCCAAGGCTACTCCGACTATGAGATCCTCGGGATAACCCTGGAATGTCAGTATCAGAGAAAGTATGCACATGCGGGGACCACTCACCACTCCCATCACATATCTGGGCTTCTCATCCGGAAGGAGCCCGGTGCAGGTATCGACCCTAAGCATGGTTAGAGGCGTCGGAGCAAGAATCCAATCAAACATACACCTCACAGAACGACTCCTTTGCTTCACCCCCCGAAAGCCCTCCAATGGCGATTCCCGGTGTGTCACGCGCTACCATCTCCTCGCAGCAGCGCTTGCGCAGCTCCAGATCCAGACCACCCTGGATAATACAGAATAAGTTCTGACGTTCAGGATATTTGTGAGCGTCGATGCACCGGTCCAGCCAGCGCACGGACCGCTCCATGGCTTCGCGGATACGTTCGTGGTCGGGGGACGTTGTCGCGATCACATCGTCGAGCTGCATGATGATATCGGAGCCGATAGAGTTTTGTAGGGAGATCGAGTGTTCCGGCGTGAGCAGCCTAGTTGCGGTCAGCGCATGAAATGATATCTTAACGGTGCTGCTCACATAGGCGACCCATCGTGCGGACTGAGGAAGCGGACTCCCTCCTCGGTGACATTGGCGAGCTTCAGCAGCGAGACCATCTGGAATCTGGTGATGTGAGTGGAAGTCTGTCATAGTACTAGACCTGGTACGAACCCCCCGCTATCGGTCAGGATATTTCGATCCCATCCCTGCAGCTTATGCGCACCGCCCACCTCGTCTAGCACGGCCTGGCCCGGCTTCAATCCCAGATGGTAGGTGTTATTAAGACAGAGCATGCAGCCGGTCTGTTTGAGTTGGTCGTAGGTCAGACCCTTGAGCGAGGCCTGGGTCGCGACGGGCATGAAGATCGGGAGGGGGACGTCGCCATGGGGGAGGTGCAGGGTGCTCGCGCGGGCTTTTGTCGTCTACCCGAATTAGCCAGTCATTGCTTGATGGGGTGTCTACATACCGAGCACTTTGCGTGCAGATCCAGCTTCAACGCCGAGGGCATTGGTTTGCGCGGGGCAGTCGACATGGCGAATTGGGTGGATTTGGGGGACCCTAAGCGGAGGAGGGGGGAAATAGAGGGTCTCCTAGAAGTGCTAGAGCTGGTGATTTCCTGGACGAGCGAAAGACATCTCCCAGGCATTGACTGATGAGGGACGACTGTTGATGCAGCAGCACAATTGAGTCCAGATCATTATCGATAAATCTGTTTTTGACTGGTTTGCCGCATTTGCCGTGTTTGCATTGTGACATTGCTTACTCATCCACTCCATTTCCCCAGAATGCGGAGATCAAAAGATCCTCGTGTTTACTTTACTTTACTCGGTACTCTTTCTCATGACTTGTTCTGTTTGTCTGTCTTTCTGCAATGAACGGCCCGCCGATCAATCTCTCTAACGGTTTGCAGAATCCTCCACGACTCGGACGATGTCCGGCAGTAAGCAACTAGCCCTCGTTAGCCCCGACTCCTTACATCGGGGTAACGTGGGGGACGCCAGTCCGTATAAGAATAATGGGGGCGCACATCGCTTGACATTTTTGCGACCATCCTATCACCATGAACGTGCCGGAGAAAACCTCCCATGCTGACGTGGAACTGGCCGAGCCAGTGACAGATGTAAGGCTCCGCCTGATGCCAACGACCACTACTAACAGATTGTAGGACGTCTACAGCACGCAGGAGAGGGCTCTCGTGCTGAAGCAGGATCTGCGCATCATCCCTCTCTGCGCCAGCATCTACCTCCTGTGCTACCTGGACCGCTCCAACATTGGTACTCCAGCCTGCGACTATATAGCAAACCGTATACTAATCCCACAGGAAATGCCAAAATCCTCAATGAAGACACGGGCGATGATCTCCTCACGGAGACCGGCATGTCCTCCTACCAGTACACGTACGTCCACCGCCCCGCTCGTCCTATACGGAGTACGCCCCCTTCACTTAGCTAACCCCGACAGAATCGCCCTGATGGTGTTCCTCATCGCCTACGCCCTCTTTGAAGTCCCGTCCAACTACTTTCTCAAGAAACTCAGACCCAGCGTACCCTCCCTTCCCCCATTCCCCACAGCAACACTCACTCATGTATGCAGCGCTGGATTGCCTTCCTCATGCTCTCCTGGGGCGCCGCAACAATGGGCCTCGGCGGCGCCCACTCCTACGCCCAAGTCACGGGCATCCGCTTCCTCCTCGGCGCCATGGAAGCCGGCCTCTTCCCGGGCCTGGTCTACTACCTCACCTTCTGGTACCGCCACTCGGAGCGGTCCATGCGCGTCGCGCTGATCCTCGCCTCCGCCACGCTGGCCGGCGCCTTCGGCGGCGCCATCGCCTACGGCGTCGGGCACATGAACGGCGCCCACGGCCTGTCCGCCTGGCGCTGGCTGTTCATCATCGAGGGCGCGCCGTCGTGCGCCGCGGCCTTCCTCGTGTGGTTCTTCCTCCCAGATTACCCAGAGACGGCGAAGTGGCTGACGTCCGAGGAGAAGGCGCTGGCGGCGCGCCGGCTTGCAGCCGAGGGGTCCAAGGGCGCGGCCAGTGCCATGACCTGGGCGGACGCGCGCGCTGTGCTGACCGATTGGCGCTTGTATGCGCATTACGCTGTAGCTCCCCTCTCCCGGCCCTTGGGAGCATTGTTGCTGATATATGGTTGTAGGTATATTTTGGGATCTCGACCCCCTTCTCGAGCCTCTCACTCTTCACCCCGGCTATCACCAGCGGCCTGGGGTACGCGAACCTGCGCGCGCAGCTGATGACTGTGCCGCCATGGGCGGCCGCGTACGTGGTAACCACGGCCGCGGCGTGGTCGGCCGACCACTTCAACAGTCGTGGACTGCACTCGGCGGCGTTTGCGCTGATCGGCGCGATGGGTTTTCTCGCGTCGGCGGTGCTTCCGCCGGACGCATACCTCGTAAGCCCCTTCCCCAGCCCTCCACAGCTTCCGCAGTATACTAAGGATATGATAGCACCGCTACGGCTGCCTCATCGTGGCAACCAGCGGCGCCTTCGCCTGCATCCCGCCGCTGCTCGGCTGGCTGTCGGCGAACCTGACGTCGACGGCGGGCACGGGGCTGGCAATCGCGCTGAACGTGTCGTTTGGGGCGCCGGGGCAAATTGTCGGGGTGTGGATTTACAAGAGCGAGGAGAAGGCGCGCGGGTATCCGACGGGGCATTGGACGAATGCGGCGTTGTTGCTGTTTGTTTGTGTCGGGTGTGTGGTGCTGCGGTTGTATTATGGGTGGAGGAATCGGGGGGTGACTGGGAAGAGGTTTGCTTATTAACGCTGTCTGGAGCATAAGCTTGGTTAGTATAGATGTTGGATAACTAGGAGTGTTGAGGGGGCCGGTGCCAGGTGAGAGCAATGCGTTAGACATGAAGCTGAAGAAGCTCCCGCTGGGTCAGCAATCCGCAGACATTGTCACAGTTGGATATTAGATTGACATCACGATAATAATCCAAAGGGGTGTAGGTATAGGTATAGGTATAGGTATGACAAGAACTTACCCTGGAAATAAGGTATGGACTACCACCTCTGTATACTCCGTACTCTCTGCAGAAGTCTGGTACGCACGTGAGACGGCCCGGAATAAGGTTAAGCTCACACCCGACCCAAACTTCTTCCGTCCCCGTGCTTACACACAGACACCGTACGCCGTACACCGTAAGCCCAGCAGGCAAGTAGACCGAAGAGATGTCATTCTCACTCATGAATATTATCTGTCGTCAAGATAGTTGCAGCCGTCAAACCCGAACCAGCAAAGAACACAAGAAGTAAAAAACAAAGTAAAAAGAAAAGACGGACCACGAAGAAGAAGAAGAAGAAGCAACGAAATAAGATACACCAGAAGCCAGAACCCAAGTGCACACGCATACCCGGCACAATCAGACGCAGCCGCAGCCCCGGCCAGCACAGTCACATCGCATCACAAACAATGAAGAATCGAGAATCGACAGTCGAATGTTGTACACGTCTGCGGTCCGGCAGAAATCGGCAAGAGCGTCGTGTCGTTCGCAAGGGTTGGGAGGGAGGGGGAGCGTAACAAAAGGAAAGGCGCACAGCAGCACGGCACGGCTAGCGGCGCAGATTTCGCGCGTACATGTTGTTCGTCGGGGGCGCGCCGGGCCCTGTGTAGAAGGTCGGCGTCATGCTCGGGTTTTGGAGCCACTTGAGGGCGGCCTCGGCGGCGGCCTCTTTGGCGTTGTTGGTGTATTCGCCGTCGAACCAGTACGGGGAGCTGACGTTGGCGACCTTGAGCTCGACGAAGCTGGACCACGCCGTTCGGCCGCCTGGGACGTTAGCATCCTTTGGAGAGAAAAAAGAAGAAGAAAATGAAGGTGAAGGGAGTAAAAGTCGGTGAGCTGACTCCACTTGTCGGACTGTGGGCAGGTTCAACCAGCGTGGAGGACAATCCGGACGAGGCCGCCGCCGGGGCAGGATGAGGCGAAGACGAAAGAAAGAAACGCGGACATACCTCGTCGGTCGGAGATGATGTGGAAAACAGGGGCAGGCAGCCCGATCTTCTGGCAATGGGCTGCGTCTCTTAGCATATGAAACCCTGATATTGCCTGGGAAGTGGGGCATACTTTGGAGTTCTCGTTGCCAGTAGTCGCTTAGCGAGGAGCTGGGCGCGGACATGACGGCGGAATGCGCGAGCGGCGTCTGACAGGAGGGAGGCGACGGATCGAAGGATTCGATTTGTCCAGGGCTCGAACACAAATAGCGTGGCGAGGTGAGAGTAGTAGTAGGAGTAGTAGTAGTAGTAGTAGTAGTCCGAAGATCGGGTAAGGAGGGGTGTTCAGACAGTCGTGGGTACTAGAGACGGACGACACAAGGACGACAGCAATTGACAAGAAAGAAAATGAATTGAATTGCGTCTTGGGTCTTTGACTCTTTAATGTTCAGGTCTGTGTTCAGGTCGGTTTTATCGAATATTAATTTCGCGTCAAACGGTCTGGATATGGGAAGCGGGGAGGCCATCATATAAACGGTGGGCCATCCTTCGACAGCCCCAGAGCGTCACTGTGCAGAAGAGAGCTTTTTGGCGTGACAAACACGGCACCTCGCCCATCGAACCTAACAGCGCGGACTTATGCATGTCGCGGTGGACATGGCACAGCGTCAGCCAATTTCCCCCTCCCTTATCCCTCCACTCAAGGCACGCCAGTGGCATGGAGCATCTGCGGATCATCTTGAGGCTGCAAGCTGGAACGGCCCGGCGCACGCCGACTGAGACTGTACCCTTGAAGAAACGCCAAACGTCCAGGGAAGAAGGCCGCTAGTCTCCACAGAACCAGATCTGACGGTTCCGCGAGGCGGCGACACAGTGCGCACTTCCCCCCAGCGCAACACGACACAAGCAAGCATTGACCAATTGCTGATGCGGTTTGTAGTACAGGCGTTGGCGACAACGCACCACCGTCTTCTCGTCGTCGACCGCGAGGCCAGCCGCGAGGCCAGTCCTGACGGTTCACAATCCCTCATCGGGTACAAACCACGCCAGCCAGGTTTGCCTCATGAACGCTCTTCACATCGGTGGGTTCTGGAAAATCACCCGGGACCAGGATCAGACTTGGTTGGTGGAGGGCAAGCAGTCGTGGTGGTCTCGTTGCCCAAAAGCGGAGAGGGGGGTTCCATCCGCGCAGAAGCGACGAATTGAAGCCAGAAGCAATGGCCTGGGGCCACTCATGGAGCCAGCAGCGGCGGGCCCTCTCGGTCACAGTGCGGTATGCCAGCTCATCAATGATAAAATCCTCACTGGGACGGTGGTGGAGGGGGGGGGACAAGCAGTTCTCCCTCATAGTTCTGCCGCCTGCGAGCATCTCAGCCCTAGAACCGAAAGGGCGATAAGACCGGGCCGCTGTGCAGGTCGATTCGGTGGCCTATCGTTTTTCCCTTTCTTTTCCCGCACCGCGAAAGGAATAATAATAACAATAACAACCGGAATCAAACTGCCAGCGAAGAGAGACACAGATTGGGTCGAATCCATCCAGAACAACACCCGATCCCCAAATTCCGGGGGAGGGGCTGTCATGATTCGCTGCTTTCTTCTGGCACCGTGTTGGGCATACATACGTGCATCGCGTTGTCGTCGGCTCGTCAACGCAGAGATCCGTCCCCTCTTTGACCGATGACAAGACCGAAGAGAACGGGCCCAAGGACGCATGCTCCAGATGATGCGAAACCCAATCGTCCGACTGACCCCAGCTGGAACCGCCTCATCGTCGCAGCACCTGCATAAGAGGCGCCAGGCGCGACGACCACGCGACAGGCCGAGAGCTATCGAGAGCTATCGCCAGCTAGGTCGGGAGTTTGCCAGCTTGTCTGATGCGTGGAGATGGGGCAAACAACCCCATCCGACGCGTCGAGGACAGTCTCCAGGCCTTGTAAGCGCCGTCGGGATAGCCTCGATCGCCCCGCCGGACAAGCTTAATTGCAGTCTGACCAGTCCGGGCGCCAGACGCGCAGGAACGGCGGGAGGCGGTAGTTAGGCGTCTATGAGAGCGATTCAGATCTCCATGCCTCTACCTTGGATGCGGTGTGTCCTCCAGCTGGAGGAAAAAGAAACAACATCAGGCCGTCAGCTCGCCTGCGATGCGATGCGACGAGAGGAGAGGGAGCGGGGAAGAAAACGAGTCAGGCAGCACCAGGGGGAGTGAACCATGGTTCAGCGCGACTAGGGTGACGGCGGTTGTTATAGAACAACAGCCTCGACACGCAACTAAGCCCTTAGGGTCGTGATATCTGCAGCGCCCACAGTGACACACATGAACCATCGGTAATAAAAATATAAAATATGACGATCATGGTTAAAAATAATAATTCCGCTATCCAAAGCTAGGTAGGCCAACATGCGCCTCCACCGCCATCCCATCACGCGAGCCCATGCCGCAAAATAACACACAGGGATGTGAATCCAGAAAAGAATGCCCAAAAGCCCGTCCCTCGTCATCAGTCGTAAATCTCATCAACGTCACAAACCCAATGCCATGGACGCAAGATGGACAGGATCCGCCTGCACGTCCATCACACGCATCTCACGCGAGGATCGCTCAGGCCGATCCGCGCCGAAGGAACACCTCATCGATGAGGCGTCGCGGACCCATCAGCTCAATACTCCTCGCCAGCGAGAACGAGGCCGACTTGTGCGCGTGCCATTTCTGACGGATGCAGTCGTCGACCAACACCACCAAGCCCGTGGCGACGATCACACTACATCATCGCGTTAGCGCACACATCCAGCGCATGACAACACATCGGCCGTCGCAAGCCGCACAACAGACAACGAAACAGAAAAAGGACTTACTCGGCGACATCAGGCATCTTCTGATACACGGACGGATCGTTGATCCACAGCGACGACGGCGGCACCCACCCGCCCTTCTTCTCCTCGTCGGCGGCCTCGAGCGGCGTGAGGATTTCGGGCATCATGTGCGCGACCTGTTTGTTGGTACGAGTGTTGATGAGATGATACGAGACGGTGCGCAGATCGCCCTCCTTCCGACACTGCCGTCGCCACTGGTACTTCGTCGCCCAGTACTCATACTCATAGCGCTGCCCGCGGCGCTTGAGCTCGACGTGCGCATAGTTTGAGAACTCCATGCGGATGCTATCACCCAGCGTGACAGACGGCGGACCGCCATCGCGGGGCACCCCGCCGCTGCCGCCGCCGCCGTCCGCGTCGACGCCCGCGTCGTCCGTCCCCGATCGATACCCGGAGTCGTGGCGCTTGTGCTCGAGAGCAGTGCCCGGGGCGGGCCCGTTGCCGGGCCGCAGGCTGGCGAGGACGCTAGACCACGAGCGGCGCAGGACGGGGTGCTTCTCGGCGGCGGTGGGCAGGGAGCGGCGCTCGGAGTGGCACACCTCGCGGCCGGAGTCGCGGCAGTATCGGCGGAAGGAGAACTTGCGGGAGAACAGGTCGTGCATGCGCAGATGGAAGAGGGTGACGTCCTGCTGGTGGCCGGCGCGCTGGGCGACGGAGGTGTCGACGCGCAGGTTCATGTTGCCGTCGAGAGTGGCATCGTCGTGACGGATGAGGAGGCGGCGGGAGGAGGGGAAGAGCTTGCCAAAGGTGGACGGGGTGGAGGGGAGGACATCGGTGGGGTAGACATCGATGCGACGGTCGTCGACTTCATAGAGGGGCGGTGGCTCGTCGGCGAGGTCGTCGGTGGACGGGATCGTGGAGGCGTAGGTCGAGACTGAGTCTGTTGGCGTGATATCGCGGAGATCGGGAGTGTAGTCGTCTCGTCGCTTGGATGTCGGGCGATCGCTGTAGACAGTGGGGATGGTGCTTTTGGAGCGGTCGGAGGCGTCGCTGTGGGTGGAAGAGGAACTCCCGACGGAGCGGGTGTTTTGACTGTAGGACATGATGGTGGAGATATGGTACAAGGGATATGGTAGTTGGCGAAGAGGGAGGGAGAAGAGAGGATAAGGATAAGAGGAATGGCGGTTGATATGCGAGAGAGGAGGTGAAAAAGCAAGCAAGGAGGGGGAAAACCACCACGTTAACGCAAGGCGGGGGCTGGCGAGCTCAGAATAGAACAATAGAAATAGACCAGGGGATCGTCTGAATGTAGTCTGTGGAGTGGAAGAAAAGGGATAGAGTCAGCAGATGTCAGATAGAGACATATTCTATCTAGGTATCAGGTATGTATATAGGAGGAGGGGAAACCGGTAAACAAATCCAGCGGAATGTGCAGCTGACGACCAACAGACAATGAGTGACAATGAATGAGCCGATCTTCCCAGTATACCACCGTGGCGCAGACTTCTGGAATGCCATAAGCCCACGGCCACGTTGGTCGGCATTCCTTCGAATCAATGAACAGCCTGGCGGGCGATATTCTCCGATCCTGGCTGATCACACCACTTGCAACACAATACCCGTTTATACGGAGGAAGTATACAGTGTACAGGTAGGCAGGTGTATAGAAGAGTTTCGATCAGGTCCATGGAACCGACGGGATCGATCGGAGCGGACCGAGACCCATCGTCGTCATCTCGAGGTCCTCTAGAGTAGTTCTTCAAACATCACCATGAACAACAAGGCATGAGTTTTCAGCGTCTCCACTGCGATGGAGCCGGTGGAGTGGTCGAGCCCTTCCTTGCGTTTTGACCGCCAAGTGGCTTCACCGGTACTCGGTCGATACAAATCCACGTAGAGGTCTGTCCCGGCAATAAGGTAGATACTCCCTTGCCTGGTCTCAATGATCGACCACATACGGAGTCGTTCGTGAATACAAGTGGTAAGATCTGATATGTCTCACCGTTGGACGGCCCATCTTCCGATACACTACAGCAATAGCGTCTAATAGTACCGGCCGCTCGGGACATATCTCAGACAGTACAACTCAATATCACAGAGACCAGCAGCGGCAGAACCAAATACGTCTCCAGGCCTACGCCTACTACACGCTGCGTGTCTCGCTCAATCCCAACCTCTTCGTCTAAATCTAGCTCTATATACGCACCGGACCGGACGGCGTCTCTTCCGGCATATGCATCTTATACTTTACACCTGCGCCCACAGCGGCCGCGGAAGCTCCTCCCCGGGCTGGATCATCGCCTCTGCCCGGCACGTCGCCGTCGACCCAGCGACCGCCTTGGGCGCATAAAACCCAACGTATGCCTCGCGACGCGCCGGCTCGCCCACCGTCACCGACCACGTATGCAGTCCGTAGTATGTCGCGAGCGAATGAACCAGCCAGCGCCTAAACCGTCAGCATGCGCCACCACCATAAGAGCAGATCACACATAAGCAATACAAGAAAGTCACTTACCCAAACCCAGCCCCCCGATCCGCCTCCAAACTCTCAAACACCTTCTTCTCGCCCCCGTGCTCCCCATGCGCCTCCATCTCCTCCCGCATCGTCCGCATCTGCTGCTGATGCCGCGGCGAGTCATGCGTCTGCCCATTTCGCCCGACAAACACCACCTCGTCCTCTGAGGACTCGTCGCTATCTGCCGGCGCATCCGCCAGCCCCTCCCGTCGCAGGAGACCCTGCCGCTCATTCCACCGTCGGATGAACCCCCGAATATCCTCCTCGATATCCTGGAGCATGCCGCGCGCAGCCCGCGCGTGCTTGAGTTTCATGCGGAGGTCTTTCGGAACACGGTGTTTCACAGCCGGCGTGGCGATGCCGTTCGTCGCACGGTCGAGATGCGCAAAGTGCACGTCCCAGAGCGGAGCGAGGTAGTAGGGCATGGGATCGTGGCGGGTGTGGGTAGGCTGGATGGACCAGTCTTTCGGAGAGGGTGGTTCGGCCCAGGGGTTGTTCAGGAGACGGTCTGCCGGATTAGCATTCTTCTATCGCCGTTTCACCCCGTAGGATGTTAGGGAGAGAGGGTACCATTCTCCCAGCGCTGTCGTCGCCTACTCCCGTCCTTGCCTTTGAGGAGGGCCTCGCGGCGCTTGAGGCTATCGCGACGTAGAGGTTCGCGTCGGCGGAACGCGACCGAGGGCGTTTTGGGTGTTTGCGCGGGGGTTGCAGATGAGGTGCCGAGGAACTTGACGCGTGGGTGCGCAGTGGTTTCCGGGCTAGGGACGGGGTCGTCCAGGGGGATGGACAGGGACACCGTGGCGCCGCGGAGACCGCCTCGCGAGGAACTGAGCGTGCTCTCGCCGCTTGTTGCGGGCTCGGAGATGGTCAGGTTCTCCAAGGAGGCGGCGGCTTGCTCGCTCCAGGCGGAGATGGCGCGAGTTTGCTGGGGAGATAGGTGGCCCTGTGGGCTATTGTGAGGGCGCAACCCGGGATGGATAGCCATGATAGATGATTAGAGGGAACCGGAGGGTAATAAGGGACGGATAGTCTATATATGATTGAAGGGCGAATTGAGTGAAGGCGCGAGATGTCTGTATAGAGTGAGCGAGTCGAGCGGGCGGGGAGAAAGCGAGAGATAAGGATTGCCGCTTCGCGTCTAGTCCAGGGCAGGAAACCATCCTGACTGGCCGTTGACTCACAACGGGGCACGGGAGACAAACAGGGCATGTGATTGGTTTGACTGTCGTGTGTTAGCCCTAACCCTCGATTCCCGGTTCAGATGATGATTCATCGGATGATGTCATCTCGTATCCTCCCAAAAAGCAACAGACATGACTCTGTAGGTGCAAACACGTCGGATTCTACTATGCTCACACCCTTTCGATCCATCTTGTACATAGCTGTTCAAGACCATCAAACATGAATCCTTCCGAGACAACCCCCGCCCCCACCTGTCACAACAGCTGGTGACGTCTTGACTTTTATCCGATGATGTCCTCAGTCCAGAGAGCAACAACTTTGCGTATGCTGCAGACCGCAGCGGCATATTTCTGCCAGGTCTCGTTCCTATGCGAATCGGCATAGTCACATGTCCCCCGGATAAACAAACAAGGAGAGCTGTTCATAATCACGCCCTTCCATCTCAAAGTACAGCACGTTGTTTTCCTGGCCCAGGTTGTCGCTTTCTCGGCCGACCTGATGAATCCGTTGCTGTGTGGAGGGAGTCAAGATGCTCGTCGGATCTCTCGCAACGGATCACATTGATCAAAGGTCTCGTCATTGCTGCTATGCTTGCATGAGAATGCGTACAGTCTATCATGGACCACTCCCAGGTGTTTATATTTGGGCTGATGCGCCTCCATCTGTGGAATATATTCCTGTATTGTAGATGAGCTGCTGACTACAACATCACGCAGTCAGATCTTGTTCTTCTCAGATGGCACCCGGCTCCGATACCCACCTCAGGGCGAAATCTCAAGGCTAGGAACCTGCGTTTCAATAGGGTTGCGATAATTGAAGAAGGATTAGAACCCTAGGTCCCCAGTTGCAGGCATGCAGCAACAGTGTTATGCTTTGCCATACATCCCAGGGCGTAATCTTTTTGCAAGACCTATCACAGGCCCATACTGACAAGACCCTCGAAAATAGGCGCCAAAGTGACCCTATCGGCCTGTACACGCGAATCATTGGCGCTGATGGAGTAGCGCTATTTGAATCAAGACTAGCACAGCGTCCCTTAATTTACACCAACATCGAGACCTAGACCTCGGTGGTCTGTAGCTGTTCGATCCCCAGTAACAAGGCTGGGGGCAGTATGCCTTGGATCAGCAGTGCCACTACTGGTTAGTACCTACTCCGAATAGGCACTCCGTAGATACTATCCAGTAATGGACTAGGGTACAGCCCCGGGCACGTGCGCGTGAAGGATGATCGTAATTAAACGGGACCAGTTAGTTAATTAAATCTCCTGGCGACAATCCGGTTGCAGTGGGGAGTATGGGGGATCGACCGAGAGTGCGGGTGAGGAGCAGTACGGAGTACAATGGAGATGTGCAGATAATAAGTAGATGCCTAGTATCTCTTCTGTTTTCTCAGGAAGACTTTCGGCGGTGAGAATCGAATTTATCCCTAGGTTTAGTACAAAGGAGCTGTCAGGCAGAGTCCAGAGAAATGGCCCTAAGATGATCGATCCACTTGGGCGCTAACAGTGTCCTGCCTCAATCCACCAGCTCAAAGACCAAAAATAGGTTGAGTCATGATCGATAAAGAATAGTTAACTAACCTGAACGCGGCAAGAAACAATACGGTGAGGCAGGAGATAGAGATTATCCTGATTGTTGGTTAAGGTACTTAAGGGCGCGTGTAGCCTGAAGGGACGCTGATTAACTCTGACGTCGGTCGCATTCCCCTTCTTCCCCTCTTCTGCTTACCTACTATCCTTCTCCTCTCCCTTTCAACTCTCTCTCTTTCATCCATCCTCGCACATAGTCATACCATCGTATTTATTCATTCCATCTCCAATGATCGTCACTCCCGTGTCCGTCTAATTCCCAACTATGAAGCTGGAAACTCTGACGCTCGGCGCGACCGTGTCGTCCGCCTTTGCGGCCGTCATCCCCCAACAGCCGTTGCTGAACAACCCCTACATCCACCACGACGCCGATAAGTATCTCATCGAACTCGCTCCCTATCAGACACGCTGGGTGACCGAAGAAGAGAAATGGGCATTGAAGCTGGTATGTCCTCCAAACTATTTCCATTGACATGCGCTCACCCATCCATAGGATGGCGTCAACTTCATCGATGTTACCGCAGAACGTAACACTGGTTTCTATCCCACCTTAGACACCATCAGCCATGTCTCCTATCCAACACAGATGGCACATGCGAAGGAGGTCTCCGCTTTGAACGACGGTCTCTCCAAGTCCAACATGGAAGCCAACCTAGAAAAGTTCACCTCCTTCCACACCCGATACTACAAGTCCCAGTCCGGCATTGAGTCCGCCACCTGGTTGTATAACCAAGTTTCCGATGTGGTCAAGCAGTCTGGCGCAAAAAAGTACGGTGCGACGGTGGAAAAGTTTGATCACCCGTGGGGTCAATTCAGCATTATCGCCCGCATCCCTGGCAAGTCTAGCAAGACGGTCGTCCTGGGTGCGCACCAGGACAGCATCAATCTCTTCCTGCCGTCTATTCTGGCGGCCCCGGGTGCCGATGACGACGGCAGTGGCACCGTTACCATCCTCGAAGCCCTGCGGGGTCTGCTGCAGTCAGACTCCGTTGTGCGCGGCGAGGCGCCCAACACTATCGAGTTCCACTGGTATTCCGCTGAGGAAGGTGGCATGCTGGGCTCGCAAGCCATCTTCTCGCAGTACAAGAAGGACTATCGCGACATCAAGGCCATGTTGCAGCAGGACATGACGGGCTATACTCAGGGCGCGCTCGATGCGGGTCGCGACGAGGCCATCGGCATCATGGTGGACTACGTCGACCAGTCTTTGACCGATTTCCTCAAGGAGGTGGTAACTTCTGTAAGTCTTGTGATCCTATATATACTATTTGGGATATATCTAACGAAACAGTACTGCGACATCGGCTTCATCGAAACGAAATGTGGCTACGCGTGTTCGGATCACACCTCCGCCAGCAAGTACGGGTATCCGGCGGCAATGGCGACTGAATCCGAGATGGAAAACTCCAACAAGCGCATCCACACGACCGACGACAAGGCCAAGTATTTGAACTTTGACCACATGCTGCAGCATGCGAAACTGACCCTGGGCTTTGCGTATGAGCTGGCGTTTGCTCCGTTTTAATTCGCGATGGCGTTGATGGGATCCGGTGGTACATAAATATACCCATAAGTATCGTTAGTAAATTGTTATGATTCGTCTATGATTTGGTTATGAGTGATCGCGGTCCTTCGTCGTAGATGTCCTTGTACTCTGTATACAGGACGTAGGGCAGATCATCCAGCGACGCTAACCCGAAAAGGAATCCATCCGTCTGCAAAATCGTCATCCTCCAACGTCCCCTCCATCTTCCTCAATTTCATCCCATCACGCTCAATTGCACTCAGATCGACTGCTGGACAGTTGGTCCCGTCACTATGGACTTGCCCTACGCTCAAGAACTCCAGCTGGCCTGTCTCACCGTCCAGCGCGCCTCCCTCCTCACCAAGAAAGTCCTGGACGCCGTGGACAAAGGCGCCCTCGACAAGAGCGACTCCAGCCCGGTCACCATCGCCGACTTCGCCGCGCAGGCGCTCATCGTCGCCGCCATCCACCACGTCTACCCAAATGATGACATTGTCGGCGAGGAAGACTCCAATGCCCTGCGCAAGGATCCGCAATTGCTCGACCGCACCTGGGCGCTCGTCGCGTCCATGCACACCTCCCCCGACGAGAGCCCGCTCTACACCCCGTCCTCGAAAGAAGAGATGCTCGACCTGATCGACCTCGGCGCCAAAGGCACCTGCAGCCCGCACAACCGCGCCTGGGTCCTCGACCCCGTGGACGGCACGGCGACCTTCATTCGCGGCCAGCAATACGCCGTGTGTCTGGCCCTCGTGGAACATGGCCAGCAACGCCTCGGCGTCCTGGGCTGCCCGAACCTCAGCCTCGATATCCTCGCCGCCACGCCCGGCGGCTACATCCAGGAAGACGCGGTCGATCGCACCGGCCACGGGACGCAGGTGTTTGCCGTGGCCGGCCACGGCGCCTACACACGCACCATGACCGCTTCCCCGGCAGATCTGGAGCCGGCGCAGCGCATCCCGCCCCGAACGCCGGTCACCCACCCGCGTGACATCTCCTTTGTCGACTGCACGTCCACCACCTCCTCGGACGTCGACTTGCATGCGCGGCTGGCGGCCCGGCTCGGCGCGCCATGGCCGCCGGCGACGGATCTGTGGTCGGCCCAGCTGCGCTATGTGGCGCTTGCGGTGGGCGGGTGCAACGTGCTGCTGAAGATCCCGCGCAAGCGCGAGTATCGGTCGAATATCTGGGATCATGCGGGGGGTATGCTGATCGCGCAGGAGACGGGGTGTCGCGTGACGGATTTGGCGGGAAATGAGGTCGATTGTGGGAGTGGGCGACGGTTGACCGGGTGTTATGGGATGGTTGTGGCGCCGGAGGGAATTCATGGGTGTCTGGTTGAGGGGGTGAAGGAGTTTGTGTAGTATATGGCTCGCGGGGGTTGTTTGATGTTATATATAGATGGTGTCTGGAGTTCATGTCCATGGTTGGTGATACGAAAAGTGTGTCCGATACGAGGGGGAAATAGAACTAAAGGTTATAGGAGTAAATAGCCATTTAATGTTCACTACTATTACTATGCACATATGATAGGACCTGGCTGAGGCTCACTGGTTTCGTACAGTTTGACCATGGGGGCTATTCATTTTCCTGTTGTGCTTTCTCTGGTTGTTCTCTAGTGTACATGCGCCGAGTGCCGCAGTTCAAACCATTCACATTCGATATGCTTGAGGTAAGATATATCTGTGCGGCTCTTACTGGCAACTGGTAAACTGGTAACAGTGCATACACAAGGTAAGGAGCCTGACTACCTTGTTAGGCGTGGGAATCCTAGAAGGGATCACCTCAATAAGTCAGTATTTGTTCTTGCAATGAGAGAGTAGGACAAACCAGGAATATACAGAACTATACTCGGTATTCTACGGTGACGGCTAATTACTGCACCCGATATACCTGATCGGGGAAAGCACATCACTGCCGCGTGGCATTGTGGTGCGTGGTTCTATATAGATAGTCTCCTCGCCCGCCTGCCTCTCCTCTTGCTTTCCTATTACTTTGACGCCGTGTCGACTCAGACTAACCTAAGCTATTGTTTCCCATTGGGCCAGTCTCTCCGTGTCCTTGCAAGATATTCATTCCGGGGTCACTGACTGTAGCGCGGGTATAAAACAAAGAGACCAATTTGAGAAGTACAGATCAACCATCAGATCCATCCAGAGGAATGCTTTAGGTCAGCAACATTACACAGTTGTTCTTCTGATGCAAGTCGTCGAGACAAGCCTGATCTGCCGATGTGTACATGCTGACATCACATGACAAGCCTCTCTCTCACAACACATGCTCATGGCAACGTCCTATCTCGACCAGATCCTCTTCGACAGCACCCATATCACAATATGACCAGTACGTCGTCTGAAATCGAGATAGCCGCCCAACACCTTGCCAAGGCGAAACGAATCGTCATCCTGACAGGCGCGGGCATCTCCACCGCCGCCGGAATCCCCGACTTCCGCTCCCCCACCAGTGGTCTCTACGCGAAACTGGCACCCCTCAAGCTGCCCTTTCCCGAGGCGATTTTCCATATCAGCTATTTCACCCATACTCCGGAGCCATTCTACGCCATCGCAAAGGCTCGCCATCCCCGCTGCCTCAAACCGACCAAATCCCACGCGTTCCTCGGTCTGCTCGCGAGGAAAGGCCTGCTCCATTTCCTGTTTACCCAGAACACCGACGGTCTCGAAGAAAATGCCTTCGTCCCCGCAGACAAGGTGCTTGCGGTGCATGGGAACTGGAAGACGCAGCGTTGTCACAAATGCAACACGCCGTACCCGGACGAGCTGATGAAGAAGGCCATCGCCAAGAGAGAAGTGCCGTACTGTCTTGAGGCGAGGTGCAAGGGAGCGGTGAAGCCGGATGTGGTCTTCTTCGGCCAGTCGCTTCCCGCTGCATTTGATGAAAAAGAGAAACTAGTAGCCGAGGCCGATCTGGTGATTGTTATGGGTACAAGCTTGAAGGTTGCCCCGTGCTCGCGGCTACCCCGGTTGGCGAGAGAGGGAGTCCCACGGATCCTCATCAACATGGAGAGTGCGGGGGACTTTGGTACACGACCGGAGGATGTTCAAATCCTTGGATCGTGTGATGATGGGTTGGAAAAGTTAGCCAATATGCTAGGCTGGTCGGATGAACTGGACAGTCTCTGGGCTGCGGCTGCGGCTGCGGCTGCGAAAGAAGAGCCGACCGATGACGAGGAAGAGATCAGCCTAGACGAGTGTATTAATCGATTGGTCCAAAAGAACCAAGGAAAGCAGGTGTCCGACGGACATAAGCGCATGCTAGAGTCTCACTTGCAGTCAAAATTTGCCCATCTGCTTCGGTCGAGTTTGCCAGAACGAATGCAGCAAGATACGCCTATTGACAGCCCAGGGAACATAAGCTCGCTGGTGTGAATCTCTGAGACCCCGCCAGATAGAAATAATGTGCAGTCTATCATGGGATCATCCAGTCTATCTTTTCATAAAATCATTGCTGCACGATTGTATATAATACTTTCGGTTTCCAGCCGGAGATTTATACTGGTCGGTGATTCCCTCATTGGGTGATTCGTCACGAGTGGCACGTTTTCGACTTGTAGGAGTACTGGAAGCACTCATCCATATCACAATGCACTTGACAGTCTACAGCGTTGTTTATATCGGTGATGACGTCTAGGGAAGCATCATCCCAGTCCACTCCGACCTGTTCGAGATGTGAACGGACGAAGCATTAAAGACGTCTTTGAGTAGAAGTATGGAATCGACATTCTGAGACGCTCGTCAGCGATACATCCAAGGAAGCTAGCTCCAAGAATCAATCCGTAGCTCACCTTTTGGCGCCAATTGTGTTCAAACTGGGAATCCTCTCCAACATCATCTGAAGCCATACGGTGATATAGGCAATTAGGGGGACAGCACCACGGTCGTTTGTCGATATACATGGTGGGAACCCTACCACAGGTCTGTTAGTCTCTACATAGTTCAAATCTACCACAGAGAGATAGTAGCCGGTAGTTATAAACGGAGCAGTCTATCGCACCCTCCTCCATCCGGCCCGCCATTAGCCTGACTTTTTATATAGAGCTACATTTGGTCTGCCGATACTGGGATGCTTAAGGCAGTGACGTATTCGCCGTGCTATCCAGGTCGTTGGTCGATTTATACATCCAGAACCCACTAGCAGGGCCGCGACATACATCTATCATATAAAAGCCTTATTACATGTTATTATAATCTTTATGTCGTGGGATAGCGCACGCGATTCATACTCTTAAATATCAAGTTACCTATCGCGCCACACAAAATATCAACAGAGATGCCTATCACTTTTACGATTAGGAAGGAGACACCAGATCATTCTTATCTTCTAGCGGGTGCGAAATTTCTACAAGCGATTCACTTTTGCCGATAGTCGCGTCGGCGCTATTTCTGTCACTACACACTCTCTCCCAGAGTTCCATCTAGCGATATTAACCTTAGCATTGGTTTCCGAAGATCTACTATACAGATTAAGTATTACAGGAACTATTTCAGCAGTTCAAGGAAATCGAGAACATGACTTTAAGAGATCTACTAGCGGCCTAATGACCCCCTATCCCCAACCTCTTTAGTCTAGAACTTCTTGTCGTTATGGTCTGTTGGTATTACAGCAAAACTGGGTATGGCCTGCCTAGAATGTTTAAGGCACCAACACCGGAAAGACCACGCTTTTGTATCTCAAGACCACGCACAATCATGGTCTTTCCGCCGTCACCGACAATTACTCCGTATTGACATCTAGCTCTTTTGCCTTCAATTTCAGGCAGTCTAGGCGGGGAGCTGCTATCCTCGGCGCCATACTTTATCTGGTAAGGGAGGCCCCGCTTGCCGCGGCGTCTTATTTATAGTTGGTTGGTTAGAGACAGCTTATATTAGATAAGGTCGAGTGGTGGTCCGTGGTCCTTGGACCGAACAGCGATGCGGCCAACGTGATGTCATGACCTCAGCCGGCAGACCAAGTACTCTGCCTGCCCGGATTCAGGTCTCGTCTCGCATCACTGCAAGCCAGGAAAATCGCAGAAACCTAAACGCCGGACGGAAAAGGCGGACGACCAGTCACAATTGCCAACCCGAGTCATCCGATCAGACAATGCGGGGAACGCCCGCCATCCTTATATAGCACCGGCCTCCGTCTGACGTGACTCCCCTGTCTGTACTTCCTTCCACCCATCCACCTCCAGCATGTCGTCTTGTAGGTCATCCTCCCCCTCCTGGAAGAAGAACTCCCTTCTGACCGACAGACAACCCCTTTTCCCGGCGTGAGTCTCACGGCCGCCTGTCCCTCAGCTCCTACCGCGTGCTCGTCCCGCTGTCGTGGTTGCTTGTCGTCATCGTCGGCATCTACTACACCGTCCACGCTCCGCATGATGTCAAGCACGGCCACGCCATCTTCAAACAGGCGAATCGGCACACCACGCCGTTCTCGCAGAGCACGGTCGTCGCGGGCATTTTCTGGATTCTCCTCCTCCTCTCCCAGCTGAGCTATGTCTACCATCTCTTCCACAGAGACGCGGCCGTCGTCACCGCCACCGCCAACATCGGCGCCCACTTCGTCCTGAACAACCTGCTCATCTTCGCCTGGATCCTCCTCTGGACCAGGAACCACTACTGGGGCGCGGAGGTCATCCTCATCGCCAACTACCTGAACTTGAACACGGCGTACTGGCGTCATCGCACCCTCCCGGCCCTGGTGCATCTCCCCGCCATCGCCGGGCCGTTGGCCTGGACGTTGATGGCCTTGTTCTGGAACGGTGCAGTGGCCGTCGATAGTAACTCGTTCGCTGCCCGGATTGCCGCGAATGTCTTTATCTGGGTGATTTTTACCGTGGGGTTGGGTCATATGATGTCTACCCAGGATGACCTGTTGGGATATAGTTTGAGCTTGTTGACACTAGGTATGTTCCCTCCGCACAGATATATATAGACGTCTAACGAGAATAGGCCTGGCGCTCAAGCAGTTTGCCATCAAGACCATTGCCCTGCAGTGGATCTTTGCTTTCGTCATCTTCGCCGTCTTCTTCGTGGAGTCGCTCTACATCTCCACTACCAAGTATGCGGGTCGCGACATTTTCTTCCGCAAGCACGCAGTGGTCTCGGAGGACCGCGAGCGCGAGCCTCTGCTGAATGAGCCGGCGACGGCGTAGAGAATCACTAGTCTGTTCGGGAGTGCGGAGGTAATGGTGAGAATAGGGCACGAGGGAAGGAAGATCGTGGGGATGCAGCTTCGGAGGATATGATGTGGGTGTCGTTCATTGATTGATTGTTGTTGGCTGTGATTGTTTGACTACCGTGAATACCACTGCATGTTGGCTGCGATCATTACAAATAGGGCCTATACCAACTGCTCAACTACGGAGTACTAAACGGATTAATTAAATTAATATGCATGTTTGAGCTCCGGAAATGAAACGGTCAGAATAAAATGGATGTTTTGGTGGTTGCCCCGGTGACGATCGGGCTTCTCCACGTTGACGATCCGCCATCACGAACTAGACTATCCCGCTCCATTCTTGTTTACCATCTCTCTTCCACGGACCCAAGACTCTTCTTCATCAATTAACCCCATTCCGTCATTGATCCACTGGCGCATTCCACACTGTCTTCAACGGTTGTTCATATCGAAATCCAGCATCTAACAACTGAGACCTCACGGGAGCTCGCAGAGACAACACTTGTCTCAGCCGGTCTCACCGTCTTGCACTAGGAGATGTATCCGCCAGCTCCAAACTACGAGGAGGAACCGCCGGCCTACCTCTCGTACGGCGAGTCCTATCTCGATCATGACTCCCCTCCGCGTGCCGGTCCAACGATGCGTTTGCTACCTACGAGCTCCGATGTCGAGCGGAATGACGCGGCCGATGTGACCTCCATGTACCGGGAGGACATTGAGAATCCATTTGACGATGATGCCTTGTAAGTCTCTATCTCTTTCCCTGTCATGCTGTCGCAGCATTCCAATGCGGTCATTGGAATGTGGGCGTCCATGGGCGTCCATCCCTTGTTCTCGAGGCCAATCAAGGGTTCGGCCGGGGACTTGGTTAAAAACAAAAGCTTTTGTTGCACGTAAACATTCCACTTTGTTTTCTTCTTGTCCCTGGTTCTTCTCACGGTCAACTTCCAACTTCGTCATTCGCTATCTACAAACATTGACGGGCCATGGACGACCTTCCACCGCCGTTGAGGCTGGTCTCCCCGAGAAGACCTCGCGCTAACATGAGCCCGCCTCCGTATAGGAGCGATCACAGAGACTTTTCAGACCGGTTCTATCAGCCACCAGATGAATCGCCTTCGCGGCCCGTATCGCGGCTGCAAAATATCCCCAGCATCCCGCCCCCAGCCGCAGCGACAAATGCTCCAGCTTATAGTTCGCGTCCGAGCTCGCCGACTCGGCCGTGGTCGCCCTCACGCACGGCAGACTGGACCAGACCCCCAGCGCCGCCATCGGTTGTCAGCTCGCACTACGAGCGTGCCGATCTCAACGGCAGTCCGCGTCCGGGCACCCCCAGCTCGCGCTATGGAAGCAGTCCGCGCAGACCGCTACCGCCTGCACCGCTATTTGCAGGCACGACAGGTCAGGATGCCAGCATCGATATCGGGGACGGCAACAACGACGATGACGATGTGTTTGGTGGCGGCGGACGCACGATCCGCAGCAAGCATGGCCCGCAGGCCAGCGTGCGGTCTTTCATGAGCGACTCTACCATTATCACCGACGAGAAGGATGCCATGGCAAAGATCGACCTGGACGAAGAAGACGATGAGAACAGCAACATGGTCGATCCGAACTTGCACTACGGTCCTGCGCCGGAAAAGCAGAGTCGTCGTGGTGTGCGCGAGGCGCAGATGTCCAAGAAAGAGGTGCAGCTGATCAACGGCGAGCTGATTCTGGAGTGTAAGATTCCTACTATCCTGCACAGTTTCCTTCCGCGACGCGACGACCGCGAGTTTACGCATATGCGCTACACGGCGGTGACGTGCGACCCGGACGACTTCACCTCGCGCGGATACAAGCTACGGCAGCAGATCGGCAGCACCATGCGCGAGACGGAGCTCTTCATCTGTGTGACCATGTACAACGAAGACGAGATCGGCTTCACGCGGACCATGCACGGCATTATGCGGAATATCAGCCATTTCTGCTCGCGGTCCAAGTCCCGCACCTGGGGCAAGGACGGGTGGAAGAAGATTGTCGTGTGTATTATTGCCGACGGTCGTAAGAAGGTGCATCCGCGCACGCTCAACGCGCTGGCCGCCCTGGGCGTCTACCAGGAGGGCATCGCCAAGAACATCGTCAACCAGAAGCAGGTCAATGCGCACGTGTACGAATACACGACGCAGGTGTCACTGGATTCGGATCTGAAGTTCAAGGGTGCCGAGAAGGGTATCATGCCGTGTCAGGTTATTTTCTGTCTGAAGGAGCATAACCAGAAGAAGCTCAACTCGCACCGTTGGTTCTTCAACGCGTTTGGTCGTGCCCTGCAGCCTAATATTTGCATCTTGCTGGATGTCGGTACCAAGCCAGAGCCGACCGCTCTGTACCATCTGTGGAAGGCGTTCGACCAGGACTCGAACGTGGCTGGTGCTGCCGGTGAGATCAAGGCCGGCAAAGGGAAGGGCATGCTAGGCTTGCTAAACCCGCTGGTAGCTAGCCAGAACTTTGAGTACAAGATGTCCAATATCCTGGACAAGCCGCTGGAATCGGTGTTTGGCTACATCACCGTGTTGCCTGGTGCGCTGAGTGCGTATCGCTTTTTCGCGCTGCAGAACGACGCCGACGGAAACGGGCCGTTGAATCAGTACTTCAAGGGAGAGACCCTCCACGGCCAAGATGCGGATGTGTTCACGGCGAACATGTATCTGGCCGAGGACCGCATTCTGTGCTGGGAGCTGGTTGCGAAGCGGGATGAAAGATGGGTGCTGCGGTTCGTCAAGAGCGCCGTCGGCGAGACGGACGTGCCAGATTCCGTGCCCGAGTTCATCTCGCAGCGTCGTCGTTGGCTGAACGGTGCCTTCTTTGCGGCCGTGTACTCGCTCGTCAATGGTAAGCAGCTGTGGAAGACGGACCACTCGATTGCTCGGAAGATTCTCCTGCAGATCGAGTCCGTGTACCAGTTTATGCAGCTGTTGTTTACGTATTTTGGATTGGTATGTGCTTTGCAAAGAGTTGTAGGATGACGCTGACTTGATAGGCAAACTTCTACCTGGCGTTTTACTTCATCGCGGGTTCTCTGACGGATCCGAAGATTGATCCGTTCGGGGGCAACGCAGGAAAATACATTTTCGTCATTTTGCGGTACTCGTGTATTTTGGTTATGTGCTTGCAGTTTATCCTGTCGATGGGCAATCGACCGCAGGGGTATGTGCTGTCTCTTCATCTGTCTTGCTCCAGCTAACAGTGGCAGTGCCAAAAAACTGTACCTGTCAGGTATTATCGTGTACAGCATTATCATGACCTACACGGCTTTCTGCGCGATCTACCTCGTGGTTCTCGAGCTGATGTCGAAGGCGGGGATGGACGTGGGAGACGTCGCGGTCAGCGACGGACTGTTCATCAACATCGTGGTGTCTCTGCTGTCGACCGTCGGCCTGTACTTCTTCGTCAGCTTCCTGTACCTGGACCCCTGGCACATGTTTACGTCGTCGGCGCAGTACTTCGCGCTGATGCCCAGCTACATCTGCACGCTGCAGATCTACGCGTTCTGTAACACGCACGACGTGACGTGGGGAACCAAGGGCGACAACGTGATCAACACCGACCTGGGCGCCGCGCGCATCATCAACGGATCCATCGTCGAAGTTGAAATGCCCTCAGAGCAACTGGACATCGACAGCGGCTACGACGCGGCCCTGCGCAACCTGCGGGACCGGCTGGAGGTGCCCGAGGCGCCTGTCTCCGAGAGCCAGCTGCAGGAGGACTACTACCGCGCCGTGCGCACGTACATGGTCTCCATCTGGATGGTGGCCAACGTGGTGCTGGCGATGGCCGTGTCGGAGGTGTACGGGGTGGATTCTGGGGGTACTAACATCTACCTGGCCGTCATCCTGTGGTCGGTGGCGGTTCTGGCGCTGGTCCGGGTGATCGGATCGACGACGTATGCGGTGCTGCTAGTGGTGCAGAAGCTGGTGGAGGGCAAGACCAAATTTGAAGCCGGGAACATTGCGCAAGCTCAAGCTGCCAGCTCTGTGGGGAGCTCTAGCGGGCGTGCCAGTGGATTCGGGGGTGGAGGGAACATGCGCGACAAGTTCACCGAGGCAAAGTGGGCGATGCAGCGACAGATGGGGAAGGCGATGTTCTGGCGGCGTTGATTTCGATGTATATGTACGATGTGATGTTCATAATGCTTCCTGTTAGATACTCAATGATCCTCTCACGATAATCACAACTTCGCCCGTCCATGCAACACCGCCTCAATAACCTCCGCCGCCGCCAGCGTCTCCTCATCACAGAAATGCTTCCCGGCCAGCTGCAATCCGATGGGCGCCCCCTCATATCGCTCCGGCCGATACTTCCTCCACTCGCGCGCATCCACCTCGCTGCGCGGTACATACCCCGTCTCAACCACATCCACCGCCGCATCGACCACCAGCCCGCTCGGAAACGCCACCGCCGGCTGGTCCAGGATATTCCAGATCGCCGTATAATTCCAGTAGTGGCTCTCGCCCAGCACCGCCGCAGCCCCCACATACGCCGGCCCTAGGATAAAGTCCACCCCGCGCGCCCGCATCAGCGCCTGGTACTCGTCCCGGTACGCGTCGCGCGCCGCATTCAGCTCCCAGTTCTCGGCGATTGTCAGCGCCGCCGGCCGCGCGTAGCTGAACGCCCACTCCGTCAGCGGCAGCGCAGGCTCGCCCGACGCCGCGAGCAGTGCCCGCTGCGACGCTGCCGCGTCGGGGAAGTACAGCGCCGATACAATGTCCCAGCCGTGCGCGTGGTTGTGCGGCGTCCAGTCGACCACGCGGATGCCGGCTGCGCGGAGGCGGGATGCGGCGTGGTGCAGCGCGCGCGTGACGGGGGGGTGTGGCTTCACCACCCTACATACAGTATTGATTAGCCGCACTGTCGACAGGTACTATATGAAAGGAAAGTAGGGGAAGGAAGCCTACCCATCATCCCACAGAATGCCCACCGTGAACTCTGAATTACCCTCAACCCTCCTCCACGGCACAGGCACCACCCCCGTCTCGACCTCCCACGGCCGCTGATCCAGCACCGCTTCCTGGAACAGCGCAAGATCGCGCACACTCCCCGCGGCGAGCGGCCCCACGACGCCGAGGATGCTCTCGTGCCCGGGCTCGGGCACCTTCAGCCCGCGACAGGGGTTGCGGCGCGCCGTCGGGCGGAAGCCGTATGCGCCGCAGAAGGCGGCCGGCGCGCGGATGCTGCCGCCGATGTCGGTGCCGATGCCGAGGGGCGCGGCGCGTAGGGCCATGGACGCGCCTTCGCCGCCGGAGGAGCCGCCGGGCGTGAGGGTGCGGTTGTGCGGGTTGAGGGTGGTGCCGGTCAGGTTGTTGCTGCAGCAGAGGTGCATGAGGGATTGGGGCTGGTTGGTGCGGAGGTGGAAGATTGCGCCGGCGGTGGTGAGGTATTGCAATAGGAGGGCGTCTTCGGTTGCTATATCATTGGCCCTGCGGTATATAGTTAGTATGTTGGGGCGGTGGGGGTGTATGGGGAAGGGGGAGTACCAGGTTACGTAGCCGGCGTTGCAGGTGCGGCCGGCTATTTGGATGTGCTCTTTTACGCTGATGGGGACGCCGTGCTGGCTCCATTAGAAGATGCTATGTAGAGCAGGGTAAATGTAGGGGACGAACTAGAGGCCCGACGAGCTTCCCCGTCTTCTTGTAGTGCGCATCGAGCTCTTTGGCCCGCGCAATGGCGGCGTCCGCCATGAACTCGGTTGCAAAGTTGGTCTGGTCTATCTATTAGCCTATGACTGAGATGGGTCTGCAAGGGGCGAGGGATACCAGCTGATGCCCTATAACCGCCCTCTTCAAGAACGCAACAACCACTTCTTCAGCTGTCAGCAGTCCGGCCGCCATCCCGGCCACCAGCGCGGTGGCGGTCATCTCGGTGATGGACAGCTCGCGCGCAGACAGCAGGCCGCTGTGGCGGGCGACGTCGACGACGCTCTTGACATCCTTGGAGGGCAGTTTATCCGCCGGGAGGAGCCATTGCTTCGGGATGGAGGCGTCGAGGATGGACTGAGCGGTTTGGGCCTTTGCTTTCCACATTCTACAGGAGTAGGTAGGTCGGTAGGTAGAGGAAGAAGGGATACAGAGGTATCAGTTGGAGAAGAAGGGGTTTTATACTCCTCATGCACTGCAGATCCACTTCCCCGCTTCCTGCATGATAGACGGACGGATGTCCGCTGATAGGAGTTTCTGAAGATAGTGATACAGTGGAAGAGATGTTATATAGACTGTGTACATACATTAGGAGTATTGTCCATGCCATATCTGCATCCTCCTTGCATATTAAGCCCCAGTTCATGTTCACCCATATACTTCTGTAGGTATACTGCACTGTATACTCGGTATACTTCTGTATACTGTATACTACAGCGGAACATTCCGTTCGGACCCATCCGAGCCCTCCGAGCAACACCTCAACTCCTCACACACCTCCCCACACAACACCCGACACTTTTCCTTCTCGCGCACTGCCACCCCATCCAGCATCTGCACCTGCACCTGCATCTTAATCTCCGGCTGCAGCGTCGCCGAGTGGATGCCATGCGCATGGAAGCACCCGTTCACGGCGCGCGTCATGCCCGCCCAGTCCGCGCCCTCCGGCAGCACGATATGCACGCTCGCCAGCGTCTTGCGCTGGTTCAGCCGCCAGATGTGCAGCTCGTGGATCGCCAGCACGCCGGGGATCTTCTCCAGGTCGAGCTGGACGTGCAGCGGGTCGATGGAGGCGGGGGCGCTTTCAAGCAGGATCAGGCCTGAGTGGCGGACTTTATACATACATATCATCTGTTAGCTGCGCAAACGGGAGCATTGAAGGAAGAAAGGGGACGCACCGAGGGGAATAGATGAGATGATTATCATCACGGCGATTCCCATGCTCGTCCCTGGGTCGGCGTAGTACCGGCCCTCGTACGAGGCGAGCCAGATCACCAGCGCGGCGGCCATCACGCCCAGGTTGTTGGCTGCGTCGCTGATGATGTGGAGGAGGACTCCTAGCATGTTGAGGTCGTGGTCATGGGTATGTTCATGGGTATGCTGTGCAGGTAGCTGTTAGCTCGTGCAGTGTAGATAGCTCTGCACTTACCTGAAGGCTCTCTTCCGTTTTGGAACTATGTCCATGCCCATGCCCATGTCCATGGGAATGATCATGCCCCTGCAAAACAACAACACTAACCAAATTCAACCCCAATCCCACCGCGCCCATGGCAAACATCAACCGGGGATTCTCCACCGCTGCACTGATCAGTCCCTTCCTAAGCATCAAGCAGAAGGAAACATACGCTGCAGACTAATAAACCGCTCCACCGACTGCAAAAACACACTCACCCCCAGCGCCAGCAGCAGCGCCCCGTTAAAGAACGCGCCCAGCAGCGGCGCGCGCTGCCATCCGAACGAGAGCTGCGGCGGCGCGTCGTTCTTTGCGCTGATGCGGAGGGCGACCAGCGCGACCACAAATCCTATCAAGTCGTTTAACTGTCATTCATGGGGTTAGTAGAGGCTGGGGACAGGTGCAGGGCGCGTACGTAGTGGAAGGCGTCGGCGATTAGGGCCAGGGAATGCGTGTAGAATCCGACTGTTTCATCGCAGTCAATATCATGTCTCGGATTGCTGGTATGGTGCCAGTACCTGATATCTCGGCGAGGAAGAACACGGTGGATATCCCGATCACGGCGGACAGGCGCGTTGTCCGCGAGATTCGCAAGGCCATTTTATCGGTCCATGCGTGAGATTGATGAGATGCGATGGAAGTGGACGGAAAGCTTTTGTCTGTCTGTTCTGCCCCTTGATTTCGTCGGCTCGTGTGACCGACTGGAATGCTGCATGTTATGTTATGGTGGATGGTTGGCTTTGCAATCTTGTACTGCAAACTCGGTGTCCATATGGAAGAATCAATTGATCAGGCTATGCTCTAATATATACTCTAGCAGGTATAGAACAGTAACAAGCAACATCCACCACTACATGTTATCCTCCATCCAGTGGCTCCGCGTCTTCATCCATGCCTCGTGTTCGCTCTTCCTCTGCTCGGCGTTCATGCCCACGCCCATCCCGCGCTCCACCCACTCCTTGCTGCCCATCTCGACCAGCCGCGACAGCGCCCGCGCAAACGCGAACCGCTCCTCGTCGCCGCTGAAGATCGACGTCGACTTGAGCGCCTTCATCGACAGCCCCAGGTCGTCCATCATCATGCGCATCGCGTCCGACAGGTCGCCGCCGTCGTTCTCGTCCAGCGACGATCGCACCTCGGACTCGGAGATGAAGATGTTGGTCAGCGGGACCGCCGTCGTGAGGACCAGTTTTGCCTGCGCACATTAGTATTCTGCGGTTCCTGAGTCTCGGCTACAGCAACATACCCTGCTCTCGTACACCGCATCGATAAACGTAATGAACCGCCGCGCCAGATCGCGCTGGTGCAGCGTCATCCCCGGCACGTCGGTGACGATCAGTGCGTCGTAGTTGCGCACCAGCTCCAGGTAGTCGGCCGCGCCGGTGGCCGACCCGATCAGCTGCTGGAACGTGAACCGCGCCGCCTTGCCGCTCGCCAGCGGCACCTCGATCTTGCGCCCCCACACCTCCTGCGTGGCCGGGTGCGGCGGGTCGTTGACCGGGTCGCCCAGGTACTCGAACCATTTCTGGGCATGGCGCTCGGCCTCCGCGTCAAGCGGGTGGTGGTAGACGGCGGCCGGGGGCCGGGGGATTTTGCGGTAGTCGGTGGGCGAGTCGAGGTTGATGACGTCCAGGGCGGTCTTGAGGAGGTTGATGCATGGGATGAAGTGTTCGCGCTGGATGCCGTTCTTGTAGAGCTCGTCGGGGTGGCGGTTGGACGTGGTGACCAACACCACGCCGTGGGACATGAGGGATTCGAGGAGTCTGACGGTCAGCGCAAGATCCGCAACTTCACCAGCGGGGATATAACATACCTCCGCAGAATCATCGCATCCGCCACATCCGTGCACTGGAACTCGTCAAAACACAGCACGCTCGACTTCTCGGCAATGTCGGCCGCCACCAACGGCAGCGCGTCAAAGTCATTCCCGTAACGCATCTTGACCACATGCATGCGCTTATGTACATCCTGCATGAAATTGTGAAAGTGGATGCGCGTCTTGGACGTGATGTTCGCCGGTAGCGTCTCGTAGAACAGATCCATCAGCATCGTCTTGCCGCAGCCCACATCGCCAAACATATACAGCCCCTTGGGCAGCGTCTCGGGGATCGTCAGCTCCGCCTGCTTCTTGCCGCGGCCGAACAGCGACCCGAACAGCGACGACTTGGGCTTCGGCTCGAGCGTCTCCGGGTTCGGATGGACCACCGCCGGCGCCTGGTACGCGCTCAGCCGTTCGTACAGATCCTGCAGTTTCTCGATAATCTCTACACACATTAGCTCCGCCTCGCACCTTATCGAACAATGAGCGATAGGCACATACCTCTCTGGTGGGGGTCGTCCCGTAGTCGACCCTGCTGCACCCGCGCGTCATACTCGCGCAGCGGACCGCCCTGGACGGGCCCGGGTGCTGCGGCGTCCGTCGGTGCGACCTGCGCCGCCTGTGTTGCGTATTGTCGTATATACCGGGGGGTTTGGGTGCACTCGCTCGGGCGAGTACCTCCGGCTGGGAGCGTCCGTCGCGCGACACTCACCGGTCCCTCATGTACATTCCTCCGGCTCTCCCTCACATAGACCCTTCGCACTCCGCGCGGCGCAGACGGGGCCAACGCCCTCCGTCGCAACGCCCGTGGCAGTTGTTCCGTGCACAGGCGGACCGACGAGCCGTTCATCGTAATATATAGCTATATCCCTGACAAAAGCACGATCTCGGTAGGAGCGCGATCGACGCAAATAGGTTGAGAGGTCGGTCGGGCAAAAGGCGGATACTTGTTTCCCCGGCGGTAAATACTCGGCGATCGTAGTGGCGGCCACGCGGGGGAACACCTCGTCCAGCGTACAACTATCGCAACCGTCACGGGGCTATAGATCGTTCTCCGACGCCCGCAGACAATGATGACAAAGGGAGGCGACTCCTGACTCGAACGAGAACCGGACGAGAGTTAGTATGGAGTAGGAAGGTTGCTTGGCGCAGGCGAAAAAGAACCGCGGCAGCATCACGTGCATCGGAACCCGGCAATTGATGCGGAATTGATCCACCGCAGCCTGAGGCCAAAGGATTGTTTACCTATAGTATACTGCGTAAAGTGGCAAAGATAATGGATACATCTCACTATATGCAAAGTTTATGTACAGACCGGCGCATCAAGGGTATGGATGGACATGTCACAAACAACCATGGCCCACAGATAATCAACATGCAAGAAAGAAAAGTACATCAGGCATCAAACATTTCGGACATCTCGTTTCTCATCCGCCTCTGGTTTACAGTCCTCAGAGGCTGACAAGTCGTAAACAACCAGAACACCATGCTCCTCCACATTGTGGGTCCCAGAATAAATGGCAAGTCGATCGTAGAGATCAGCAAATCTATCGCAAATGTCGGCGGAATCAGAATTCTATGCAGGTCCGGGACTCTAGGCGAGCCCAACATAAAGCGTAAGTTTGGAGTTGCGTTGAATGGCGGTATCAAGATCACTGTCGCTGATCAGGTCGACATACGTGCCCGACGGCTCGTCTTTGTATTGCACCGTGATGTCGTCGTGCAGCTTCAGCCGGTCCATGAGCTTCTCCTTCAGCTGGTGCACGTTGATGTCACTCGGTACCCGGATGGCGATCAGATCGTCCTGGAAAAACACCTTCACCTTCATGGCCCCGCTGCTCGAGGTGGTCGACACCTGGGTGATCGAACTGGGTTGGCGGTTCATCGGAGGCGGTCCGCCGTTGGTATGGGAGAGCGACGCCTGCCCCCGTTGGTGGGAGGTGCGATCCGGGGCGTTCATCTGGGCCTGGGACGACTGACGCGACGCGCTGCGGGACGCCTCAGGGCCTGACGAGTGATGCGAGCCGCCGGAGAACCGCGCATCCTCGCCGAACGCGCTCGGGTCAATCTCAAAGTCGCCCTGGCGCGGCGCAAAGAGCTGTCGGACGAGTTGACAGCGCGAAATGTGCGGCGGCATGGAAAGAAGCTTTTTGATGTACTCGTCGAGGTTCTGTCGACGGCCGTTGGAGATGGCATCCGTGACATGGGTGACGGGCCCGGGCATGAAGGGCAGGGTGCGGGGGCGGCCGCGATTACCGGCTTCCTCCTCGAACTGGGTCAGAAGGGCGATCTGGAAGTCGTAGAAATCGTGGTAGTATCGAGACAGTTCCCAGCAGCGTCCGTCCTCCATCTTGGCCTCAATAATATACCAATACTTGTCGTTATCGAAACAGTATCGCGGGATCGAGGCGGCGACGGGCGCAACGAGGGGCTGCTGGTAGCTCTGTGGCGGTTGGGACATGTGTGAGACGGAATTTTTGCTAGCATTGCGATTGTGATAGCTCTGCATGCGATTAGCGCCTGCTGAAGTGCTTTGAGGTTCCGACGACTCACATAGTAATTGCCGTTCTGGCTCATGTGACCATTACTCTGGTGGCTCATGGACATCTTGTCCATATTCGCGGTGACAGACTGCATGTTGTTGGCGGCGGCTGCGGCGGAATCGATCTTGCCCAGCGTGATGCTGCTGTTCTTGTATTCGGCGGTCATCTTCTTCCATTCCTCCACTTTCGGAACGCCGGCGCGTCGGACGGCCTCCAGTGGGTCCGTCACGGCCTGGCCGGTCTGCATGTCGCGCAGTTCGATGAAGGAGACGGGGATGAGGCCGGGACCGCCCAGACGGCCGATGGGTTTGGCGACGAACCATTCGGGGTTGGACTGGGCGATGACGATGATGGCCTCGCCGGCCTTGGCGTCCAGTTCGTCCGGTCGCTCGGCCTGGAAGTCATACTGCACTATGCCATAGACCATGGCGCTGGAGGCCTTGCCCAAGGTGGACATCCTGGGGAAGGCGGGGTGCGGCGAGATCTTCTGAGGGGGAGAGGAGGGATCCAGAGGGGGAAACGCGGCGGGGGCTCGATCAGAGAAACCGGAGTCGTGGGGCTTATGAAGGTCGATTGTCCCGCCACCGTCGCGCTCGTTTTTGCCGATGACCTCGAAGAAGGACACGGGAACCAGCCCCCTTGCACTAGGGATGAGGGGATTGCAAGCTTCGTACCAGTCGAGATCGTCCTCCCTGCTGATGACGTGAAAGAAGTCGCCCTTGCTGAAGGCCAGTTCCTGGGAGTTTCCGTATTCGGGCTGGTAGTCGTAGAGGGCTTTGATGACCTGTGGGGGTCAGCGAGGGTCAGTGACTGAGGGTGTTTCGATGCGCGAAAGAGGCGTCGAAGAGAAGGATGACCGGAATGACCGGGTTCTCGACAAGGGAGAGATCGGGAGAAAGGAGATTGAAGAAAGGGGGATGGAAGGAGTAGTGTGTTCGGTGATAAACATGGAAAAATCACGCACCTTTTTAGGAGGAAGAATGGCGATGGCGGATTTGGGGGTGATGGAGAGATGGTGGTGGTGGGGTTTGGGATCTTTTTCCCCTTTAAGAGACCGTCGGATAGCCTAGAGAGAATGGTGTAAGAAGATTGATCTGGACCGGATGGCAGAGAGGAGGTAATATAGAATGAAACAAACGCGTGGGTGGATGGAGGGAGTTGGACCCGAGGGGCAGGAAACGGGAACAGGAGACTCCCAAAGTAGGGGGAGGGGAAAAAAATACATAATCCAAAAAAAAATTAAACCAAAAATTGGCATACCTTCATAACTCAGTTGGTCCCGAAGGGGTCGGAGGCTGGATCAACACTTTAATCAATCAAACAATCTATCGATCAATCAATCGATCCGGCGTGGCCCCGTCTTCAATAACGATCCCAGGCAGTTTGGTCGGTCTTTGGGAGGCAGGATTCCTATATAAGATGGGATCACCGTCGCGCCACGAGCGATCCGTTCCGTACAAAGAGATGCCGCTGAAAGAACCCCGAATCCCAAAGAACGAGCGAGATGGAGGATGATGAAGGAATGTGAGTGGAGACGGAGCGAACGATAGACAGTCTCGACGGGAGTTGTAGGTAGATAGTAAAGGAGTGAGAGGGAAGACAGAGTCGTGGGGTGAAGCCTGGAGGGATGGTTGAAAGGTGTCTCGAGGATGGCGAGAGAGATCTACCTAAATAATTATAGAATGGTAATAATAGTAATGACCATCGTCTCTCCGGACGGCGCGGGTTTTTCCAGAGAAGTCGGCGTTTTATTCGTCTATTATTCGTCTATTTGTCCTCTGGCGGTCTCCAACCCAACAACCACGGATAGAATCTGTCGGGAAGGGTGGTTCTGGATGGCGACGACGGAATCCGCACGAGGGCGAAAAGGAAAAAAAAGTGGTCCGTCTGGATGTTCCCCGCCCCTGAAGGAGTCGACCCGATGCACTGACCCGGACGAGAGAAGCGGCAAGAATCGAATCCCACTGGGGGAGTGACAGCCCCGTTGGTTCCAAGGATGCGATGGGGATGGCTCTGGTGTTGGTTTCTGGATGGTTCGGGGGGGTAGATGGAGCTCCTTGCGTGAGCTGCAAGCGATGGGTGTGGAGAGGTGTGGCGAGGGAGATCTTATGAGAAAGAGGAGAGTTGGCTGGAGGAATGTTGCATGTGTCAAGTGAAGTTGGACTAGATGAAGTGATGGAGGAGGGATGATGATGCTCGCCAGCGGAGATGACGGTGGTGGTGGCTGTACCGGTCTGGTACACTGGTATGGATGGTGAGTGGTGGTAGTGGTGGTATTTTTAGTATTCTATGGTACTATCTGGTACGCGGAAGTGGAGCCGACGGAGGATTCAGACCTTACTGAGTTGCGCCGTAGTAGGTAAGGTACCTAGTATACTCCTCATCTACTCAACCACGGAATCCATACTAACCCACCAAGTCCACAGAAAAGACCCTGATCCAAAGACAAAACAGCCCAGTTCAGCTCGTTGAGTCGGGACGGAGGATGTGTAGTCGTACTTTCACCGGAAGGCTCCCCGCCTGCGACGGCGACTAGTGAGTTAGTGTCGTTGGGCAGCAGTCTGGATGTCCGTCACTCCATCGTGCAATTGTTTTGTTCCTCGGTGAATCTTATTGTATTCTTTATAGTTTACTCTATTCTGGATTCTATTATTTAGTCTAACTTTTTCTATACTCTACCTCTTCTCTCTCATCCCTCCATCCAACCACTCCTCCCTAATTCCATCCAGCCAGAGCGTACATACGTGTCAAGCGCAGGTGGTGCCTGGGTCGGCTCCACCACCTATTCTGGTGGGGACTGTCCGATCCCATTCAAGTGGCCAGCCCCATCGCCACTGGTCTGTGCCTTTCTTTACTATACGGAGTAGTTACAGAGTAAGCCTAGGCGCCTGAGGTAGCATCAGCTGTCACTACGCCTTATTCCTTTGCTGTCATTCTGCAAGCCCCCTTCCAGCCTTACCTACGCCAGCCTAACTAACTCATTGTTTGGCTCTTGCATCACCTGACTCTAAGCCAGCGCAGATTTGAGCCCTTCCCATCCATGGTTGACAAGCTTCCGTTCCATACCATCAGTCTTCTCCGCTTTTTCCTAAACCGTCCTGATCATGGACAGCTGGAAGATAAGCGATATGCTTTGGTAGTCGATAACCTACCGACAGAATTGACTAATCCCATCCATACCCAGTATCTACTTAACCTACCTAACCTAGGTAACTATCGGACAAATGCCGCACAAAAGTCAATAGTAGCTTTGCTGTCGAGCAAAATCCCGTACTCCACCTCCCTGCCGGTCTCCATCCACACTAGGCACTAGTTAGTACTTCGACAGGACGAGGCCGGATCCAAGCCATGCATCCCGATGCATCGGCCCTTGCAGCTCGAGGGACGCTATATCGACCGGTCGCGCCCCGAGGGGTTGTACATGGCAGCTGAACGCACCGCCACAGGTGGGGCGTCGATAAGCTTGATTGAGTAGCGAGTATGGTAGGTTTGCATAAGGTTCTTGGATTCTTGTTTTGCAGATTGCTCTGTCTTCAGCTGAACGGTGTCTACATCTGCTAGTACTGTCACCAAGTTAGTCCTTCACTGCACTAGACAGGTCATTCCTCGTGCAGCGGACCCATCTTATCAAGCAGATCGGTCCACTGAAGATTATAGATCCAGCAACGGTCGTGACATATCAGCTGATGACAGGATCAACATGTTTCGACTATCCTATCGAATCCACTTGCTAACGTTCGGCATCTGAGTGGGCCTTGATGCTAATACCGTACTCTACAATCATCTACGGAGTAATCTACTCGATCGAGTCTTACTCCTGCCATTAGCATAATCGACGAATAATCGACCCCGGATGACGACTCCTGATTCCTAACTTCATCTCCAACACTGAAGGAAAGACTTGATTCCCCAGTGCCCTCTTTAATTCTCTCCGGCCCAACCGTGTGGGACTCCACGTTCGGGAACCACACAAGCGGGTCTTAACGGAGGACTCGGTCCTAGAGTCGTATTCTCGGGATTCCAGGTGGTATTAGTATTAGTGTCAGATAATATTACATGCGACATCCTGGATTCATGTCACATGATCGTTGGTTCTTTGTTCGTGGTGCAACAGCTCTGACGACTCCCCAGCGTTGTCCTGGTACATGTACAACACCGATGCAAGAACGCGCTGAAATCTTCTGCGGATAGAGGGACAAATTATATCATCTTCCTAGTCCTTCATGATTATTTTGTATGGACATGGTTCAAGGATTGGGGGACGGTTTATTTACCCCCCATCGATCTGCATCTGAAATATATCACAGCTCTCCAACTCGGATGAATGATTTACGATCTATGAAGTCATTCGATCTGAAACATGGCCGATGAGTCTGAGTCAGCCATGGACATCTGACCCTGAGGATGGGGGAACTTTGAGATCAGCCTGCAGGTCGGTGTTTGTTATTGTTCCACATCGGATTTGCCTGCCTCAGGCAGCCTATGACTGCACATCCTGCTCAGGTATGAGAGGTCAGATTCTCACCCAATTGGCAAGTAAGTGAATGAATCTTGATTCTGTTAGCATCCTGTAACTACAGTGCAGCTTATACGAAACTTACAGCCTCTGTCTGACCTATACTCTAGTAGTGGAGATGCCATGCCCAGATATCCATGCCCAGATATCCATCTGAACTGGATGGCCACCACCACTGCACAAATATATCCTCGTATCTGCCAGTCAGCCCACAGGAAAACACGAAGGAAAGAGCACAAAGTGGCGCACCCATTGCATGAAGCTGAACCCAGGCTTTTGAAATCGCCCACGAGATGACCCATTACCATCTCCCACGCGCATATTCTGAATCGCAACTCCCACCCCATATGTGATCCCATGGCCGGTGCATGCCTCTGTACGGCAGCTGAGGGTGCCTACAAGGAGCCAGATGGCCTTGATAGCCCTCAAGTCTACTCGATCGCGGATGATCACCACCGCAGGGAGCTTATTTACGAGAGAGTTTATTTACGACGGGAGTCGACCTCGCCCTGGTTAGCATGCCGTTCTCCTGTTGGCGCTCCACAATGTCTTGGATGTGACCCTGAGGCGTCCGGCAGCTGCGTTTGAGTTCGGGCGTATGGAGTCAGCAATCGAGTTGTGGTGGGAGGGACATGAAGTCAGAAGGCGACACCCGATGTTGCCCATTGTCTTGGGTCCATGTATCCCGCAACCAGTGGGTGGGTACTGAGGTATGATGATCTCCATACCTGACATCGTTCCGCTTGTCATGGCGTTCGGGTAGAATCTATGTAGAATCTTTATTAGTGTTGACGGAATGGAATGGGATGAGACAGAGCGGTGTGGACAAGCGACATATCCCATCGTCCACACTCGACAACGTGCTAAATTCTAGAATTTCATGACTTCTAGTAAGCAGACACCACTTACTGCAGCGATTCCCAGAGCGGATGGGCAATTGGCCGCCTTCTGCGGAGTGTTTGCGCGGGTTACACTAGAATGCAAGGGAGAAGCCCGTGAGCTGAACATGTGCGTCGCGTGGAGATGGGGGAATGCCGGGTTCGGGACAACAAAGACCAGAACGTTCTTCGTGTTGTTGGAATGGCCAAGGGATGACAATGGGCTGGATTGAACGGCAGCAGGTGGGTTCGTGGGTATATAAATCCAGGAGCTGCTGCAGACCTCGTGTATGACTAGCAACACTCGAGTGACACCCGGTACCACTGTCAGAGGCCCCTGTCACTCACTGGATTCCTTATATTCACTCCTGGTCCTCAGGCAGGGGTGTATGGTCCTCTTTAACTCTCTTACATTCCAAACTGCCTTGTATTCCTCCCACACTCTCATTGTTTATCCCAGTGACTACATTCACCCGGGAATAGGTATTTTAGACCAAACTACCCCCGTTCTACTTCCTCTTCCCATGCACACCTGACCGTATCCTCTCGCGCATCACCACCATGGCCGACAAACTGGAGCCGTCGCATTTCTCCCTCGACTTCGCCATCCGGCAGTCCGTTCGCGAAGCCCCCAGCTACGCGACCACCACCTCTGATCAGGTCCAGAAGCGTCCTACCGTCGTCCTCGACGCCAACGAGAATGCCGAGGGCAACTGTCTGGACAAACACCGCTGGCTGAGCCAGTACCTCCCCTTCCTCCGCCCATTCGGCGTGAAACTCGACTCTCTGAAGAGATATCCGTCGTCCTCGCAGCGCGATCTCAAGCAGAGGATTGCCCAATGGCGCAAGCTAGACGGTATGTGAAGAGCTTCCTTCCCTCCCGCCAAATTCCATGCTAAGAATCACCAGGAATCGAGTCTGTCTGCCTGGGCTCCGGCGCCTCAGACATCTGGGATCTCATCCTCCGCACCACCTGCACCCCCAACCAGGATAAGATCCTCGTCGTGCCGCCCACCTTCGATCTGTACAAAGTCCGCGCCCGCTTCTACGATGTCGGCGTCACCGAATGCCCGCTCGACTACCGCGACGGTGACTTTACCCTGCCGACTGACAAGGTGAGTGACTCCGTGACGTGACTGTGCAACATGAGTAACCGATCTTCAGATCTGTGAAACGCTCGCCGCCGACCAAGACATCAAACTCGCCATCATCGCGTCTCCTGGAAACCCCGCCGGCAGTCTAGTTCCGCTGGACGAGATCAAGCAGATTCTCGATGAGCCGTGTACGTTTACTTCTGAAACCCCAAATTCAAGTCTCTAATCCAAGTCTACCCGAACGAGAACTGACTGAGCAGCCTTCCGCGGCCTCCTCGTCGTCGACGAAGCCTACATCGACTTCAGCTCCAGCCCTGAAGAATCCTCCGCGCTCTCGTTGCTGTCTAGCTACGCCAACCTGGTCGTCGTGCAATCGCTGAGCAAGGCGCACGGGCTCGCCGGGATCCGGTGCGTCCCCAGCAAATCACGCCCCCTTCCTGCAGACCGGCTAACCATGTCCAACAGGGTCGGCATGGCGTTCGCGCATCCCGTCGTGACATCCATGTTCTGCAAGCTCCAGATGCCGTACGGCCTCTCGACGCCGGTGCTCTCCCTCGCCACCAAAGCCCTGTCGCCCAAGAACGCGGCGCGCGCCAGCCGCCTGATCGGCCGCGTGAAGGCGAACCGCGCCGCGCTGGTCGAGGCCCTGAGCGATGAGAATTTCCGGCAGCTCGGGGTCGGCCCGCTGATTGGGGGGAACCAGGCGAACTATGTGGTTGTGCCGATCCTGTCAATTGGAAAAGAGATGGCGAAGCGCGATGATGACCGCGCCAAGGCGATTGAGGCGAGATTAAGAGAGACGCATCGGGTGGGTGTGCGGTATGTCGGCAAGGCGGTGCATTGCGAGGCGTGTCTGAGGGTGTCGGTGGGCACGGCCAAGGAGCATAAGGTGTTTTTGAAGGCGTTTGAGGAGGCGTTGTTGGTGGTTTAGCCTACGTTCGTCACCAGCGGCATGTAGGCAAACATTGCTAGCTTAATTGACGACTATGAAAGACTTGGAAAGTCTGAAGGTAAAAATGTAAACAAAAATAGTCGCGCCCGGGATCGAACCGGGAACCTTCTGAGGATTTTATCCAATGTGAATCAGACGTCATGACCATTAGACCACGCAACTTTTGATGACCTAATCTTATCTATAATAAATAGAACTATAGAGGCCGAAAACAAGCTCCATCAGGCACCAGGCACTGTTTGTTGAACCCGCCTACTCCTACACCGTACGTCTCACCTACTTTACCTCCTCACCTTCTCTCTTCCCTCATATCTTCTCCTCCTTGTTCTCTCTCTCGTTCTGCCAATCTCCTCTCGATTCTCCCCAAGCCAACCGCCATCATGTTCGAATGCGAAACATGTGACGAGCAGTTCTACTACAGATTCGATTGCGAGCAGCACATGGACGACTACGACCACTGGCCAGAATGCGAGACCTGTGACCGTGTCTTTCGTACTCAGCGTGCCTGCGACCAGCATATGGATGCCCTCGACCATTGGGCCGTTGAGTACGAATGCGACACCTGTGATCGCACGTTCCGCTCGCAGGCTGCAGCCGACCAGCACATGCGGGCTCTGGGCCACTACACCAACTACTGCAAGGCCTGCGACAGACACTTTCAGAACGAGAACAACCTCCGCATGGTATGTATCTTGTCCCCTACCACACATCCGTTCTGAACCTACCGCGTCAGCATCTCAATTCCAAAATCCACCGCGGCCAATCCATCACCTGCCCCTTCTGCAAAGCCCACTACACCACCGCCAGCGGGTTGACCCACCATCTGGAACGAGGCTCCTGTCGCAGCGCCCCGGGCCTGAACCGCGAGAGCATCTACCGCATGGTCTCTGCGCGCGACCCCGGCGGCACCATCACCAACCGGCAGATCGGCTGGCGTGACGAGGACTCGGGCGTCTACAATGCCACGGACCGGGCTTTTAACGGCTCCTTCTGGGAATGCTACATCTGCCACAAGCAGTTCAATACCAAAACTAGTCTTAATCAGCACTTGAATTCCCCGGCTCACAAGCAGAAGGTGTATCGGTGTCCCAATGTCAACAGTGTTTGTGGGAAGCAGTTCTCGACGCTGGCGGCGCTGTTTGGGCATCTGGAGAGTGAGAGCTGTGAGTTCATTCGGTTCGAGAACGTGCAGCGTCGTGTGGGGGATGTTGTTCAGGGGAGGGGGCTTATCGCTTTCTAGCCTGATGCCTGGTTCTGAGGGATCACGGCAAGATGTCCTGAACGTTTATGACTGTCTATTCGCCAAGTGCTGTCTGTCTGCTGACCAGGCATTGTAATGATGTTTATGTTTATGATGTTGCTCATGACCATTCCCAATTGTCGTATGTTAGCTAATGAAAGAAATTGACTGTTCCCATCAATCCATACTCGCATGTCTCCGAATATAATCAGCCACCTGCTCCGGCCGCACCAACCACGGCGTATGCGCCGTCCCAATCCTCTCCGTCTCAACCACAGCCCCCATCTCCCGCATCCTCCCCACCATAGCCTCCTGTATAGCCAGCGGAAGTGCCCGATCATCCTCACACAGCAGATACGCCGAAAGGATCTGCATAAACGCCTCCGCCTGCGCAGGGGCCACTTTCGTCGCCCACGCATGCGGCCGCAGCGCATCCACCCACCGCGCGCCGTCAGGAACATCATGAAAAAACAGACCCAGGGGGTCTTTCGTCGTCACCGTCTTACTCTCATCCTGCATGGTCAACCCCTCATCCACCCCACACAAATCAGATAAACTTACATCAACAACCCACCACTCCGGCACATTCCCAGCAACCGCATCAAGCACACTCTCCCCAACAACGGGTACAAACGCAGCGATGAAGCAGATCTTCACCACACCGCCGGTTTTCCCGTCTCGCGCGCGTTCCGCTGCGCTGAGGCCCTCCAGTGCGCTGTTCACGGGGAGCCCGGCCCAGCTGTGTACTATAAGGACTATGTTTTTGCCGGCTTTGACGAGGGGCTCGACGAGATCGCGCACGGCGGCGATGTCGAGAGATAGGTCGTGGACATTGGTTGCTTGTTGGATTGATGGGAAGGCGATGGTGTGGCAGGTGTAGTCTTGGGCGAGCTGGTCGATGAGAGGGGTGAATGCTGTGCGAGGGTACCAGGCGCCCGGGGCGAAGACCAGAGTTGGGTTTTGCATTTCTCTGAGGGGATTGGAAGTGGTAGGTGAGAGACTGGAGGAGTGGTGGGTGGTATTATTATTTATACTGGGTAGGAATCCGCATGAGGGATTCAGACTAGTGACTAGGGCTTATTGCTTACATGGAGTTTCTTCCAATGACCGGATCGAGTAGTTCTGTGGTCATCACTTTCGCAATTAATGAAATATACATAAATCTGGATCAACATAAAGCAGGACATAACATAACATCTCGTTTGATATCAGGTTGTAAGATGTATGGATTAACAACCTCCACCTCCTCCCCCTCCCCCTCCACCGCACCCAGAAGCTCCCACTGCACCGCCTGACGCATCACCACCGTAGATAGCAGCATTGTGTCGACGCTTTTTGCGGGGTTTGTAGCCTGAACTGTAGTTTGACGGACGCTGCTGGTTGTAGTACCCGTTGTTGTAGGTGGATGTGGACGGGTACCCGCTCGGACGGGCGGCGGGGTAGGGGTCTCTGTCGGAGCTGGAGAAGCACATTGCTCGGTCTTGTGTTAAGTAGAGGTATATGATCTGGTGTAGTGTCTTGTGTTTATAGAGGGGTCGTTCATGTTGGGTCGAGAGATGGGAGTTATATATATCTCTGGTTGAGGGTCTTACGTATGCTCAATGCACGATGAGTGAGCATGACAGTAGATCAACATGTCCATGGCGATGCAGATGCTATTCGGTAGGATCATGCTGATCTTGTCGATACACTAATCGTGGCTAAGCGTGCCCGGTCTGGTGGCGGAGGACTAAGCCTTGCAGGCCTTATCATGGCTGTACCGAGGCTTATACTATGGAAGAAGTTGGTAGACATATGTATGCCTTATGCAGACTGGATTTCTAGACTCCAATCACTGCTTACAAAACCAATCATTATAATTATCAAGAACAGCCTCATCCCTGACCTTCTCCCACACCTTCTCGATCCTCCCCACCACATCCTCACTCAGCGGCCCCCGACGGAGTCCCTGCATGGTCCTCTCCAGCTGACCGGCACTACTCGCACCAACCACCATCGCATCCCCATGCTCCCCGCTCAGACACGAGTGATACCCCATCCACCGATACGCCAATTCCGCCCTCGACACTCCCGCCTCCTCTGCAATCCGGGCCCAATCATCCAGCGCATCAAGAAACACCGGCTTATTGTACAGACCATGGTACACCATCCCGAACATCGAGTGCGGGTCCCATCTGCCTGACAGTCCTCCGCCCAGCAGGTCCTCCTTTGACTTGGCCAGAAACCCACCAGCCAGGGGACTATACGCATAAAACGCCAGACCGTGCTTGCGCAGGACGGGGAGCAACTCGGTCTCCTGCTTGCGCGAGAGAGGATTGTAGTTCCCCTGGTAGACGGTGGGTAGGACGAAGTTCTTCTGTTTTGCGAGCTGAATGACAGCTTCCACTTCGTCTGCGCGGAAGTTGGACAGGCCAAAGGAGGTGAATTTGCCCGCTTGGTACAGCGCGTTGATCCCTTCGAGGGTTTCTTCCAGCGGGGTTTGGCGGTCTGGCGCGTGGAGGTAGAAGATGTTGACCTGAACTCGTCAGAAAACTCGACTTACTTTAGGGTGATATCCAATCCAGTCAATATGTATGTGTTGTTGGACTTACCTTGTCCATCTGCAACTTCCGCAGACTCTCCTCCGCCCCGGCAATGACTTTCTCCTTTGTGGAGTTGCCCGGCGCGAACCCGCCGCAATGCTTCGTGTCAATGACGAAGCGAGCAGCAGCATGGGTCTGGCCCAGGAGGTCCTCGCTCGAGCCGTAGATCTGGGCTGTGTCGATTGTTGTGATGTCCTGCTGTTGTAGCACCTGGAGCATCTCTTCGACCTCGGCCGCCGTGCGGTGGCTGCCTTGTTCGTTGAAACTGGCTGCGCCGAATACGACTGTTGGGAGAGGGGAGGCCATTGTCATGGATGATTTAGATGGAGAAAAATGTAGTTTATTAAATGTTGTTGGTTCTGGTAGCTGAAAGACCTTCTGAAATGGTTATTTATACTTTTTATTTCCAGTTGCAACGGTTTGTAGGCTCAATCTGGTTGGTCATATCCAGAACAACAACTAAACACTACAAAGACCTCGTTATTCGCTTTTTCGGTAGGGATATGAGTCACAAATCATGTCTGTTGTATTCTTATTGGAAAATTTGAGAGCAGACATGCAACTCCACCGAGCAAGCTATGTTGCAAAATGTTAATGCTCACTGCGCAGGTCAAGCCGCTCAGGCGAGACAGTGGCCATCCTGGACGTCAACACAGCCCTCTGGCTACGCCTAGCCTCACTCGACGGTAAAATGCGACTACTCACCGGGAAAAAGGCACGAGAGATTAAAATTCAAACTGAAAGGGAAAGCCGAAGCCAAAGATTTCCAGGCATTATCCTGTGTACAAGTAGTATACAACCTGGAACTAGAAATATATAGAGAGCTGATGACTTGATGTACCAGCCACAAGAACATAAAAGTCATCGCACAGATGCCTAATTCAAACAGAATTGTTGACTGTCTCTAGTTCTTCTCCATCATCATCCTGGTGCTGTCCTCCCTGGTGTTGTCTGGCACTTGCGGGTTCCTCATATCTCCTCTTAATAAACCCCGGAAGACGGCTAAATGCATGCTGGGATGTCTTTTGACTGACTGCAACGCTGGTCAGCACATATCAGGACTCGAGCCAAAATACATACAGATATGGTTCATGACTTCCAGAGGAACCCCCGTCGTGCGACTCGGAACCTAGAGGACGTTAGCGAAGAATCACCCACTCTGCAGCGGACTCACCAGGAAGAACACAAGGACAAAAGCCAGCGCGTTCAGTCCACTGCAAGCATCAGCAAATACATCTCCTCTTTATGCTCCAGGAACCGTACGTGAAGAAAAACAGCAGATTGGAATGCCCCAGGAGACTCTTGCCGTCACTGTCGGATGGAGAAAACGCCTGGGTCAAGGCCGGCACGAAGAGAATCAAAAGGCTCAGACCGAGGAAATTGACCATGACGCTGAAGCTCATGCCCACCTCTACAGTGGACGTCAGTAACTTGCAATTCCGGGTTGATGGGTGCCGATGCCTACCGCGAAAAGCTAAGGGAAACACTTCAGCGCTAAACGTGAACGGCACGGGTCCAGCACCGATGCCGTAGAAAAACGTAAAGATGACAATTGAAAAGGCCGCGATGAGGCCCTTGCGCGCGCTGCCGTCCTCCGTGATCCGGAAGAAGCCGCTGATGGCCAGAAGAGTGAAGAACATACCGCCGAGCGAGATGAGCAGGAGGATTCGGCGGCCTCTCGAGTCGATGAACTTGTACGCCGGGATTGTGAACAGGAAATTGGCCAGTCCGAATCCTGGGCGTCTCAATCAGTCATGTACAGGATGGAGCCGAATCGGGCATGTATGGCTTACCAAAGTTGAGCCAAGCAACCTGCTCATTATTTCCTCGAGGGGAACAATCTAGTCGCTTGCCTTCCGTTCCTGTAGCAGTTCGAAAGATATCCGACGAGTAAAACGAAAGGACGTTAATCTGCGATGGTGTCAGCCGGATCAATCTATATCATACAACATAGACGGCAGCTCACCCCACAAAGCTGCTGTGCCGCCATGACCAGGAACGCCGCCACGCACGCTCTCCGATTGCGCGGAACTGTAAACAGCGAGCCCACCCGTTGGAAGATGTTCTGCCTCTGAACAAGCTCCTGGTACAAATCCCTTTCCCACCATTGCTCGGGTCGCCGGCCCAGGAACAACTCGGTTTCGATTTGCAGCTGGCTGTGGATGTAGTACAGGTCCTTGGCGGCTTGGATGTCGGTGCCGCGCAGTTGACGGAGACTGAGGAAGGCGTCGGCGTATCTTCCCTGTCGGATCAGGAACCGCGGGGATTCGGGGCAGAGAAACACCAGGACGAGGAGGATGAGGGCTGGAACAGCGGCGCTGCCTAGGATGCCCCGCCAGCTGCGGTCGAAGACCCAGTAGCAGACGAAGCCGACGAAGATGCCACTATACAGGTTAGTGGCTGCGAAGGAGACGGTTTCTGGGTGAAACCCTACGTACAATGTGTCGAATAGCTGCCACATCATCAACAGACGGCCTCGGAGGTGTTCTGCTGCGGCCTCAGCTGCAAAAACAGGGGCGATGGAAGCTTTTGCACCAATCTGACAAGTTAGTTTTGGACTCATTTGTATGGTATTGCTGTACATACCCCCACCCCGAGGAGTAGACGACAGGCCAAGAGTGTCTGCCATGAAGGACAATGAGCGGTGCCTAAACGTAGATTAGTGGCAAGTCTATTCGCCAATTCCACCCATAAGTACCGATTACACAGGCTGCACAGAGTACAGCCGATATGAAGAGAGCCGGCCGTCGACCATATTGGGTTTCCTGCAAGGGATCGCTGACCCACGTCCCGCTGCGCCGGTCCGTCAGTGAATGAACGGTATCGGATCCGCATTGACCTACATGATACTGGCCGATATCCATGGTGCTGCATCAGTCAAAGAAGCAATGTATCTATAATACCAAGACGACGAGACGACGTCGTCTGTCACGTCCGGACTGACGAGAAGGTTGCATTGCCATCCATGGGAACTGGCATTGATGGATGACTGTTGCCAGCCTCTGCAAAGAGTTAGTATGCAGTGTCGATTGAGACAATGTATAGACCGGCTTACTGGATAATCGCAGCGCATGCGGTAGTCAGAATGATCACTTTGAGCTCCTTCGTCTGCTGAAAGAGCCCCAGCTCCGGCTCGGATGTGATAGCTAGCTTCTGGGGCCCCGTCAGGCCACATGTCTCTACAGCTGCCGGATCCCGGGCTATGAGCGCTCCCTTGACAAGAAGGTCGACATCAACCACATCCTTGAGCTCAACACCCTGGAGTTCATCATCCTTGAGTTTATGCCTATCATAAAAATTGTGGACGTCTTGTATGAGTTCTTCCCGGGTGCGTTCCCTCAACGGATTCGGGGGCCTGGATATTGACGGTTAGGAGACACAAGCACACGGTGGATCAGGAGTCATTGACTGGAGAAAGTGCATTACCTTCGGTCTGAGTAGGCGCCAGCTGTTCCATTCATGTCTGAGACCAAAATAGATGTTCCAGATATGGTCGAAGGACGCAGGGGTACGGAAGGTGCAACTGCAATTGAACTGTAGGACGTTTGCGGATCGAACCAACTCCCATGCCTTATTCATATATGCATTGCGAGCTGGTGACCAACTACATAGGAGAATCGGTCTAGCTAATACGGTCTAGTCCGTCGCATGCTTCTTCAGCCTGAAACCGACCTTTTTATAGCAATCAAAGCGGCTTCTGATGTGGTACATGAACGTCCCCGCTTACAGTTCAAGAAGTAAGTTGGGCTGCCGGGGGGGGATCCTAGTTGACGTTAATTTCTCTTCTCGATTCCATAATGTGTGGGCAGTCTTCTATTGTCGGTACATGAAGCCATCCATATTGTTCAGCATACTCCAGAGACCATTAGCTGTGTGTTGGCAGCATATACCTCTAGGTATGAGGTGGCACAAAGTAATCACTCTCCACACAAACTCAGAATCAGGTCCGAAAGATGCATGACTAGATGTGGGTGCTTTTCGACCGGCGAGGCTGATACGGTCCGTATCCTTCGAACAAAAGCCTCCACCGTGCAATTCTCTCTCATTCGCCCCCCGCCCAGAATCAAATTGAATTGGACATTGCAATTTCCCGAAATTGGCTATTTAGCTTCTTGGAAACTGATCATCATCAGCCACGTCAGTGCTAGGAGGCCGTCGGGTTGGCAATATGTCAAGGATGTCATCGAGGGCGAGGTGGGCGAAGAGGACGGCACGAAGTGATCAATCACCTGCAGATCGAACAAACCATTCCACATCACTGGTTCTGCGGTCCCCGAACTCCGGGATACACTGGCTGCGTCGGGGATGCGGAGATTTTCAGCCTTTGGCCATCAGTCCGTCCAGTAGCCATCCCCATTCCCCAGCCTTGTCTGTTGTTTTGAGGCTCATGGAGTCATCACAGGAGGTTTGGTGGCGAAAATCGCTGATTTTCCCCGCACCACGGGGTGAGATTGCGTAACAAGTTCTAGCATCCCGTCCACTGGTTGCTTTTTTTGATGCTATGCAACTCCGCTACTGACGGCCAGATACGAAGTGACCCTGGTGAGTAGTTCAGGGGGAATGGGACAGTTTGGTTGATGGAAACATGATTATAGCTGCAGAGTATGCACATATACTTCCATTGCAGACGAACACTGCAGTGAAGAGCTTTAATCTCCGTGAGGATATGACCCCATGTATGCAGCCATCGGAGCAAGCACTTGGCGCCACTGTGTCAGATATTTGCTTCCTGGCGCTAACCGAGATTTCAAAGTTGCCTTGTGATGTATTATAAGTATTATAAGCTGCCTTTAAGTACCGGAAAAGCGCATCGACTTTGCCGAACCTTCCTCGCCTCACTCTATACCTGATGGCTTGGCTGCTGGCGCTGGTGCACGACACCACAAAACGACAAAGTTGAAAAGACATGATGGAGCTGAACGTGGTAGATACGAATTATGCTGCAGGCTATCTTCACTCTATAACTTGGTATCGTTGTTGGAGTCCATACTGGTAGACACTATCTTGGTCGTTTTCTACGGAGTACACAGATACCAACACTTCGTTTTCTCCCCCTCACATCTGACAGGAATAACTAGTCAAGCCTGGTTCGCAATACCTCGTACGAGCTATTACCCAAGACGCGACAGGTCGACTTCGGCACGATACAACAGCCGGTAGGCCTCGGTAGCAGGGATGAGAGCCTGTAGTCTGTCTGCTTACTAGCCGCCCTTGTCCCTTGTTGGGTAACCTAGTGCGAAGGCCATTCAGAAACTCGTTCTCCAAAGGCGTTGCAAAAGCCTCCCAACATTCCCTAGAGACTTGCGGCTATGCTGGTGGAAGAAAGGGTTGTGGTCTCGAGGTTTCTATTATGGATGTGCATCCTTCTCGCCCCTGATATCCGTATATTCATCTGTTTGCTTTTCCCGTTACAGCCTCGCTTTCCCCGGTTTCGTTCGTAATTAATGCTTTGGCCCGATGACGATGATGGCGATGGGCTTCTCCATTAGCGCTGTTTACGATCTAGATATGTATGTGGTCTATCAATTAGGTAACGAATACAATGGCAAAGGAATATGGTTGCCTCTCTAGGGGTTTAAATGGGCAAATTATCATGAAACAACCATCACCACTGCCGCCAAAGGCAGTCTTAGCGGGCATTAGTCCTAGTATACTGCCTATTCGAGCCAGTAGCCGATGCCCACATGACCCCCCTCCATGGCGTTGGGTCTGTCATGTCGGGGAAGCAACAAGAAAGATGAATGCCTAATTCGTCTTCTGAGATGTCCTGCATTTCCCCTGTTTTCTCTCCGTGGACGCTTCATCACGACATCGGAGGGTGCCTCGGCATGGACTGCTAGAGAAAGTGTATGAGAAGTACGCCCCATCCTGCTTCATTTAGTTGCCCAGCCACTTCAGACACTGCCGCTGACGCTGCATGATCAAAACCAAGGCGCATAGCTTGCTATCCATCCAGCGAGCTCCCAGCCCGTTGGGAACTATGGACCTGTTTCAACGAAACCAACGACTACGAAAGCAACTGTTAGCAGAAGTGTCCAAAGCCATAGAAACTCCCCTCACTGGACAAGGGAGATTTGCGCCCCGCGACCGCCTGAGGAGGATTTGGACTGAAGACATACTGCGCCAGTTCTTCCGCCGAGAAACGCTGCTGCTCGCCCAAAAGACGTTCGTCCAGGATATCCGCAGAGATTTCGTCCAGACCATATCAATTCTGATCTATGTAAACTGGGACGGCTGGTCGCGCTTTGATAAGATTTTTTTCTCCCATCGGGGCCCGGATGGGAGATTGGATCGGACCGATCGCAGCATCCGACACTATGACCTACAGACCTTGACGAGCGAGAGTTTCCTGGGACCGGTGGCTGGATCGCATTTCTCCGACAACCGCCATACCTTCTGTCCAGTCGATATTATTGAGGAAGATACCAAACTGTGTTTTGAGTATGGCTGGCGACTACCGTTTCTTCCCGCAAAGTCTGAGCCTCGCAGAAGTGGAGGGTCTGGCTACATCACCAAGGAAGTGATTGCTGCGCGACATTATTACCGGAAGAGTGGCGTCTGCACGGTAGGGATCCGTATGTGCATGTTGTGATCATGAAGCTGACAGATGGGCGGTATAGACCGAGGTCGAGGTCGCTCGCAAACGCTTCAAGTCCAAGCTCGACTATGATCGAGAGAGGATCAATCTGAAATGGCTCAGTGAAAGCATCGCCCAGCACAAACACATTGTCCTCCCCCTTGCGACCATCACCATCGAACACCAGTGCAACATCCTCTTCCCATTAGCGAAGATGGACCTCGAGGACTTCCTCACGAGCGGACGAATATCTCCCGACCAGTGCAGCATGGACGAACTGCTCGACCAAGCGACCAACCTGGCAGATGCGCTGGACCACCTACACACCCGACTAGGCGTTTCGACTCGGGGGTACCACATGGACCTGAAGCCCGCCAACATCCTGGTCTATGAAGAGCCCAACCCTCTCAGGCCGCATGGGGTCGGAACATGGAAGATCACTGACTTCGGTCACTCCATCATCGAACGCCCCGAGAGGCGGGATAGCCTTGAAGGCTTTCCTCAAGACCCTGTCACCGAGACAATAACCCATCTGCGACAAATGGAAGGCACCTACCAGGCACCGGAGGTCTGCGCCGGTGGAATCAGTCGACGCAGTGATGTCTGGTCATTTGGCTGTATCCTGGTCAGGGTCTTTGCGTTTGCCCTGGATGGGATCGAGGGACTTCACAGATTGGATAGGCTTCGTCAGATGGCCGAGGATGGTGACCGGCCTTATGATGACGATTACTTCGCTCGAGGGAACCCACCAGTTCTCAACCCGCATATTGAGAAGTGGATCAGAAGCCTACCACATCGTCGTGGCGCTCATCACCGTGACGGTTACAATGACGAGTTTCTCAAAGGCTGCGCCAGGCTGCTGTCATCTACCCTGAAAATTGACAAGAATGCTCGGCCAGAGGCATTCAGAGTGAAGGAAGCGCTGGGCGACCTTAAATTCGCTCTCCATAGACCGCCTCGACCATCGTCCTCACTGAGCTCGATTTCAGAACATCGTTCCGAGGGACTGGAATCTGTTGAGACGCTTGGGTCATCGGTGTCCGCCCCCTTGGCCCCGACTACATCTGGTCTCAGCTTGGGCCTTGCCATTCTAACCGACCAGCTAATAGATGAAATCAAGAGTAACGAGCTGAGTGGCATCGAGAGAGTGTTAGGCCAAAACGTACAAGTTGACAGGCCTGACAACAATGGAGACACACCACTAGGCATTGCCACCAGGCTGGGAAACGAGGCGGTGGTTCGGCGTCTGCTGCAGGCCAACGCCAGCGTCGATGCACGGTCCGCAGGGAATAAAACACCCCTGATGATAGCAGCCCGCAATGGTCGCACCCAGATTGCCCGGCTGCTCCTGGAAAGAAACCCAGATTTGATGGCCTACTCGGAGGAGGGCCTCACGTGTCTTCACTATGCGACCTGCCCCAATGTCAGTCTTGAACTTTTTGAACTGTTGGTCTCACAATTCCCGAACGTCGATATACCGACACCAGAGCCCGAGAAGGAAACGCCGCTGATGATGCTGATCAAGCACTTTGTCGATCACGATTCATGGGAAGCCAAGTTCAAAAAGTTGGTTAGTGCTGGAGCAGACGTCAACCGGGGTGCTGGATTCGAGATGACGCCTCTGCGACGTGCCGTCAGCGAGGGCTCCATCAGAGCGGTCAGACTGCTGATTGCGAATCATGCTGAGCGCAAAAATTTATCCAATATTCCCAACATGTCACACAACATGACCGCATTGTTGGAAGAACGTTCAGGGGAACGACGAAGGAGCGGTGGCCGCTTTTGGAGGAGACACAACCAGTAATTCTGTTTCTTTGCCTTCTCTTCTTTGTCTTTTTCTTCTTCTTTTGTGCTTTCCCTTGGATTTTATGATGGTTTCCAAGGGGATGGGTTTAGGGTATAGGAGTTGCGCGTGGATACCCCAAGGATGTTAGTTGTTAGCAATAATCCATGAGATGTCCTGAAGGAATACGTCTCCAGATAGTGGATGAACCACGTGCTCAAGTTCATCTCTGACAAGCCACAGGGAGTGAGTATTGTCCATACTAACGAAGGAAAGAATATATGACCATGGGTTTTGCTTCGCGCGGATTGCCTCTAGCAGGGCGCCCAGAGCTACCAGCCGTATTTAGGGCTCCCTGTAGATGAAGGATGCTGGGGTTGATATTTCTGACACGAAACATTTATAGTTGGATTTGTTGGAAAACCTGCACTAGAAACGATAAGAAGACGGTTGTCTGGATGACTGGTCGCCCTCATTGGAGAGGAACTAACATACATTCACTGTCTCTTACTCCATGCCGTCCTTATCACCCCTCACTCCACCACCGTCAGCCTCCATCTATTTCATCCACCCCACTGCAACCAAAAGCCCCGAAAACAACATGGCACGTGGTGGGCGAATCTCACCAGCCACACGCAGGGGCGCGAAAGACCGAGGAAATCCGTCTCCCTCCCAGAGCTCAACATCAAACTCCACCTCAACCATGCCCGCAGGGCAGTCCAAAGCGACCCCCAGCCTGGCAACTCCTACCAGAGAACCCAGCAAACCCCTCGATCCCCGTCGCCGGCCACCGCCGAGCCCCGCAAGAGACCCAAGATGAGCGCAACCGCTATTCTCGAAAAGGCCATGAAAGACATCAAGGCGTGGGAGGAATCGCAGCAGTCTTCGTTATCCTGGGTGGCGATCGCAGAGAAGATTATCGACGATGGAAAGAAGCAGCAGATCGAATGCTCAGAGGAACATGTCAATGTCCAGAACATACTGCGCGTTTATCGCTACGCCGTGGAGCAGATGTTTAATGAGCTGGAAGAGATGTTGCATGATTTGCATCATGATAAGCCCTGGACTGCGTGGCGCAATGTTCGGCAGGTCGTGACTGATTTGATCGATGCCAATGGAGATGATGCTGAAGGCGTCGAAGCTGTTCGGGCGAAGTTGGAAGAAGCGGAAGGGGAAATTTATGAATCGCGTGAGGAGTGATGGCTGTATGGACTTGCGAGGTACGATACTGGGTGGGGAGACTACTTTAGGTGGTTACAATTGGTCTGTTCCTGCAGTGCATTATTTGGAGAGTTGAATCAGGCAATTATTCGGTGTATGTAGATCATCAAGCAACAAGGTTGGTCCAAGGGGAGTGGTGAAATTCGGTCTCTTGGTTGGTTTCCCTTGCCATCTCCCTCTGGAACGAAATCTGAGGCATTTGCTATAATCTTAGGCATCACCGTATGCTTGTTAATATTCAGATCGTCTTCGTACACTTAGGCTTTTGCGGAGTCGCGAGAGAGCGCTTTCTTTTTTGACTCTGGTTCGGTCTTTGGACAGTCTGAATACCGCGAAACACTCACGCGGTTCATCTGGGATGTTATTGCCGAACAAACGTTCATGGCTTACCACCTGAAGTAAATATGAGCTGCCTCTTGAATATTGCTGAATCTAACTCTGTCTCGCTCTGTACAGGGTAAGACATTGATGTTCCATGTTTGTAACGAGTGAACAATGTAGATTCTGTGTGAAGGTTGCTTTGTTCCATCATTAGGAGACTCTGTATGGCTCTAGGATGCGATAGGGTACACATCACAACCCCAAGGATGGTTATTTGAGCCTCAGCTTAACCCAAATCTGGTTAGGTATACGCGCTATCTCGCCTGGGACTATCCTTGGGTCGCCATCCGGGTATTCTGCTCAGCGTAAGCAAGAATATAGAAGCTTCTTGAGTGCAAGACCAGGGCCATTGTCATAGGTAAAAATAAACAGAATATATTGATACAATGAGTACTGCAAATAGACGAAATAGACGAACCATCATCACTGGCAGAGGAAACTGTAGTCTGGCGACAAAGAAAGATGATGCTTTCAATCCTGGAAGCAGAGCTGGATATAAAGAACCGAGAGTCACTTGATTCTATTGACGGAGCTATTGAATCTTAGTACCTATAGTGCTATTCTTTGTCCTGACCACATCCCACTTCTTTTTGGAGAGCCACGTCGTAGACCATAGTCATAGGTTGAGATAAATAGCCCACCGAGTCATGGTAAGACCAATCCCAAAGATACGCTTTCGTGATAATTCAACATGATTTACACCAAGACAATTCTCCTCTCTCTCCTCTGGCTCTCGTCAGCTACAGCAGACGTTGTCGTAAGTATCTCTACCATACGCATGATCACCTTCTAATCCAGGCCCAGATGTGGAAATGCAAAAATCAGAATCCCTCCCTGGACAACCTCCAGTACAGCCAAGGCGACGCCCTTGCTCTCATCGCGCAAGCGCCCCTAACCAAAACCGAAAACGAATCGGGCTACCCGTACCTTTTCAACAACGGCTACGATAACCTGGGGAGAGTAAAAGATCCTAAGAACAATCCACCGTTGAAATTCCCCGTCGCCCACTGCAACAACCCGGCAAAGCGCTCGAAGGGCGGTGGTGGCATAAACGACCATTATCTACTTGAGATCCCCATCTCCCCGCAGGATCACCCGTACCCCTTTGGTAACAGAGCGGACCCCCAGTTCGGTCTGGCACGTGTCATCTATGCCTATCCGGATAAGACATTTTGTGGAATTGTGGCTCATCCTAGGGGTAGCCAGGGAGCTCTCGAGCTGTGCCAGCAGTGTAAGAATGGTAGGTCTTTATAGATATAGTATTGGGCTGGCGGATTCTATGAGTCACAGCTGAGTTACTAACTATTGATGAAAGGGCTTTGTTATCAGAATAACGACAGATTGGTATCGGGTATCCAGAACTAGTAGGGTGAGAAGTCCTCAAGATGGGCCCCGACGGGGACATCCTCCCTCCATTGGAATTGGGTCGGTATTCAATTTGTTATTTCAAACTTGGGCTTGTCTCCCTTTCTTGCCATTAGGGACCTGAAGTCAGAATAGTAATATAACCACGCGTCCTTTATTAACATATAGCATCCTCCGTGCATTCATATACTAGACCCTTGATATCCAGGGAGGTGGCGTAACATATGGGTCAAGCTATCAAGATGGTCAGCGGAATGGTGTATGGTACAGCATAGCCTCCCCGGCCATGGCTGCCTGAAACCAATATCCCTTGCTTGTATCATGGCTCGAGGTCAAACAAAAGTAATCCAGTACCAATATCCTATGCAAGTAAAGTAGGGCTACCGATTTGATGAGTCATCATTCTCAATCGGGAAGGTAGTTCAGCTCTCCTCAACAACGATCCGTCTTCCACGCGTCTATCATGACTGCATTCATCAAATGGGTTACAAGGGCATCCAAAAGACCCCCATCCAATCCTTTGTGTTTTTCCACCAGCGGCTTCAGAACTGTCCCTCCCTCGGAAGTGCTGGACGAGGAACGGTTTGCGCATTTCAAACAAGGACGATACTATCCTGCCAATATTGGAGACGTGCTGGACTCCAAATACCAGATTGTCGGTAAACTGGGTTTTGGGACTACTTCTACCGTATGGCTCGCCCGTGGTCTTGAGTACGTTAAGGCAGATATACTTAATTACCACTGATTCACTGACACAACAAGAGGCCATCAATATGTGACCCTCAAAATTTACACGCGTGGCAACGGTAACGAAGAAGAATTCAAAATCTATAAGCAACTAAACCAGGGCAGCTCATGGCACCCTGGCCATGCTCATATAAGAAGAGCACTGAATATCTTCACAATCCCCCGCTCCGGCGGCGACCATTCATGTCTGGTGCAGAAGCCGATATGGGAAAGTTTCAGGAACCTACTCCATCGTAATGCAAGTCATCGATTCACGGAAGATCTTATCAAAGCGGGTCTGATGCAGGTTTTGCTTGCACTTGACTACCTCCATACTGAATGCAAGCTTGTTCATACTGGTAAGGCGTATTCGATTGGCTTTGTCAAATAGCGCTGCGCTAATCAGAATTTCTATAGACATCAAAAGCGATAATATTCTCCAAGAGATAGAGGACGGGTCGATTCTTGAAGGCTTTACCCAAGCCGAGCTGGAGAACCCTTCACCCCGCAAATTTGTCAATGGGATGCCAGTATACGCTTCACGCCGTTTCGACTTGCCGAAGGTGTTTGGCCGAGCGGTTCTAAGTGACTTTGGCTCTGCCGTACGAGGAGACGAGAGGAGGAATCATGATGCGCAACCGAACATCTATAGATCACCGGAAGTGATGCTGAAGACGGATTGGAGCTACCCGGCCGACATTTGGAATGTTGGGGTTATGGTCTGCTTTGCCTGTTCATCCTCGATACTATCTACTAATCAATCGGGATGATTAGGTCTGGGACTTATTTGAGGGAAGGCACCTTTTCTACGGAAACGATCCTGATGGCAAAGGGTATTCGACCAGGGCGCATCTTGCAGAAGTCATGGGCATTCTAGGGCCACCTCCTCTGGATATGCTTCAGCGTGGAAAACGAAGCCACGAATTCTTTACAGAGGATGGTAAGTATTCCTTCCGCACTCAGTGCGCTTGATAGAGAGGCTTACAAAGATACCATGGCAGGGCAATGGAAGCAAGATATAGAGATCCCGACTGGAGTCAGTTTGGAACAGTCAGAAGAGTTCCTCGAGGGAAGAAATAAGGTGATGTTTCTAGCCTTCATGAGAGGGATGCTTCAGTGGCGGCCTGAAGATAGGAAGACAGCAAAGGATCTACTCCAGGGTCCATGGTTGAATGATCGGATAGAGTAGCTTGAGCTTTTCAACAGGAAACCGATATGAACACCACCCACTTGCTTCACTCAGTAAATCACCTGAGCTTGAAAGCCCTCAAGTATATCTACCATGTGAAGCGCTTATATGAAGGCTAGTATAACGATAAACAAATATTAAATTCAGAGCAAGGATTATATCAATGACAGGAAGCTGGAGGACTATCCACTAAGAAACTGAAAACTTGAATGTGCAATGTCATTTTTTTAATTTCTATCAAGATAAGAGCCTATGTAAAACTTGACTCGAAAGGTCACCATGGGCTAATTCGTCGAACAAGAAGCGACAATACTCTCTTCGTGGCTTCATTTATGCCTGCAACCCCATGGCTTCTTTTCGCTCTCGCCGCGCCTGCTTGCTCTCCTCAGACCACGGAAAGGGCATGACAGGCAGCGTGAAGAAGCTATTAGTAGGGTCGAGCAGCATGGCCACCGCGTTGTACCAAGCGAAGAATGACGATAACAGGATTAAGAAGCCACCAGCCGTAATGATTTGTGCGTTCGGAACGTCGTTGGTGTCACGAATCAGGTATCCGATGGCGAGGAGAAGAACTCCGAGATCGACGACGAAGAAGAGGATGAAGAATGCGAAGTTGGATTTCAAGGTGCACATCATCATGAGGGTCGTAAAGATGAACCATCCCTGAGGAAAAGTCAAAATTAGCTTATTGAACTCGTAATGGGGAGGCTTGCATACCATTAGGAAGATCCCAAATGAGTCGTAAAACATCCCCTGCCTGCCACTGTCGGCCTCGATCAGGGTGCTCATGATGTTGAAGCCCCCCGGAGTAAAGATAATCCCAGTAGATAGCCAGAACCCGCCATAAGACGCCATGACTGTGGCACCGAACGTGTTACCGCAAGCGATGGCCCTACTCCTCGTTAGTTTGACCCGTCCCTGCGAGACAAAAGAATAAGAATAATCAAAGACGTACCACATGCCAGAACACACTTGCACAAGGCCACCATATCCAAAAGCAAGTCCAACCAGGATATTTGGCGTAGTAATATCACAAACCTGCATTTCAATCAAGCCAAGGACAAAGCAGCCCAGAGCAAAGGCGCAGAGACCCAAGGGAAGAGGATTTCCCAATGTGCGCTGCTTGACAGGGGGATAGAAAACAGGCTGGAACTGTCCCCCAAACGTTGCAGATGGCTTTTCCATGGTCTGGACGTGCGCCATGGGCTGCAAGTCGTATTTTTCAGGGGAGGCAGCGAGTGATGGAGAGGAAAACATTGTGGAGGGTGTCTGGAGAATGGTGAGCTTTGTCAACGATATCTCGCTCCCTTTGGAGGGGGAATCTGCTGGTTAAATGAGCAACACAATGGCCGCCCTAACAGTTCATTTCATCAAGATCATCCATGGTCGTTGGATCGAAAACAACCAAAAGTCCAACGATAACAATGGCATCCGCGCTACTTCGCTAGCACAGAATGTGCCAGTGGCCATCATGACTCGTGGCGTTGGTCTATCCCATATTTTGACGCGAAGCTTGGCGGAAACGCACACCATAATTTCCTCTATGGGTGCCAAAGCAAGATCAACATTGTAGAAGACCATCTAGCCCGGATAGCTTAACAACCGTCAAAGAACGGGTGGTCTTGGAAGCGTAGATAAGTGGACCACGGGGCCCCATAGTGAATAGCCCCATACTTGCCTCCTATTCTCGATTCTGGGCACTGTCTTGTATTTGTATAAGTTGTCCACGCTAAAGCACCTGGAGTCGAACTGCATATGACTGATGCAGTGAGTTGGGCTGCATCCATCGATGTCTAGAGCCCTTGAACGCGTCTGATCTTGATAGCTGTCGCTTCCAACCCAGAAACCATTCCTCGGCTATGCGGTGGATATCTCTGCAATATCTCACGGGCCAATGTCAGGGCTTCTAATTAACCTTACTAGGACATCAATCTGCAGACGCGGCGGGAATTACAAGCTACGAGAAGAAAATTGCTCCATCAATACCACGGTATCTCGGCTAAGCAGCTGCCATGACAAGACCGCCTCTACTTCATTCACATGCGAACGGCGGCAAATACTGAACGCGCTGAGCATCTGCTGTGTGCTTCGATTGTCAGAAGAAAGACAGCAAGCTTTTACCATACTACTAGTTCTGCAACGATGACCCGTAAAGACGCCAACACATGAGAAATGAGGCATATCTCAACGAATAGATTCAACTGGCTGGGCTGTTTGGGCCAGCATGTGTTGCAGAATTTTCCCCCAACTTTGGCAGCGACGATCTCGGGAGACTTTGGCCTTCCAGTCCGCTGTCCGGGCACGGTCAGAGCCGACAATCTCTTCCAAGAGTCCTAGTGCGACGCTAGGACACGCCGTCAAGAACTACATATCGTAGTCAATTTCTTCCTGCACGTAATAAGCCTTCATTTCTATTATGAGGAGCGTCAAGGCACAGCACAAATCCATCGCTGCCCCCTTCGCCATGCCCGTGCTCCTTTCTCACTTTAAAGAAAGCAATGCATGGCATCGCAAATTCTTTCTGGCTCCACATGGCACTCTTTCTTCCGCACCCGCCTTTTAGATACAGGCAAAGCCTAAAATGAGCAAATCTCGAACATATAACGGCTTTTCCCCTATGCCCTCACAAGTTGTACCGGAATGTGGTGGCCCTATCACCCAACTCGAAGCTCTCCCTCGTATCATCAAGGCCACCTTGCCGGTCTCTCTTGGCATTGATTCTTCGGCAAAGAAAATAGTAGATTGTCACAGTGAGAAGCCCCAGAGAGACGAAGCCAAGTACGAGGGAGTGCCCCAAGCGATATCTGGGGGCATCTGTACTGCGGTAAAAATTGGACGCCGCTGCGCCTCCCAGGGTCCCAAAGCCGATTTGGATCGCCATTCCAACAGCGCGTTTCGTAGCGGGGGCATAATTGTTCGACGACAAAGCCAGGAGACCGGGTATAGCTGGAGCAAATTAGCATCTCGACTAGTATATGCGAAGGTTCTCGGAATCTGCCTAGTACCTGGATAAATGCCACTGGCGGCTATGAAGCAACCCGCATAGGTCAAGCCTGGGATGAAGCTAGTCGGGCAAACGGCAATGAGGAACCCGATAAAGACAGCTGTGTATGACGCGAGAGTAAAGAGACTCCGTTGAGCCATTCGATCTGAGAAATATCCAACTACAATGCAGGATATCGAAGCGGACGCATAAACGGGTATAGTCAGTAGTTGGGCGATAGCGGAAGTATACCCGAGGCCTTTGATGATCGTAGGGAGAAACAATGACACTGCATACACGGCACATGCCTGGAGAATATCATTGTTAGAATACCCCAATAAGATGGGGATAGATCTTACCATTCCCCAGTAGCTAAGAGCGTGGAGCGGCGTCTATATTGACGTTCTTAGTCATCATCCACGCTGGGAATCAGGTCACTCACCTGCCAGTCCACAAGTGCGAGTTTAACTTGCTTCCAGTCGGTAGCGCTTCTTTCCTCCAGTTGATTTGCCCTGATGCTTGCGCGAGAGTCCGCCAATACGTCGATGATGATGGCTTTCTCGCTTTCTGAAAGAAATGTGGCCGTAGAGGGTTCGTCCCAGATAAGGAAGTAGGACAACGTAGCAACTAAAACTGTCACTATTCCCTCGAGGATGAAGCTACCAGTGTCAGTAGGGAGACGTGGGACAATGGAAGCATTCCCATTGGTAGAGAACATACATCCACCTCCAACCCTCCAGTCCGCCAACACCATCCATCTTGCTAATAAGAAACGCAAGGAGGCCAGAAAAGGCACCAGCCATAGAGGCAGACGCGAAAATGAGGGCGATCCGGAATTGCGCGTTGGCTCTTGGGTACCTACGCTGCATGAGTACCTTCCAGCTAGTATCCGTTTATTCTCACAGCGGCACATACCACAGTGATACGTAGAACGCAAGTCCAGGGACTGCAGGGAAACAAGGCTGTCAGTTCGTTTCTGCCGATATGAAGATGTGAATACTAACAGAGACCAGCTTCCGTCAAGCCTACAATTTTCGTCAGACTCGGACATATTGTAGAGAATGATCATGAATACTCACCGAGGAAAAACCTAGCAGACACCAAACCTGCATAGTTCTGAACGATGCCCATCAGTGTCGTAACAATGCCTGTGTACTATATCAGACATAGGCCGTCGTAAGGGCGCATGCACTTGTTTCCGCTTACCCCATGCAACCATGATGGATGGTAGCCAGATCCGTGGCTTGAATTTGACGAGTAGTAGGTTGCATAATGGTTCGAAAAAGCAATATGGAAAGAAGAAGACAGTCAGAGCCCTTACGATGTCCACGTCAGATGAGCCGAGTTTAGGATTTGGGTCCTCCTACCAATTGTACTGGTTTCCCACCAGGTTCAGATCAGTGGAGAGCCCTTGAATATTGGCATTGCCAATGTTGCCTGATCTTCATGAGCATTCAAACTGAGACAAGGAGGGACAGACGATCCAATTACCGCGATCAAGGAAGCTGAAGAAATAAAGAATTGCCAGGATTGGGATTACCCGGCGATCAATCTTTCGCAACAGCCTTTTGGTCTCTGCAGGAGAGAGCGTTGACAGAGTGGCCCCTTTCAGCCCTGGGCTTGAGGGTCCCTTCACTGCCTCGAATTGCGTTGCATGATCGATAGGAGCTGCCATGATGGTCTTGTCTGTGGAGCGCATTGGGGCCTCCGTTCTTAAAGTCTTCTATTCTTATTGCGCTCGGGAACAGAAATGATGTGAATGTATGGAAGACAGTCTGTGGTTCATTTCCCCAGACTCGGTTGATGAATGCGGGGAAGTTCCAGCCGCCGATATAGGGATGTTTGACAATCAAAAATGAATCATGCACGGAGTCAGACCGACATGCACCGGCTGTTGGCCGGCTTACTTCGGCCTCAATGCCGATGGAGATCTTCTTTGCTAGGATTCCTTCAAAGTATGTGTGCTGCACTATACTTATTGCGGCTGGGAAGTACTTATACGGCATTATCCTAGTACCCTATTTTCGCTGTTACACTCATTGCAGCTGGATATATACGTCCTGCATGATCGCACTGACATCGCGAAAGAGTGGACACACTGGATACTGAGCATCACAAAGAGATTTTATCACCTTTCGTGAAGCAGCAATAAGAGAGTATGAGTAGTGAACATGTGGCGGTCTCGCAGCCATCCGATCTAGACAGGGATGCATCTCACTACCCCGCCGACTACAAGAAGCTCCAGTCAAAAACTAACTACACCGGCTAAATTACTCTCTTTGTTGCCGTCAAGAGACGGATCCTCCAAGCTTGAAACTCCCACAAGGGTTGATCAACATTGTCTGGGCGTCGCATATTCTTTCGTTGCGAAAACACCATCACCGCATCAGACGAGGCTTTGCAGGCCAATCAAGACCTCAGTGATGATGAGGAGGAGGAGGACTCTGACGATGATGGACCTGACGATGATAGTTTGAGCACAAAAACTGACTCCCTGACAGCTAACAGCGACGTACTTCGTCAAAAGTTCCTCGATTGCATCAGTGAACTTCTTGCACACACCAAAGGCGGAGATTTTGTGACAGCCACCGCTCTCATAGAGAAGGAAGATGATGTCGAAGTGGACGTCGCTCGTAACAATGGACTCAACCTTGAGGAAGAAGCGTATTTGATGGTCTAAAGCAGTTCCTTGCCATGCAAGCCGAGGGTAAGAGACATAGCTCTGGACACTGCCCTGTGCTTAGAGCGGTGGATGAAGTATTACGTGGAAGAGCGGGGTCTTGATGGGGTTTTCATTCTGTCATGTACGAATTGTATTTCGGGCAACGTGCGCCTATGTCGTTCCCTTGCTGTTCTACGAGCCTATCGACATTTGTAGCTGGCTACAGAATCAAGCAGACTGACATTAGGTTCATCAGAAGTGTTTCTATCGAAGCCATGTATACTCCAGAGTACAGCCTAGGCTTGACCTATGCAACCTCCGTCTCAATCACCATCTCATACTCTTGGGGATCAGGCCAATAGTTGATAATCTTCAGACCAGATTCTGTCAACAACTTTTCCCATGCGGCCTGGGTCCGTTCCGAAGCAGACAACAGGGACATCATCTCGACGTCCATCGTGGTTTGGCTGATGCTCGCTCCTTTTGGCGGTACGACGACCTCATAAATGAAGAGCTTGGAGTAGCCCTTTTTCATGGCATCTCTGAGATTACCCAGCAGCACCTTTGCCTTTTCATCGGGCCAGTCGTGGAGGACTGCGTGCAGAAAGTATGCACGGCTTCCTGCACAATGTATTAGCAAGTAGTCCTGATTTTGCTTGGAACGGTCTCACCTTTCACAGGCTGGGGCAGGAAAAAGTCATGCACCATAGGCGTGATCTTCTTATCGAGGTTCACGTTCGCAATTACCTCCGGGAGATCTTGCAGAACCAAAGATCCCGCGGGGAGGTCTGGATGTTTAGCCAGAACGTGGGAAATATCTGTGCCGGTGTTACCACCGACATCGACTACAAACGCGGAGCCATCGTCTACTTTGGCGCCGTCAAGCAGCCGGCTCGTATCGTAGACCTTGGTCCATGGCGTCTTCCACTTGGTCCACGCTTCCATATGGCCAGTGAATGACTCCAGACAAGATGGGCTCTTCTGCAGCCGCGCGAAAAAGGTGAGGCCATCAGGGTCCGAGTCTGTGTAGTTGTTCACAGTGACGTCGGTGGGCTCCTTGTAGCCGGTCTTGGCCAGATAGCGGGGCAGATTGTGGCCTGCCGGAATATATTGGTTTGTCCTGGTTGACTGTCAGTAAACAAGCAAACAAGCGCATGGACATGTGGATGTGGCTGGAAGGCGTACGCAGCTTGCAGCGAAGCCCGGACCCTGCTGCGGTCCTCGCCGATAGCTAAAGAGAATGGTGTAGGTTTGAACCGATCTTCTCCGGTCTCCTCCACGATGTTGAACGCCGCAAGCAAGCGGAAGAGGCGTCCTGTATGCACTGTCAGCCGGATGAACCGCGCCACACTAGCGGGAGTTTCGACGCACGCAGCAAATTCGTATCAATCGTGGACGTGGTCATCTTGACCAGATCCTCGATAGACTTCTCACCACCGCCCGCCTTTGTCCAGGCTTTCCACAGCCCCAGATCGATACAGGTCTGCAGGGTGGCGAACACGACCGGGTGTTCGAAGCAGTAGCCCCATGCACGCTCATAGGGCGTTTCAACCCGGGCCAGCAGGCGCCGCGCTGCAGCACGTACCTGCAGGCGTTCTACCTCTGTGCCGAACGCCTCATGCTGGACTGCATCCAGCGCAGCGATGATCGTTTGGGCCTGAGATGGCATTTCGTATCAGGGAATTGGAGAAAGCTCGGGGTAAGGATGCGCTCTTCCGAGATTGCAGGAGGATACCAAGCCAGGAGGGCGATGAACGAGTGAGGTATATATGGCTGTCTATCTTCGGAGCGCAATGTCGAGGGAGAGGGGTTCCCCTCTGGTCAGCAACGCTAATCCCCATCCATTTCCCGGCAAAGGATGTGCTGAAGACGCTCAATTGACCTGTACGCGCGACCTGTGCCTTAGCTCTTCACCACGACCCAATCTGCTGAGGCACGGTGGAGAAAGTGGGACGAGTGGCTATACGAAACCCCCATCAGGAGGAGGTCCGTGTTGTCGGCGCCTTCCAGCCCGCCCTCGTTGCAGGACGCCATGGGGCGGAGCAAGACTGACAGAATCCCAAAATACGGTTCAGTTGGCGCACGTCGATCACTTACATGTATGAATCTTCGCTGCCCGTCGGCCGTCAACTATGGCAAAGGATCCTTTGGATGGCTCCCGATTGGGCGGGTGTTGCAACTCTCCGGCGAGATCGTCGTTTACCGAGAGTTTGGAGCTGTCAAGTATGGATAACGGCACTTGCGGAGTGTGTCGTTTTGGTTTAAGTACTCGACGATCGCCAGGATATTCAGCGATCAGTCAATCTCCAACGTAGGCACGAAAATCTTCAGCGCATCTTGTTCGGCAATTATCCTGCATAGTCTTGATTCCCTTGCATACGCAACTCGACAGAACACAATGCTAGACTGTCCTAGCGTACCTGAGCGTCGGATCAGTAGCAAGATCTCATGACATTAGATTCCTTCAGGCTTGGTATCAGGCCCTTTCGTACTATAAAACACGAGAGGCGGCATCTTGTAGTGGTCGACGGCTGTATTCTTTTTCTTATTCTATCTCAGCGATACTATTGCGCTTGTTTTCCAGCTTCTTGAAACACCCTCAACATGAGTGCATATGGAGGTCTAGGACCCATGACAGTTGCGGTCCACTGGGTGGAGCTTGTCATCTGCGCTGTCTTTGCAGGGCTGCGACTGTTTACGCGGAAGTTCATTCTGGACTCCGTCGGAGCAGATGATTACCTCGTTATAATTGCGCTGGTGAGAAAAATACCGATAGCCCACCATGCAATTGCACAACCTGACATCACCCAGATCCTCCAAATACTCTATGTTGTCTTCGTCACCATAGGCTGTGCCTACGGACTGGGCCGGCTGTTCGTTGACGTTGGTGATCCGATCACCTATTTCACCGCCATCAAGTATGAATTGTTCAGTCAGGTCGCCGGTATCATGGCCATCGGTGTCGGCAAGCTGGCAGTGGGTATGTTCCTGTTGCGCATTGTCCGCAATAAGATCCAGATCGGGGTCATCTGGGGCTTCCTGGCGGCGACAACGTTTATCACCCTGTTCGCAAGTATCTGCGTTATAGTACAGTGTATTCCAGTCGAGAAATCGTGGAACCGCATGGCAGAAGGAACGTGTTGGCTCGACTTTTCCAAGGTTGGCTTCACTGTTGGATGTGAGTGTCCATCTTCCCTCGATAATGATACAGAATGCTAAGTCTTACAGCTTGGTTTGTCGTCGACGACTTTTGCTTTGCGATTCTCCCGTGGTTCATAGTCTGGGACCTCAACATGAAGCGAAAGGAAAAGTTCACCGTCGCTGGGGCTCTGAGTCTGGGAGTGTTGTAAGTCACCATATCCTCCATCTCTTCGGCACCACTAACAATATCTAGTGCTGGGGTATGCGGCATTGTCCGGACGGTTGCCCTCGGAGGCCTGAATGCATCCGAGTATATATGTACGTCTCGTCTACCCACCGGTCCGCACTGATAGTTAACCTGACCCAGATGACACTGTGCCCATGCTCCTCTGGTCGTCCACCGAAAGTACGGTGACGATCATGTGCTCCTCGATCGCTGTCATGCGTCCTCTGTATGTTCGCATCCGGTACGGCACCGACAGCAAGAACAGCTCAGGCAAGGATTCGTATAAAATGCCTATGTACGGGAGTAGTCGGAAGAATGGCAAGTTCTCCGGGCTTGACGACTCCATCCTCGACACAACGATCACCTTTACTGAGCAGAAGTCTCCGGTCAATTTTACCACCAACAATAAGAGCGATGAGGCGATTGTTCAGGGTGCTGCTGGGATTGAGAGGACGGATGAGGTGTCGGTTAGCTATGAGGCGTATAACAAGGTCTAGACGATGAATCGTGAGGCTTGATAATGGGGAATACCTGGGAGTTGAAAGTTTGTTATGGCATAGGTTATGATTAAAAGTGTATATCCACTGATGGCTTTCTCATTATTACTATACAAGGACTGGTACTTACTTCTTCTCCTCCATCCACCAGGCCGTCCCAAGATCCGTAGAATGTTCTGTTGGGACCGTGCTGACAGCCACTGCCGATCAATGCCACGGTCTTGACACATCTATCTTGGCCGCCACCAGAAGCCACTAGATCGCTAGACACTTTCCTGAGCTGCAAACCCCTGCTAGTCTGGTCAATGCGTTACGATCGATCGAGGCATGCGAATAATTGGCCCTAGCATTCCTGACATCCGAGTCAGCATTGTCGATCCCAGCTCACCTTGTGCATCTTCACGATCTCCACGCATAACAGCACCCTCTCAATTATGAACAAAACAGGGAGTAGCATACTTAGAGTGCCCTTATTTCGGTTAAACAACATATACAGAAACATATCCATACCTGCTGTGGTACGCTACATCCGTCCCCCTAGACAACCCCTATTAACGCGTCGCAGGAGAACAGATCCAGCGCGAGCAACTCTTCGAGCACACAAGCGGACGGTTTCTTGTCAACGAGAAAACTCAGTTATCAAAACGCTATGTCAAGTTTGATCTCGACGCATTATGCAGACGTGTCTCGTCTCTGCCCTCCGTCTCTTCGGCCATAACCAGCGTTGAGAAAATGGAGGGCGGCTTCAACAAAGCCTTACTGATGACCGCGCGAAATGGAACGGAGTTGTGGCCAAAATCCCGTGTCCAATGATCGTGCTGGCGAAATATAGCACCGCATCGGAAGTTGCTGTCTTGGAATACGGTACCACATCCGCTCCGTTGTTGGCCTGCATCTAATGTGTCCAGTAAGATCTCACACTTCAGTCCCCGTGCCAAAAGTGCTCGCATGGTGCTGTGATGCGTCTGATCCCGTCGGGACGGAATACATCCTCATGGAGAAAGCCAAGGGCAGACCCCTGGTTGAGGTATGGGGCGAGCTGGATCAGCTGCAAAAGTTCCGAGTCATCCAAAACCTGGCATATTTGGAAAGCCAGCTGGCCTCGCAGAGGTTTCTGGCGTATGGGAGTCTGTATATTAGTGGGGTCGAATGGGGTTTGAAGGGCCGTGTCCGTACGTAGTGTCTGATGATGACGCTTTGAGGCATATGGTAGAACCTGCCAGGTATGAAGATTGGTACAAGCTACAGTTTTATACCCAGGAGCCGTTGCAATCAGACGAGGACAGCTGGGTCTCTCTGGAGCTTGATTTTGACAAGGTGAAAGCAAGACATGATGAACTCTTTCGGGTTTATATGGCGAGAGCCACGGAGGAAGTATCGGAAGTGGAGGCGAGGAGACTTTGTATTTACATTGAAGAAAAGTAGTAACATTTATCAACATTTGTTCAAAAGTTATATTTAGAAAACAAAAAATTGACTATTTCCTCTCTCATTGTCCCGCGCATACTGATTCCATCTCCCAACACCATGATACTCCGGTCTTGACCAGAAAGCTTTGAGAAATCGCATAGCACTATAGTTGCACCAAAGCCCCGTCGTCGAGACGAGCCGGAGGAAGAGTTCTCCAATCATGTGTTGTCGGTTTTCATCGTCCCAGCACTCTGTTCCAGCGATAAAGAGCGGCAAGAATATATTGTGGGAGAACGTATCAACTGAACCGGTGGTAAACGCTTCAATCTCCCCAAGCAGCTGCGGAACCAGCGTCCTGACTATATTCGACGCCTCCGGGAGCGGGGCCAAGGCTTGATAGCTGTATATAAGAGCCGCATGATAGTACGCCTGTATGAGAGCATTGACGTGCTGTCTTATGTGTTCTCCCCGACTTGATAGCCAGAGGGTATCAGTAGAAGCCTGGATGCAGGCTTGTTCTACCTTCTGTCGCCAGACGCTCATGTCGATGTCGGGAAGAGATTGCCCGCTCATCAGCATCCGATGCCGCTTTCTCTCCTCTGCAGTGACCTCGTAGAGAAGACCCGTAAATGTACGAAAATGGTTGCAAAATACGGACTGGGGCAAAGATGGGACTCGCGACTGGTCATTGCTGAATGTGCCGAGGCTGTAATAGACCTCGATATCGGCGACCTCCTGTAGAAGGAACGGCGCTACCGCGTCCGAACGCCGAGTCTCATCGTGCCGCCATTGCTGTCGCTCGATAAGGAGACGACACGCGTGTAGGTGGAGGTGCCAATCGGCCGAGTCCGGGACGACCATCTCGCCGTAGCAGAGGACCAACGTAGTCGCTAGAATATCGACCAGGGGGGATGCGCCAGTGCCTCGCTTTTCAGATGTGAACAGTTCGAGTTCATGCTGTATCGCTCTATTGAGATTGCGAATGCATGTGTCTCGAAGGTTGTGGCTGATGGCTTTGATGGAAGCTGCATATGGCGCATCCTGCGTGGATGTAGACGACAAATGGGCCGCCGCTGCGCAGAGGATCGCCATGCGAAGTGATGAGCAGTGTTGTGCAAGAGGGAGCATAATCCTTCGCCATGGATGATCCGGGCTGTCAATCCAGGTTAAACGTGGAGCAACGCTGTTGTTGAAGTGGGCAAAGAGCTTGTTGGATATGATTAAAGATGAGTGGCCGTCAACGAGATGAGAATCTGCCGTTGGCGAAGATGCTACCGCAGGAGGGGGAGGTGCATTTGTCTCATCTGATGTCTGTGTCGATGGCGCGTTATCAGCTGTCAATGCGCTTGATTGACTTGGCCGTGAATCTGTCACGGTCTTCCGCCGCACAGGGGTCCGCCGTCCGGCAAGGGAGCCTCTGCTTGCGACACCTTGGTCCCATTTGAGTCGAATGAGATCAAAGCCGGGACATTGTATCCCTCTGATAGTGCATTTCCTACATTTCGGTAGGCTTCTGTCACACTTAATGCGCCGTCGATAGCATGAATGGCAGTCTATCTCGTTAGATGAATTTCTCTCAGGTTCAAGTGGCGACTTACCCTTGGACGCTGTTGCGCGGTCTGGTGGCAGTTTGTCAATCCGAACGTTCAGCATGATAGGCCATCGTGGACTGGTGCATAACGTATAGACTGGTGTGTAATACTGGGGTGACACGAGAGCAGTTCATAAGTTGTGAAGGAGGTGGAGATGGATCAGGGACTTTTCCAGGAAAAGTTCAAATGTGGGGTTGGTGCCTGGCATATCAGGCAGCAACTTGTGTCTACCGATGTATACAATCGGGTTAACCATCCCGAGACTAGATTAGTATTTATGCAGGAAGCATATGAAAAGTACAAGAAACTGGGTTCTACTTTCTAAGAAACTCTCTAACAGCATTCGCCCACTTCTCCCCATTCTTGTATTTGAACATCTCTGGCACGCTCCCTCTTTCGAGTCCATCGATTGCTAGAGCGAGCTGCTCTCCACTACCTTCAGCCTTGATTTCCTCGATCGGGTAAAGATACGTATGAAAAGCGAAGATGATCGCACCGGAAGTAGGAAGGCGATGAAGAGTCTGGCGCTCACAACGAAGAAATGTCTGCCGCGTTGTCAGCATCGAAAGACGCTCGATATGGACCAACATACCTTGTTCAAATCCAGATCCTCTAGTGCCAAATTCTCCAGCTTACCCTCCATGGCTGGCGTGCTCTTATCAAAATTGGAATACAGCTCTTCGTCCACGGTGATACTCCAGTTCACGCGTTTGACGCATTTTCCAGCTTCCAGCCGTGAAAAGAACCTATCCATGCTCTTCTGCAACTTTTCTTTGTATCCTGGTACTGGGCCATGTATGCCAGTCAGGCTTTTACCTAGCTTCTCTTTGGGCTTGAATCCAGACGGGAAGCAGGCGGAATATGCTTCTAGCCGATAGTAGCCACCTGCCGGGTTGCTTTGATCATGGGGCAAGAGTATGAAGAAATCCTCGTCCACATTCTTCGCAATGTTGGCTAGGCCGACATTCAGTGATGTCGTCTCTCCAATTGTGGTCGGAATGGTCTCCCGAGTGATGGTATTTCTGAGATTGGTGGTACAGCTCTGTTTATCGTAGTAATTCTCGAAAATGGTGGGATATCGTAAGGGAAGGTACAATTCAAAAAGAAAGCTGTACAGCTCACGGACCGCTAGCTGGGTGCGTCGATCTAGTAGATCCCTGATGCCGACAATCTCTTTGGGATATTGACCAAGCAGCGACTGACGAAGGGAGAGACGGTCTGGATATGTTTTGTCGAAAAGTACAAGGTCGTTCGGATTGAGGGTTTCAATGCCTGCCAGCATCCATGATCCGTTAGTGATCCAACACAGAAAGATCCTTCTAACTCACCCATTGTCAAGTGGTACTTTGGTTTGAAAGGTCGAAAGAGAGGCGGCTCCGATGTTGTCACGTCAAAGCCATGTAGTGGTTCAATCGGATATTGTCTTTTATCCCATACCACATCGCTCTTCCTAGATGTCTGTAGTGTAAGATTAGCATGGAACGCACTGTTCTTTACTGTAGGCGAGATAAGTAAAATACTTGCCTTTTTGAGCCTCCAGCCCGTCCATATCAGCAGCACGGCAAACGCCACCACAACCTCCCTCGCCGTTAAAGTCGGGATCCCCCATGGCCCCAGCAGCCCCATTGAGAATGACAGCCCTGTATTATCGCTCTGGCCTTGATCCTGCGTCCGCATGGTTACCAGGCAGAGTCTCGATACGACTTCGGATAGAGAGTTGCAAAACGTCCATCACCATTTCTGCGAAGATTTTGAACCCAGATCACCGGCCCGAGTCAACTTCCAAACCCCGAATCTCTAACGTGGAGAGTACTGTCGGTATAGAATCCTTCAATCAATCCCATGGTTCGATTGGCCAGTTGACCAGTTGCCCCATAGGCTTAGTCATTTTCTCATGGGACATACCATATCTGGTTAGCGGCAACCGTATATCTACATGTTGGCATCTCGAATGACTTCATGGAGAATAGATGGACCAGAGAGGATGATCACTTCATGGTACATTGAAGGATACGACATGTGGATACTGTCAGAAACCGGTTGCTCTTCCCCATCCAATCCTCCACTTCTGATTCACCCGACATGACAAATATATATTCCCCTACCTTGAACGCCAGGTTGCTAGAATCCTTGTTGACGACGCCATTTGACTTTCCAGCCCGGAAAGTACGGACTTTCCTCCAACGTAGACACTTCCGACTCTCTATCCATTAGTCCTATATTTTCCTGTTCCTCGGCCCACTGCTCCAAGTGCGGAACAAGAACATGCTCGACAGGCCATGTCTTCTTATACTTCAAAAGGGACCTCTTGCTATCCTTCAATATTTTCAGTAAGAGACGTGGAATCCCTGGCTCATCCCGAAACTCAACGACCGGGGTGAAATGTGCCTTGAAATTGAACACCACCGCACCGGACAATGGCAGTCGACGGAGTGTCTGCCAATCCACCCGAAGATAGCAGTTCTCCAAGGAAAGATCCGGATCTTGGCGAGGTTCTTTCAGGATCTCGGGATGATCCTTTGGAAGGAGAAGAGTCTTTCCCACTTCGATACTCCAAGCTCCGCGTTGGATAGGTTTATCTGTTGGCATCTTGGCGAAGTATCTGCAAATGCATGTTAGCCCCATATCATGTTGCTCGTGCAAGAGAGCCCAACGTACCGCTTCATCGAAAACCCCATCTGTTCCTGATAGTCAGGAACCGGCTCGTGAATTTGGTCCAGTCCAAGACCCAGTTTATCACCGAGGGTCCATCCCATCGATGCGCAGATGATACCTGCACGGAAGAAGTACTCGCCAGTCTGGCTGTCGCGTATCATGATTGCGAAGTCTTCAGGCACATGGTCAAAGAGGACGTCCAGCGGACGGGATGTAGTGATATTCTGCGTCGCTCCGAGGATCATGTTGTGCAGGGTTGTCCCGTCACAGGAAAAGTAGTGAGGATATCGGGAGCAGAGAAATTGCACCACCATCTCCATCAGCTCCCTGCATGCCATCTCTGAGCCAGGAAGACTGTCCATCACCAAGTGCCTGTACTTTCGGCGGAGTTCTTTTCGTTGCTCGATTCGGTCCCGGTACGTGTTGTCCAGTTCGATCCACCAGTCGTAGTCCATCTTGGACAGGGCTGTACATTGTTAGCATTTGTTCAGGGGTGGGCCTACTTATGGGATTAATACACATTGTTTGGTGATAGGCCCATCGGAATGGGCGGTACGGGCGTGGCAGAGCCTTCTCGATGTTGAAATCCAGATAAGGCCCAGGCAACGGAACACCGCTCAGTGCGGCATAGTCGGGGAATCTGCCCAGGTTTTTGATATCTGTCATGGTGAAGCCGGTTGGTGTGTACTGGTTCTCGTCACTGAATCTGTCATGAGCATCTGGAGCGTTGAGAGGACCTTGTAAAATGAAGCGCCGGCTAGGTGGAAAGACAGAGACCAGGCTGGCGTTTGAATTGGGTTGTCGTGCGAATGAATGAGACTCTGTCCACAAACACGCCTTGGTACCTGCGATACGAGTCCGCCTCGAATGCACGTATATGGCCATCAACGCTAGACCAGCAAAAGCAGAAATCACCCAGAACAGCATCCCGTCAGCTATCGGCGTGAAGAGAAAAGTTATTGACTAAGTTAAGAGTGAGAAGAAAACTATGGTGATACAATAGCATTCATTGGGGGTCACTATCTATATGGGAAGTCAATAGATTGCTGTCTGAGTTTCTCATGACACCTGCCAAATGAAGTATAGCGTATTCCTGGGAGAGAAGTTCAGACGACTCGATGTTGGTGATTTGTGAGGCGTGCCTGGAGAGGTCATGCAGTGTCAGGTCCTTGAACGTAAACACCTAGCATATCTGACGACGGGGTTGATAAAAGGGAGTACCATCTGCTCAGTTGCGCAGTGCACTTAGGCCAACTATAGTTCGCATGATGAATTTTCAAAAAGCCCTATACCCCAGTACATATCGACCAAGAAACTCATCAATATATGAAAGCACATGGTGGAAACCGATCGAAAGCAGCATGCCTCTCATTTTTGTTTTGAGTAAACTGGGTTCATTCTCCTGCACATAGGACCCTTCAGGGGCGGCCTGGGAGCTCCCGACACCTGCTAGCTCAATTAACACACTGCAGCGGGGGAGAAAGGGATACCATGCCTCCGTACGATGCGCCAAGTGATGGATTTCAGGTCTGGGTAAAGTGAACGCCTTTCACGACTGCTTCTGCTTGACCGAGCGCCATTCGATCAAGAGACTGCCTACAATCGTTGTGCACGCCAGTGCGACAGTCAGGTACCAGGTCCGAACCAGGCTCCGATCGATGCCAGTCACGGCCTCGTCCCACCGCTGCGCGGGGACCATTTTCCGAAGATCACCGAGTCCATGACTTTCGATATACGCAGGGGTCAAATCCGGTACGATGTCATCCAAGGTCGACGATAGCTGATTCGTAAATATCACCTGGGCAATGGCGATGAACACCGCCGGCCCCATACTCTGCCCGAATAAGATGACCCCAATGCCCAGGTTGACGTCCGCTGAACTTAACGTCGACTGCACGGCGGTTTGGGAGCCTTGGAAGCCGATGCCTCCGCTGAAGCCTGCGAATCCAGAATAGAGGATGACCTGCGCAAGGGACAGCTGCGGGTTGTATGTGGTCATCAAGCCTGCGGCAATGGGCATGCAGATGGAGCCGAAGACCATGAAGGGGGCGTAGTAGCCGAAGGTGGAGGTGCCGATGCCGTGGAGAAAGAGCCCGAGCATCATTCCCACAAGGATGGGGATCATCAGGTAGCCGCTTTCGGCGGGGGTCTAAAAGAGGGTAACATGTCAGTGCGTTCTTTTCAGGGGCATGAACTGGTCACGACTCGCGCAGACTTACCCGAGATCGGACAACTTGGTAGTATGTTGGGAGATACCACTCCAGGACGTTTGTCATGGAATTCGTGCACGCTGTGTAGATGAAGCCGGCGATAACGTTGCGGCTTTTAAGTATACGAAATGGGAGTGCAGCCGAGTCGCCCCGTCGATACTGATTGAGGAGGAAGATGACCAGTAACACGCCGAAGACAACGAACAACCCGATCACTTTCCCATCAGACCAGGGGTACTTCGTTCCAGCCCAGGATAGTGCGATGAAGAGCGCCGTTAGAGATGGGATGAACAAGCAATTACTGACGAGGTCCAGTTCTCGAATCTTTTGAGATAGGGTGAGGTCGTCCTCCTGACGGGGTGTTGGGTCTGACAAGAGAAAGAACATGGCTGCCAGCGATACAGCACCAATGGGCAGGCTGATCCTACGTGGACGTCAGTGAAGCTATTGGGCAAGCCTGCGACGAGAGGCCTACCAGAAACACCATCTCCAACCCAGAGACTGCGTCAATGCACCACCCACGATCGGCGCGGCAATGATTGCAAGCGATTCAACGCACGTCATCAACCCCACATACGCTGGTCGCTTCTGAAGTGGCAGAATGCGCACTGCTACCGCGAAACATCCGGCCAAATTCCCCGCGAATCCGAGGCCTGTGACTGCTCTCCCTAGGACGAACATCATCGACGAAGCCGCCGTGGCACAGAGCAACGAGCCGACCAGGAAGATCCCCACACTCATCAGAAAGACGGCTTTGATGGAGAAAAGCTGGTACAGCTTCGCGAACCCGAATTGGAACGCGCATGTGCAGAGTCGAAAGGCGGACGAGTACCATCCGACATCGGCAACCGTATGGAAGTGGTCGGTGATGCTCGGCACGGCGGTCGCGACAATGTTGGCGTCGAGGCCGCCGAGAATGAGGATCACGCAGGTGGCGAGGATGGTGAACCAGAACTCAGTTCCCGTAGGGTAGTTGGGTTCTGTGTCCGGGTTGGATTCAAGGTGGAGAGATTCCACTGCTGGTGCCGAGGCTGCCGGAGATGGCGGTTGACCTTGCGATGGTTGTTGATCGGGCAATGCAGGAGACGCCTCGTGCTTGGGCGAAGGGCCTTCTATTGTAGTTACACTCGCCATTGGGGGAGATTACCTTACCTGGGTAGAATTGGAGTGAAGAAGAGAAAGAGAGATGGAGAAGAAGTCCAACTATGGAGTGATCGCGGATCTGCATGTGATTGCTGTACTAGGTAAGGTACTGTTAACAGCTCGGACCCCCGGTTAAACTACGGGACGACCTATATTGCCAGAAGCCAAGCGTTCAATACACTATCTTAATTCCATTTAGCAGATTGTGAAGAAAACCTCTGGCTTCCGCATCTGCAAGAGAAACACAAATGGGCTCAACGGCAAGAATGGAAAGAATTGAAAAAATAAGGAAAGATAGCGTCAAACTACGAGAATAGCCATATATCACACCTTTCATATAACGAAGCGGGTTGTCCATTTTTGGTAGCGTAATGGTCATTTTGGTTGACAGATAGAGAGAAAAAGACACCACGGGATCAATTTGCCGTGGTTATGTCTACTAATCTAACGTCTCCGCCTCTCCCTTCTTGCTTGCCTCTGTCGATGGCGATGGTTATTCGCCTGTGCGACGCGAGCACATTCCACCTCCAGTTTGTTTTCCCCAACCCACTGTCCATCAAGAACACTCTTCGCGCTCGTGGCCTCTTCCGTGCTGGCGAATGTTGCGAAGCACGTCCATTGCGTGTAGGTTCTGAATCATCAAAGGATGATTAGCACTCATGGTAACTAAACGGTGGGTATGAAACAAGATGCAGGAACGGGATGGAAAAGAGTAGAGGGAGTCAAATGAAAGGAAGCCAGAGGAGGGAGAATAAAGGAATAGCGAAGGGAGTGGCAACATACCTACGAGGATCACGGTACTTCGCCTTCTCATTGGCAGGATGGAGGCTAACTGGTCGAACTCGAAGTGTGAGGAGCCATTGGTGTAACTCTTCCATCGAAGTATCCTTTGGGTTCCTCCTGATGGATAAGGTAGCTTTGGCGTGGGAGAGACGGCAGGGCGGTCGGGCCGCATAGACTCGGCCCCCCGCAAACCCTGGGCCGTGTCCCATCCTGTTGCAGAACAAAGTCATTGATAAGAATATCTAAATTATTCAACGCAGGCTCACGGATCCTTCGGCGACTACCTTCCAGTCCAATAACCATGGTAGCCATCAACCTTCATCCGGAGAGATTTGGAGGCAACTGTAATCGCGGAGACGAGCATTTCGCTCGGAGGCTCTTTAAAGAGACACTCCGTCATCCGCATTGCACCAAAGAAAACCAACGCCCAACTCCCAAAGCACGCCTTAGATACTCTGTACACAAGGATCTCCCCTTCCGCACCAATCGCCCATCACCAATTACCACTCAACCCGCCCGATAGTTGGGCCGCCTCTGCGTCTGCGTGCGGGTGCTGCGCCGCGTAGCCCGATCGGTATCATCTACCACCTAGTCAGCCGGAATTTCGACCGCGGTCAGAAGTCCTAGGGGGGTCACCTACCTCGGATCCTAAGGGCGGATATGGGGGTTAAACTGTGCAGGGCCCCAAGGATGACGCCCAGAGTACGCCCAGTGCGTGGCCTGGCCACGACTGTCATGTCTCCATTGGCATTTACCATGAGGGCTATGACTGCCTTCTGGATGGGATGGAGGTCAGTGATGTTCACTGCCGCCACGTTGGCACGAATGGCGTTGTTCAGGTGGTTAGTCACCTCAATTGCCGCGGAGGCGGGACCTCCGTTCACTAGAACAGGGGTTCTTCAGTTGTTAGCAGTCTGCATAGATGAAGTGAGGGAATGTTGGGGGACATACTCAGCATGAGGGGCAGGTTGGGTGGGGAGGGATCCAAATGCGATGGACATGATGGTAAAAGCTGAGTGGCGAAGGGCGGAGTTAGCAGAGAGACACAGAGAGGCAGGGAGGTGGAGATTGATACAGGAACAGACAGGAGATTGAAGCTTGAGATGGAAATGGAGATGGAGATGGGGCAGCTGGAGCTGAAGATGGAGCCTGAGATGGAAGAAAGAGATGGAGATAAGAAGGTGGGAGGAGAGCCTTTTAATACCCTCGAAGAGGAACCGGGCTTCCACTTCGTCCACCCACACATCCAGAACGTTTTCTGGGGGAGGACCAGCGTCGGCTTGTATGGCCCCGGATCGTGAGATCGTGCCAGTATCATGGACAAGGTGGTCACCGTTTTTCCTAGGCCGCAAGCGTCCCCAAGCGTCCGCAAACACGCCGCCTTTAACGGGCCCCTGCTCCTGCTTAACCATCCAGGCGTAACCGGTCACTTGCCAGGGCTTCAAGAGTTCTATCGGCACCGTCGGTCGGTCCTTCAGCAGAGCGCACGCATCGGCCGCCCATGCAGGTGCCGTGGCACTGGGCAGGACAAACTTGTCTAATTGCGTGCGGCCCCTTCGGTCACGTCCAGTCTCTGGGCCCAGGCCACAGAGTCATCGCCGTCGCCCGGGGCTTCATCATCAGCCAGACCTGTGATCACACCATCGGCGGCCGCGGACAGGCGGTACAGGGGGTGCTAGATAGCGCGATCTGGCAATTCCTCTCCTTTGCCAAGCACACACTGCGCCTCTCAGTGGTCGACCTTCATCAGGAGTCGGATAGACTGCTAGCGTCGAGTCGCGTCAATCGGCGGACGCCGGATCTTCACCTCCCCGATATAAGTGCCGCCCAGTGCCTGAGAGACAGCGGTGGCCAGCTGCACAATCTGACGACTCAATTCCACATCCGGGACCTCCGCTTCCGGGGCTGCAGCCGCCTGTCCTAGAATACGTTACGGCTACTGTTGTTCATCTAAGAGAAGGGTCAGAATGTTGCTCTACTGTAAATTTGGGAAGACGGCCTTACTCACAGTGAACGCGAAGGTCGGTCAGCAGGCCAGTCGTAGGGTGAGGCTTGTGGTAAGTGCGCAAGATCAACTCACGGATGACAATAATGCCACCAATGGCGGCATCCACGTCACCGTCGGTCGGTCGGCTCCTGGTTAATCGGCGAGCAGCGGCCAGATCTCGGGCTCGGTGGCGCTTACGGCCTCATCGATCACGACCAGTCCGGGTTGGAGACTGTCGACGACCAGGGGCTGGCTAGCTCCGAAGATAGTCGCAACAACAATATCTGCGAACTGCAGGATGTCACGCAGCAGGTCTTTCACAGTTTTTGTAAAGCTCTCCTGCTCTTTCTGGTCGAAGACCGCGCCATCTTCGTAGAGATCAATAAACCGTCGGAATTCGGCATACTTCTCCAGCTGGAACCAGAGGAAAGGGATGTAGCCCGTAACCTGCAGTGCCCAGTATCCCAGGCTCTGCTGGATGTTGACGACCATTTACCAATCACGGGTAAGAGTTTGAAGGTCGCCTTCTCGTGCCACTCGATCAGAGAGCGGGCGATGAACATCTATGCCACCGCCTCGTCTAGCGCCCCCTGCGGGATGAACGAAGCTTCCCAACCGTTTTCCAGCCTTTCTCGCCAGTTTTGCTAACGAAGTCGGTCCCACTGAATCTTGCAGCTCCTAAGGCTGAGAGTTCCCCGGCTTCATACTCCCCTGGAACGGTAGGGGTTGGATGAATAGACGGGCATTCGGCGCGACGGGGCGTTCGCGGTCGGCGAGATGCAGCGCCATGTCGACCTCTGTTTCGTTTGCGTGGAGGCTGATCACCATAGCCTGGCGGTCGATAACAACGGAGTTCGCAATCTCCTGCGCGGTGCAAGCGAGGTCGTTACAGGCATCGTTGCTGGGCGTCACCATCAGCACCTGCTGCCGGGTCCGACCCAGCGGGACGAACTTGGGCGGGGGCCGTTCGTCCACCAGCAGATTAGAGGGCGCCAGGAGCAGAACTTAGTATCGCGCACGCTCCTCGGTTCGGTTATAGGCGAGACAGGGGATCAGGATATAGAGAAGCCAGATGAACTTGCCCGTACCCGAGAGGCCCTGGACGAGGCCAACCCCGCGAGGCATGCCGACTTCTCATGGCCGCGATGGCAGTGCGCTGGCTCGTGTTAAGCTGCAGCCGGTCCAGCAGCGCACGCTCACGTCCACGTTAATCGGCCCAGTGCCGACCCTCCACTGGCGCGTCCCGAGCTGGAACTCCAATCTTTCCTATTGGATGATGGGCCGGTTCCCCTGGCGAGCCCATACAGTTTAGATCCGCTCGCGCACCTCATCAAAGGTTAGGTAGTCACAGAGACCATGGAGGTCGCCGCTGCAGTAACGTATCGATCTGACCGGCCCACTGGCTGTGCTCCGGGCGGCGGAGGATGCCTTGTGCTTTCAGGCGGTCTTGGGTGATAGAGTTATCCCGGAGGGCGATCCCGTCCCTCTTCGCGAGTCAATTCAGGCCAGGGAACGCCGCACAGATACGCACTGCGTAGGTCATACTCGTCAGTTTCTTATCCAACACGGCTTTGTTTTGCACTTGTTGCATGTCTTGTCTGAACGCCTGCATGCGCACATCCCGAAGCTGTTGCACTAGGCCATAGCCCGTTAAACCGAGCGGGCAGTCAATGCTCTGGATGTCCTTTGGCGGGGGCTCCAGGCATGGTTTTCCAAACCACACGGAGCGCGCGGTGCGTTTCACGGACGAGGGACCAGCCATGCAGTTGCCTAGTAGCACCCGCGAGATGCTGGTCCTCAGTGCAGACTCGTCGTTCAGGCTCTGCAGGGCGCATATCTGGCGGCGAAAGGCTTCTCCGAAGGGATCAGGCGCACGATAATGGTACGGGCCTCGTATACAGTGGAGAGTTCGATAAACGCCAGGGGCTGGGGCTCTATAGGTGCATCGAAGTCGACCCTGCAATTTCGTTGGGCTGGTATTGCACAGGACGGACAGCAAATAAGGTCGACATATATATAGACCCATGAATGCCAGATTGACGCGATCGATCGGGTTGCGAGGTAACCGGTGCAGCTACTTCTCGTGCAACTTGGACAATGACGCAGGAATAGCCCGAATGCTTCATTGACCTTGTCTATGCCAGACACAGTTCGATGCACAATTGCTGCATTCAGTGCCCGCCTATCTGGCCCAAGCAAGTGGACGTCTACCCCCTCGTTCGCGTAATTTTCCACCCTGGCGTCGGGACAGTCATGTCCTAACATGCACAGATCGTCGTCGCATGGGTTTCCGTGCACGACCCTCATGCAGGAGGGCTACACGTGGAAGCAGCCACATTTCACGGGCAAGATGACACTTATATATAATGAGGACTAGCCTCGCAATGCGGCCAGCCGTGCAGGCTGGGAAAGACAAACTAACTCAGCCAGTTCGGCAGGGCAGACCGCCAGAGTTCTGCCCTCAAGAGCTCGTCGGATGACGGCGTGACTTGGAGTCTAAGTAAAGGTTGGATCATATTAGAAAGCTGCAGCTGGAAAGGTTTTATGCTGATCAACTTACCTCTCCCTCATGGTGTCCCCTTTGGGCGTGGTGAACGATGCAATAGATTGCAGGGCTTACACCCTATTCTAAGAGGTCCAAGTGATAAACAGTTCATCGCCTAGGAGGATGGCATGGGCTACATGGCCAAAGAATGCAATGACATATTGACCAACAGATCATGACGCTACCAAAAAGTGCCCAGGCACCTAGAAGCGAAGGGGATCATATGTCCATCAGGTCATCCTAATTGAGGAATTGATGAGGATAGGGGGAAGTGGAGGGAAGAAGAGGGGGAAATGTAGGGGTTTATATGTCTGAGCCGCGGAGGACAGGTGAAGGGAGCAAGTGAAGAAAAAGCAGTCAATATTGAAATGGAAAGGAGAAAATGAATATTGATTCTCTGTTTGCTTGTCACTTGAGGGAAGCCAGTCACCTTGTATAATAATAATGAATGTACAGCAGTAAATCCGCATGGAGTAGAGGGTTGTCTCGGCAAGCAGCATAAGTCGGTGAAGCATCATTCTGGACGCCTGCGTACATGTCTTGGTGGGAATCCGCGGAAAGCATGCAAACAGACCGTCCGAATGTAATAGGATAGGAAATTAGTATTAGTGGAGTAGAGACAACTTTTCATGTGAAGGGATGAGCTTGGACATCTACTGGATGAGAAAGCAGCGTTTCTTTACTGTCATGAGGAAGATCCCGGGGTGGAAGTTGTCCTGCATTTTTCGTTGCAGCTCCTGCTGCCGCCAGACGGTCCTGACTCGTGCGAGTTCAAAGAATCGGTTCATTGCATACAAAGAACGGCTTGCTGCTCCCTGGCCCCCTGTATATCCGTGGCTGGCCGCTATTACATCGCGACCTGCCTACACCAATCGTAACCCAGACCGCGCGCCACCCCATCCACATTGATCTGAAGTGGAATCCTATGGTTCATAGCTATATGTCAAAGTTCCTTTGCCGATCAGCGGACGGCTCAAAATGCCTGACAGGGGGCGTAGAGCCCCAAGAGTCCGCGACAGTCGGACATACAGCACCAATACTACGGGTGGAAGCTTAGATAGTCATCATCCCTAATCCACCACCCCATTGATACCAGCTACGAGAAGCTTAGGTTCTCCTCATGGTGATGTTGTTCTTGTCGTCCTCGCTACTTCGGCTCCTATCCCCTATTCCGACGAGCATGTTGGCGCAAGTTGTTTGATTTGGCCTTCTTCGGATTGAGACTGTGATTTTTTGAGTATCAGAATTATCCGTCACGAAAACGCGTCGCAGGAATAGACAAAATTTCTAGCAATCGACTGCTTGCAGATTCTCCAACTAGCCACTAGAGAGTAAAGGATTAAGTCCTGTATCACGCTATATAGAAAGCAAGTCATCAATATGCCTTAAACATCCTCCTCCGTGACGGCTTCGGTGGAGGCAATGGTCTTGAGTCTGTTAGCAAGTCTTCTTTTCAAATTGAAAGTGAACCGATTTGTATGAGCTGTGCGAGATTTCGGAACCCCTCTGTCCAAATTCCTCGCGTTTCTTCCTCGCAAGGACAGTCAGAAAGATAGCATCGAGACGAGCTCTCACAAGGGCTTCCGTCCCCGGCGCGTTTCCACGGGCCAACTTGTATCAGAGAGGATAGCGCATATTTCCGTTAGGATGGATGCATGATACCTTGGATATTGGAAAGCTTACGAAGATATTCAGGCACTGGTTTGCGGTCCTCTGTGCGAAGAAGCCAATGGCTGTTATCCGGATCCGGCTTCAGTGCGAAGAACTACCTTCGTCAGATCGGTGACGGCCGGAGTCTCAGAGTTAGACACCTGTCAACCGAAATGACCATCACACTACCAAAAATGGGGCAACCCACTTAGTGGTATGTAAGGTGTAATATATGGCTGTAGGTGTGGTTTGACAACACCTCAACGTCCTCCATATCCCAGTAATCGTCGTCGTCGTCATAGTCGTCTAGCTACCAGGCAACATCTACGGCGCCGGACAAGACAATCACCCTATTCATAAACCACTTCATCTCGAAGATTTCCCATTTTGGAAGCGGCCAAAGCTCTGGGTCGTCGGTGGTCATTTGGATCGTGTCGTGTTGTCGGGGACCTTCAAGGACGGCTGGCTACAAGGGTGACTTGCGTCGTATGATCGCCTTTCATGAGCCAGTAAACTTCCAGCGTCAAACACTTCTTGTCATCGGTGATGGCAATAATTTCAAGGGCAAATACCCAGAACCCTGGTAGCGGTGGACATGAGGCGTGCAGCAGACAAGGTTGTAGCATATATCCACGCATTTGCCCTGGGGAGATAATGCAGCATGCTAAGTAATCTTTGCTCTTCGGTCCAGAAATTGCGGAGGGCAGAGCACATATTTACATGCAGGGGCTCTGCATCCATCGGGGAGAACTGCTGCAGTTAGGGTGAATGATAGGCAACATCGTGCATTTGGTCCTTGGTTGACAGACATCTGTACCCATCTCTCTCTTTACACTGTATGCTTATCAGCTGTTATGATGTTGCGCAGAAGTAAGGGGGGAACTGACAAGCTTTGTGGCCGGGGTCGAGTGATACTCCAAACTCGTGTGCTGCATCCCTATATGCCATCAGTGAGTGTTGTGATAGGAAGATGATCGACGTACATTTCGCCAGAACATTTACACAATCTAAACAAGCGGGCTAGGCAATCCAGGTCTGCGAGCCAGAGGAAAGCCCATGTCGTAGGGGTGACTGCCAGGCGCTCCCAAGCCTTATCATTCGCGCCTTTCCGTTTCTGTCGAAGACTGAAGAGAAAGATAATGTGGCGCGAGGGTAGAAAGTCAGTGGCTCCCTTCTGCAGCTGAGGCTCGCGGAGTGGGAGCGTGGAAGCTGAAGAAAAGACCTGCGGTCTATGAAAGAAGGAACAATACCACATCAGCATATCATTAAAGGATCAGTAGGAAATAATCCATGCCTTCAGACATAGGTATGGTGTATTATTAAGGCCTCCTCGTAGGAGGTTGACAGGAACAATCTGGCCAGAATAAAGATGGTGACAGTACAGCATTCATGGACCCTACGCCTCATGAGGCTGGCACGAGAGTGAAGCATGAAATCAGTAGTTAATACACTCTACCTATCAGTAATCCATAACAAGAACATTCACCTTAGTACCAAGCACAGGCTTTTAGGAAAGCAGACCCCTAGATCTCGCCTCTCAATCGAGCAAAAAGAGGAAGCACATTGGCTCCAAGAAGCCAAACCTGTTGGCCAGTTAAAGCTGTGTCCCATTTCCATAAAAATGCAATACCGGATTTACTCACCCCATACCAACGATAAGACACATGGTCATCCCGTTCATCATAGCTTGAGATATATCCATGAAGACAACGGAGGCCTACCCCTGCAAAGGCTACACTGGCCGCAATGGGCGGCTTCCAAAGCGCGACGACACCAACGGTCCAGGCTATTATAAGCACAGCCAGCGACCAGCGAGCCGCAGTCTGTGATAAAAGTAGCGGAATCGTCTTCCGATCCATACATTCATCGGCTGAACGGTCCCGGAAATCTTGTGCATGTCCCTGGTTTCATTCATTAGACCTTTATTCTTGATTATTTTAGAGGGAATACCGACGGTTGTAGCAAAAATTGCACCCATCATCATCACCGCAATTGCCTTCATGCCACCAAGCTGTCTCCCATGGTCTAGATGTCCGGTCAACCTCGCTCGAGCGATGTGAGACCTTTCGCATCATGAGAGACATACCCAGGATGACCGTTGGTCCCCAACAATAACACGCCAATTCTATAGCCCCAACAACGTTCTTCACGATAGGCACCTTGGCTAATCCTCCCTCGTTGTATACCACGATGGCCACCGTGTAGACGAAGGTACACTCGACGGTCAGTGCGTAGACACCCACTGTCCACATGAGCGTAAACAGCACGACGTACAGGAGCCGGGCATGTTCGAGGGAGATACGCCCGGATGGTATCGGGCGATGGGATTTTGCTAGACGGTCCTCTTCGACGCCATCGATCTTTCATCCAGTTCAATATAAGAACAGGGCTGAGAATAGGGCCGTACCCACTTGGTTCTTGACCTTGATATGGGTTAGTCATAGTCCGGGCCCAGAGGGTTCACGGCAATACCTGGAATGTGAGCAGATGCAATTGGATCCACAGAAAGGCCTTCAGCATCAGCCTGAATGATGACGGTCCTGCTAGTATGAGAGCCACTGCCGTCTGTTCGGTTAGATTGAGACTATCAAGATGATCGTGTGTGCGTACTGAAGGCAGAACGACAACGAGAATGTCGGACTTTCCGAATAAATACAAGGTTTTCACAATCCGGGCCAAGCGTGCTCCGATGTCCATAGTCTTCTGCATTTTGTTCGCGTTGTCAAAATGTGTTGTATTGATGTGGGAAGCCACAGGTGTATTTAATCCTTTGTCTGTAGGCCACTACGTTTCCTCTTCCCTTTCCTGTCCGCCTACAGGCCGTGAACCTTAACATCTACAGGGGAAAAGTCCGTTCCAATGAGATCTCGAGGTCAGTAGGGATAGAGTTAAGAAGGGGGAGCGATGCTCGAAGATAATACTAATGGTACTTCCTCTGTTGTCAATTCACGTTATCAATGACGAATGCATTTCCATATCAAGCTCAGCACCTAGAGCCGAGTCAAGCCGGTGCGTGAAGCATTGAACAAATAGATGATACTGCGTTACGCCAGCTGAGACCATTGGGTTATTAACAGGTTTTCTGGGCTGTTATCTCATCATGCGCGAGATTATACTAGGCCTGCGTGGGGTGCTACATGTGTGTTATGGCCTATATACCCCTATCTGTAGCTAAATTTCCTCTATAGATACTTCGCCCTGGCGATTGGAGTAGATGTTACATCTCAGCAACCGATGCATATATACAGTGATCCAGACAATGCAGGCGTGTCATGTGTCACAAGGAGTGTCTTGCCTGTCCCTCCGCATCTACTGACCCCCCACTTAGATATAGACCTAGAACAGAGCCCAAGTCTGGCGCCTTTGGTTGAGAGGTTATGGTCTATCCAGCACATGCGGAAAACCAGGAGCTGCACTTGAGTATCATATTTTTTATGTGTAGGCGAGAAATGTCAATTCCCAAACATCTTTACAGGTTGCAGGATGCACCACACTGAAAGCAAATCATAAAGAGATTTCGCTATTCTGAATTTTGTGTCGGCATACGCTGAATGGTGAGAAGGCCCATCGAGTAGTTGGATCGCCAAACATCCCGAGACCAGAGAAACTCCTTAGTATCAGACTGAAGTCTTTGGGCTTGCCTTTGCTCTTTTTTTGCGCGAGAAAATTCCGACCATATTACCCTGTACCACTTGCTGAAGTGTGGACGTCAGTTTTTCTGCTGTGATATAACTTAGAACGATACGAATGGAGATACGAACAGGAATACACTTGGAAATCAACCATAAAATGCCGGTAGTAACAAGCGACATAATCCCAAATAATATAACCCACCTCCAATCCGGGTTATCTTGGAGCAGGTTTACATTCATACCAAACAGGCTCTAGTATTCAATCAGTCAAGGTCTTCACATAGGAGTATCACGAGTGGACACCGCTTACTGAAACAAACATCAGCGGCAGAAAAATGAACTATCGAGATTTGATTATCAACCAGCCCTGTAAGTCATTTGAAGATTGCACTCACATTAATCCAGCTCAGACGCTTTAAACTTGCCGCTTCGTTTGTAGAGACCCATGCAAGCTCCTATTGGGTGACCTTAGTGTCTGAACGAGAATTTTTGAGGAGTTCTGTGACCCAACGTACAATCTGTAAGAGATCTCGTGCAGCCTGTTCCAGATGGTCAAGTTTTGCGGTCACAGCCTGGTCAATTTCGTTGACCACTTCTCTAAGCCGCAGTTTACCTTCTATTTCAAGTGAAACATTAGTAGTAACCGCTTCGAGGAGTCCCTCAACGTGAGATCGCAAGCATTGCCGGAGCTCTGCACGCTCTAGAGCATCCTGAGCAAGCTCATCGACTAGGTCGTAACTTCTACCACGCTTTTTGACTTGATCATGCCGCTAGTAGTTAGGTCCTCATGAATCAGTTCTGTGCTTTTCTCATTTGGCAAGTGATAAAACTTCAGTAAACTCACCAGCATCTCGACCCTTGCGTTTGCATTCGAACATTTTGCTTTCCATTCCTGGTGTAGAGTCTCAAGAAACAGTCTGAAAAAGTCCGAAGGATCATGTGGAATCCGGCCGCTGGGAAGCATGCTAATAAATCCAGTTGCAAGCCCTTCTGCTGTCTTCTTGCCAGTCCAGGCGATTCCCCATGCGTCACCGCATTTCCCTTGCTTATTTGGGAAGCTCAGTGAAATATAAGTTACCGACCGATACCCAAAATCTTTCTGAGCATAGTTCCAGTAATAGCCCTCCTTGATGATCTTCTCACAGAAACCAAGCTTCCACGGTAAGTTGGACCATATTGACGATTGCTCGCAGATACTTAAAGTGTTAGGGATCATCGCGGCGGCTCCTGAACATGAATCTCACTCACCACAGTCTTGTCTCTTTTGCTCTGGGCAACCAGTTGCATTCCCGTCCATCGACTAAGTCCAGTTTGAAACCACAGCTTTGGCTCCTTCTAGTGATTTGAACCCACGAATGCTGTTTATCGCTCATCGCGAACCATTCCTTTGATGTAACTGGTTCGAGGTCTGTTGATGGAGCATTAAGCAGGATATCCACGACAGCTTTTCTTCGCGCTCTCAGAGCATACTGCAATGGGGTCTTGCCAGTATGATCTCTGGACCCCAGATCGGCATTTTCTCTGATCAAAGCTGAAATAAGCTTCTCGCTTCCCCCAAGACATGCAATGTGCAGAGGAGTTCTTCCTTCTGGTCAGGCTGGTTGCGATTATAGCCCGCCTGGAGAAGGGCGATCACCAAGTCCAATGCCTTCTCTTGAGCGATTGAACTTATACCTTCGACCAGTAAATGCAAAGAGATGGTGTCACCGTTTTTCAGCAGATGAACTGAAGTCTCATGTTCCCCCTCCAAGGCCCAGATCAATGGAGTCCTTGAAAACGGGTCTTCGGTTCCATCACAGATGTTGATGTCCACTTTATCCACCATGTCCTCATCTAGGAAATACCGTACAACTTCGTCGTCGCCATACTCAGCTGCCCAGGAGAGCCAGTTGCGATCGCTTCGATCTTTTTTATTTGGGACTGGTAGTTCCCAGATCAAAAACTGGAGATCGAAAGGATTCACCGTCCCAGCAAGCTGGGGCCGGCTCAAATGATTCGGAGACTTGATAGATAAGTCATTCCTTGCTTTGAGGAACCACCAAAATCCTGTATGGCCTTCGTTATCTGAAAAATGGGGATCCGCCCTATTTTGGATAAGTAAACGCATGATCTGAATGAATCCACGCTCTGCAGCCAGCGAAAAGGGAGTGCGACCTTGTCTATCTTGACAGTCCACACTCGCTCCTGCTTCTTCGAGCAGAAACTTCACTGTCGGCTCTTTTCCATTGGCAACAGCCCAGGAGAGCGATGTCCACTTCTGCTCATCCTCCGAGTTGATGGCTGCATTCGATTTGAGTAATTGCTTGAATATGTCGATCTCGCCAACACTTGCTGCCATGATCAGCGGAGTCCGACCAGTCGCATCTCGACAGTCTACAGATATCCCGGTGACCCCGAGTAAAATCTTCACTACCTCGTGATGTCCCTTTTCCACAGCCCAAGCTAGCGCTGTCCGCTTTTCCGCATCAACCGAATTGACTTTTGCATTGGCTTCAAGCAGCACCTGTAAAATGTCGACACGTCCGAATTCTGCTGCAAGTGATAATGGGGGTTGCTTTGTTGGATGATGACTGGCAGAGAAGTGCTCGATTTCCAGCAAAATTTCATCAGGTGGAAGATAATGTTCGAATAGCCACTTGTCCAGAGTCGGCCACCTGACTTCATCTAGAGCATGTACATCCGCCCCTGCATCGATGAGGAGCTTGGTTGTACCAATCTCTCCACGCTCTATGGCCATTGATAGCGGAGTGCGGCCTTTCACACGATGATTCGCCAGACTCTTGTCAGCCTTGAGTAAAAGCCGAGCCGTCACTATATCCCGCTGAAAAATTGTCCATAGCAGGAGGTCGCGTTCACCCCCAGTTATTCGTCGCCCTTTTGCTTTAGCATCGATCAGGTACCTTATACTTTCGGCATTTCCAGTCTCTGCCGCGATCCCTAAAGGTGTCCGGCCCTTTGTATCTTGACGATCGCTATTCACGTCTTGATTCGAGAGGAGGTATTTCGCCGTTTCGAGATGCTGTCCCCAAAGTGCCCAAAATAGCGGCGTCCAGCCTTTTGAGTCCACTGAATCAATATCCGCATTGGCGTCGGCGAGAATTCTCACGTGGTCGAGATGCCCAAGCTCTGCCGCAAATGACAGCGGAGTACGGCCTTCGTTATCCCTCTGGTCAGGAAGAGCCCCTTTATCTATTAAGAGCCTTAATGAATCAGTTTCTGGGCATTCCACGGCGAAGGATATGCTTGTTCGGCCGTCAGAGGTGCAAAAATTCATGTCGATTCCTTGGTGCTGCAAGAGTCTATCGAGCACTCTCCATTGCGATATCGCCTTTGCCAAGGGTGAGATGCCGTCTATTTGGAAGTTGATGTCAAGGAATGGATTTCCTAGGTAGCTTTCAAGCCTTCTGACGTCCTTCTTCAGCATTATGTCCCTCCTCGTGACAGAGGTGATCGCAGAAAGAAAATCCCGCTGAAGTTGCTCTCGAACGATAGCTACCTGGGAAGCATTATCACCGAACTGCATTTTTTGTAGACTTTTTTTCCCTGAAGATTGTAGTCAGAGTCAATACACTGGGTCCGTCAGACAGAATCAACGTAGCTGAGGCTCGAGATTACTTTGCTGCCTTAGACTGAAGCTAATTAAGCCGGGGTTGACATGAATTCCCTGCCCGTCTATTGGTCCGTATGGCATCACCAGATGTACTAAGCAGCCAGAGATCTCGAGGCTCCGCCCCAGAATGTAGTAAATCTCACCCTGGGGGGGGGTTGCACGCTCACCTCCCTGTGGGCACCCAAAATCATGTGATCATT